>CM040424.1:70001325-70456325 GCA_022702705.1 Papilionanthe hookeriana x Papilionanthe teres
TGACATTGTGAATGAATATTAGATCGTTTTGAATTGTTCAGGTGGACACCCTACACATGTGACATTAAAAATTGATGCCAAGATGTGTAACTCTATACCTTTCTCTCATTCATGGTGGAATTTTGGCATGGTGAGCTTGTGGATTTTTTCTCATTCTCAGATTTTTTCACATTAAATCTTGGTGTGCTTTTCTCATAGTATTTTATTTTGCTGTTGTTCAATATTTTTTTCCTAGATTTCTCAAATTGATGTGATCTTTTTTCCCACTGTATGATTTTGATTGTGAACCAATCGAATCTCTAAGTAATTCTCTATTCCAACAATGATGGTGTCAGCTACTTAAGTACAGGTAGATTGTGAAACCCCTTAAGTAGAATGGAGTCAAAATCTTAAGCATTGAGGGATCTTTTGATGTAATAGTTGGAATTTATCAGATACTGCAAAGTTTGGTGTGCTCTTAAAGAATCACTCTCAGGATGGATGATCTCTTGGGAAATTGTACCAATGAGATAAAATTATGAGGGTGTTGCGCTAATGTGAATAACATATTGATGGATGAGAGTTTGTGCTATTAAAATACATGTCATGTTATGGCATTTGATAAATCAACAATAATAGCTAATGAAGTCCCAAGGGCTGGTGGGTGAGGCCTTCTTGACTCTCAGTAGTCTTGAAGCAACAAACTGGAGCTACATAATCATCTACTTAAGAAGTATCACAGTGTCTATATAGTCTCAACATAATATTAAACTAGAATTATTCCATAAACAACCTTGAATATGATATTACACAAAACTAGAGAAGTAATGGCCAATGGCGACCCTAAATAGACAAAGTGGTGCAGGAGCTTCAACACAAGGAGTCCAAAATCTCATTGTATGATCATTTATGGGCAGACTTTATCTTCGCTCTCACCTCTAGTTTGATGATGAAATAAAAAAAAATTCAAAATTTTACTTGAAAATATTAAAAATGCACATCAAATGTATTTATTTTTTCTAAAAAAAGAATATAAGAATAAAGGGATCACTTTCAAGCAAATTAAAGTTATCCACTTTTATTAGGGTTAATAATAGTGGGCAACAAACTTAATTTATTGTATGATAAAGCAAATTTAATGCTCAATAGAATGTCACCTTTAACTTTCCCATTAATGGGAATTCACCATAAACAAAGCCAAACTTATTAAGCAAGAGAAATAAATATGTGACCATAAAGTCTAAAGTGCCAAAATAATTCATGATTATTTATATGCGGTCTCCTCAGTTCAATAGTTTATAGAAGTATCAAAATAGTCTGCTGTCACTTTAAATTGGGGCTCAGATAATCCACACAAAGGACTATTAAAGCTCAATTTTAAAATAGTCAGATATTATTTTGCCACTTCTATAAACTCTGAGACTAAAACGGACTATTTTGGGACATTTATATTCGTACCACCCAATTACTATGTATTTACATATCTAACCGCTAAAGTTTACTTTTTAACATTTATATCATCTGAATGTTTCATATTACATCAATAATATCACTATTTTAATTTTTAGAAATTGTGATGCATGTTTTATTAACAGGTCAATTGATATATATGTAAAAATAGAAAGTATAAGTGTTAGATATGTAAATACATAGGAATTAAGTGGTATATCTGTAAAAAAATTTTCAAATCTTGCAAACTACACTTAACAATCTATATATTTGATTTGAGGATTCAAATAATTATAATGTTAGAATTTACTAAATCTCATTAAAGTTTATTTAAATATAGTTTATGAAATCCATATTTACTACAGTTCTAACAATAATTTTAAGAAAAAAAAGGAAAATAAATAAATAAATGTTGAGGCGAGGAGCCTGGAAGAGCACTCACAGATGCAAGGAAGCAACGAAGTAGCAGCAGCAAGGAGCAGGAGGGCGGCGTAATGTCGCCAGCCAAAAAGTTACTTTGAGGCGTAACTATGTTGTGATTGGGCGTAGCCACGCCGCGGCTCATTTACTTCATGGTTTCGAACATAGAGTATGGTGTAATTGTGTCGTGTGTCGGCTTGACTACGCTGAGACGGTTTCTCGATATAATGGGAGTTAAATTCTTCCAGTGGGTACTCTGCATGTTCTCTCTCGAGTGAGGGATTCTCGACAAATTTTTCTAAAAATTATTATAAGTGGTTTTTTGCTTCAATAAATCAATTTCATCCTGAATTGCTGTGTTAAGATTATTTCAAGCATTAATAACCTCCTCTTCCTTAATAAACTCATTCGCAAAAGCTTCCTCTAAGAGCATGTTTGGCGCAATTACGAACTTCTCGACTCTCACGTACTATCTCTCTATGCAGGAAAGGCTGCTAGTGAAGCATTTGTGAAGCGATTGTGTGTTTGGTGCGAGTATGTGTGAAAACAAATGTGAAGTATTATTTACGGAGAAATGACCAAGATTCTCCTGTTTGATAAAATTATTTAAAAAATTATTATGTAGTTATTTTAAAATGTTTAATCTATGTACAAATACGAAATTATTAATTCTTATGAAATAAATTTAACTATTATTTATGTATATATATATATATATATATTTGATTAATATATTTAAAAATTTAAATGTTTAGTTGTGAATCTTATTAGTAAAAAAATATATTTAAAAAAAAAATATTTGAAATGAGTTATATTTTTAAAAATATATTTTTAAAAAAATACATTTTTATTTGAAATGAGTAATATTATTCATACCTTTTAAAAAAAATATTTGAAATGAGTAATATATTTTAAATGATTTTTTATATATTTTTTAAGGAATTTACACCTATACTTTACTTTTTCATTCATTATAACTAAATTCTTATTGATATCAACACAACAATTTATTGATTACATAGCCAAAAAATTGCAAAATCATGGATAACTATTTTTAAGTCGCAAAATATTATCTTTGTATCATTCTCCCAAAGTGCAGGAGTACTGAGTTCTTTATTTTTATTAGTCATATTACTACCACGATATAAATAAACATTGAAAAAGAGTGAAAAAAATCAATAAGATATAACAGTAGTGCTACTACAAGTAATGCATCAAATTTGTCTTGCACTTAACCAAAATAATTAGATAACCACAGAAGGACAAAACAATTTATGTGATTCGGTCAAACAAACTAACATCCACGGAGAAGTAATCGTATATCTTTATTATGCCGATAGAAAATAAGATACATAGCTTCCAATAAACAATGAATCTTTGTCATAACTGACAGGTAAAAAAAAAAAAAAAAAAACAAGGTTGTATGCAAAATCCAACCAGGTTGCATACAACATTAAAAAAGTAAGATAAATCAGTTGCGCGGATGAGAAAATTTATCCAACTTGGGTAAGGAGTTGCACGAAAACAATTCCCCGAGCATAGCTTCTAATCCACCCATTCAGAATTGGGGAAAAAAAGTTCAGGACACAGGTTCCAAAATTTGGTATGGCTAATAAGCAAACAAGTTCAGCATACCCGAGCATATCTTCTAACGGCTAAAAATGCCTTGTCACATAACAGTAGTACCATCCAGCAGAAAGAAAGGAATGCGAACATATCTTTTAACAGTAACCCTTTCCCTAATGGAATTGCAATAATCGTTGTCTCTAACCTACCCATTCATACATTTCATTTATCAGAAAACCATCCAGAAGGAATAAGGAAATATGCTCCGAAGAAACATATGACATTGAAGGGTAAAAGTAAGAAACAGTCAAAAAACATCTAATAACAACAGTAGCATTGATACTTAAGATTCTTACAAAATTCCACAAATTACAAACATACGACAAATTCCAAGTCACTTATGTACGAAACATATAAGTCTACAGAATTCCAAGTCACTTCCATTATAATTGGCATACCACAAAAACCACCATATTCCTCCCACAAACACTACCATATTCACTTTCAATAAGTGAAATATGTAAAATCTGAGAGGTATGTATGTAATTTGTAATTGACCTACCACAAACACCACCATATTCACTTTGAAGAAGTGAATTACATAAAAACTGAGAGGTTAAAAAACGTAAATATCAAAATTTGTTCAAGTTTGACTTGTTTATAAATCTATTTAAAAAAAAGTATTCATTTTCGGCTCGCTTGCTTAACGAACTAATTGAACACGAGTTATTTAACGAACCGAACACAAGCTATTCACGGATAATAAGTTTTTTCGATAACTCTATTCATTTACTCGTACCACTGCCCACGGACTACCATCCACCTTGTCAATACTACGATCCACCACTACCAAATATTGTAGCGAGTACCATTGAGAGCATGTATGCCATCACATATTTTTTTTTCTTCCAACACAATTAAAAATATAAGCCAATAAATAAATAATAATAATATCTATTTATGTATCTCACAAATAAAAATCTTAAAATCATATTTATTTAAAAAACAACAATAAAGTAGCCCATGAAAAACCTACCGCGAATATAGTATCTATTATGGTTGTAAACGAGCCGAGCTTGAGTGAGCTCGGGCTTATTCGAAATTGCTCGAGTTTAAAATCGACTCGTGTTTGAAATTAGCTTGTGAACAATGTGTTTGTGTTCTGCTCGTTAAAATTAATTAGAATAAATAGATGTAGAGAGTTGGATTCAAATTTGAACCAAAATATATGCAAAAGAAGGTATATAACCACGTTACCACACAAATTGTTATGTTTTAACTAAGATATAAATATATAATATATACTATATATATAATTATATGATTGTTTTTTTTATTTCGAGCAAAAATGAGTATAACACGAGCCAACAAAGAGCTGTTCATATTCGGCTTGTTTAGCCTAAAAAAATATTCGTGTTCAACTCCTTTACTTAACAAAGAAGCCGAAAGAGTTAGCCGAACACAAACTGTTTGTGAGGAAGAAATATTACATCAGGACTCCGCATGTAGAGCTACGTGTGGAGCTTGATCTCAGCCGGACATCAACTCAGCTTGAACCATTTAAAAAAAAAAATTACAGTGGGGCCCACTCCCATACATTTTTTGGTGAGTGTGGGGTTGATATACGATTGAGATTAGACTCCACATGTAGCTTTATGTGCGGAGCCCTGGTGTAATATTTTCCGTTAGTGAGCAAGTAAATTTTTTGAAAGCAGTATTTATACGGAGAGAAAATGAAAGCGTCACAGGACTAGAGCTCGCGCCAAAGTACGAAAGTTAAACGCTGTGCGACCGCGGCTCAGATTTGGCGCCATTTTTTTTGAAAATCCAAAGGCTTCCGTGAGAAGGAAAGCAATCACTGGCCATTAAAGCCCCCCTTTCTCTTCAATCCAATTTCTAACCCACAACCCATTCGACGAATTGCCTCACAGACATCCTTATCGGAAATCGAGATGTACGTTGTCAAGAGGGACGGGAGACGGGAGGCGGTCCACTTCGACAAGATAACGGCGCGTTTGAAGAAGCTGAGCTATGGTTTGAACACAGATCACTGCGATCCCGTGCTTGTTGCGCAGAAGGTTTGCCTTGGGGTTTACAAAGGTGTTACGACCAGCCAACTAGATGAGCTCGCCGCCGAGACAGCCGCTGCTATGACGGCCAATCACCCCGATTACGCGTCGGTAAGTGATCGAAGATATGGTCGAGGTTTATTTGTTTTCTACGAGTTCTGTATTTGGATTCTAACTTTTTGTTTCTTTTTTTATCAGCTGGCGGCAAGGATTGCTGTTTCGAATCTGCACAAGAATACTAAGAAATTGTTCTCAGAGACGTAATGGATTTTTTTTTTTCTTTTAATCTGCTTTTCTCATTCAATCTGTTACTTGTTTTTCTATTTCGGTAACCTGTTTTGTTGTCTTCTGATTCATTTGAGTTTTATGATTGCAGCATCAAAGAAATGTATAATCATATTAATGAGAAGACAGGGAGGAAGGCACCTTTGATTGCAGATGATGTTTATGAGATAGTGATGAAGGTACCGAGTTTTTCTTGTTTTGCTTACCTTTCTACTATGGCAGATGGAATTCCTTTTAGAATTTATATTGAAGTACCTTTATGAAAGTCTATAATTGTAGGGATTCTTTTGCACTGATCTCACTGTAAAATTTGCGTTGATAAGAATTCATTATATTGATTTATGTCGGTAATTCCTCCAAGTAAATCTGTTATGAGAATATAAATTGATGTTTTCTGTTTCTCTTTTCGTTCTATCTTTCATGATTTATTCATCTGCTTTAGAAGGTATACCCTTTTTTTGTTAAAAAATAAGATTTAGTGAATTTATATAAGTTAAAATCCTGTTCAAATATCTTTTTTGTAAATCATATGCTGAACTATATAGTTGACCAATTCTTAAATTTAGCCTAATCTTTGGATTGTTGATGTTTGATTTGCTTGAATCTGTGCATAGATCTTTTATATATCACAAATAAAATCCGATCATTTCTGCATAAGATTTCTAACTAATTAGCTACCATTTTTAAATGAAAGTCAGATGAATGCATGCTTTGTTTGCCCCCCTCTTTTCAAGGAAAAAATTGAATTGTCCACTCTACAATTCAATGCATGTTGCATCAATCCATGCATGCCTTTGTTCATCATTTAATATTTATGAATTTATTTTTGAATGATTTGGTATTTTTATGAACATTGAATTTAAATTCCTTTTTTCATTATATGTACAGACATTATATTTCATTGTTTATGGTGATTGAAATTTTTTTTTTCTTTTTTTAGACGACTTGGTGGCTGTCTTTGGTCAAATTTCTTTAATAAGGGATTCTTACTATAAAATTTAAATTTTTACAGTTCTGGATCATATGTTACTCTCCCCTTTACTAAACTCTAATTCCTACACCACATAACTTCTCATCTCTCCTCTTCATCCCAACTCCTAAAAAACCAAACAAAACCTCTTAGCATCTGTCCTTCACCAAAAAAATGCCCTAAACCCTAAGCTAAAACTCTGGGTTTTTCATTATTCCCATCTAATAATGTCGAACATAACCTCACTTTACCTCACATATAATTTGCACCATAAAACTTTAGCCAACACTCACTCTTTGAAGAAAATCTAAACCCTAACTTCTCTCTTGCATTCTTCCTCTATGTAGATCCTTAGCTACCTTGATAACCACTTCCACTCAAACACCACAACACCAAATTAACTTTAATCACATCACCTGGCATGCTTAAGTATAAATTTTCTTCTACTTTTTGCTAAATCCTGAATTAGTAAATATTGGGGGAAGTTGGATTTATAAATTGATACTGCATCTTTTTGCACCTCTTCTTTCTTTTCTCATTTAAATTCTAAATCTTAAAAGTATATTTCAAACAACTCACTAAGATTATCGATTTTTTTTAAATATTTTTTTCCTAGAATTTTTACTTCTGAAAGCCTCCAGAATTTGCTAAATCCTAGTTACTTAATGTTCTTGAAGGCTGAGGCCAATCCAACCCTCACTAAATTCTGTTAAAACCAAAACTTATTTAGATGGAATCTGCAAACTCTTTATAAAAATATTGAAGCTGGCAACCAAATAGTCCAAAGTTTGATCAGTTTTATAGTTGTCATGCAAATGTGATACAAGATCTAATCTTTAGTAGGACGACTGTATTCTTGGTTGATTCATGAGGTTTCTTTGCATTATGAAGTGGTATCTGGCATTTCAACGTTTACTGATAACTTGCAAATTTTTTTTTTTCAGAATGCAGCCTGTTTGGATAGTGAAATTATATATGACAGGGATTTTGACTACGATTATTTTGGTTTCAAAACCCTCGAGCGATCCTACCTCTTAAAAATTTCTGGGAAGGTCGTCGAAAGGCCTCAGCACTTGCTGATGAGAGTTGCAGTCGGTATTCACAAAGATGATATTGAGTCTGCAATCAGAACATACCATTTGATGTCTCAGCGGTGGTTTACTCACGCTTCTCCTACACTGTTCAACGCAGGCACTCCGAAGCCTCAGGTACCATAAATTGGGAGTGTTAACATGTCGACTCTTGCTCAAGTCACACTTATCTTGAACTTGAGCTAGATTAATTAGTTAAGTTCGAGCTCAAGTTTAATTCTACGAGTTCGAGCCAGCTTATTTGCTATGATGTTAATTCAAGCTGGTGTTATATTAAAGGGAAATTTACATGCATAGCATGCAATTCTTGTGTCTTTACATATCTCACACCTAAACCTTTATATTTACATGTATAACACTTTGGTGCTTTACACTTATGCATGAAAAGCCGATTCCACTTTTAGAAAGTGGTATAAGTGCTATTTTTTATGCTATATTAAAGATTTGATTGTTATGTGTGTAAATGTGAAAGTTGAGGGGTGAGGTATGTTAATACATAAATAAAATGAGCCACTAGGAGATAAATATTAAGATATCATTTGATGTAAAAATATAAATTTTTTTAATAATTTAAAGAAAAATTTTCTGATTTTAATATATTTTGAATATATTTTATATTAATTATTTTTTAAACAAGTCGGCTCACAAGCCAATTAGTTGAGTTTGTGCTGAATGGAGTTGGGCTTGTTAGCTCATTTAGCTCAGCTCATGAGCATCTTATCAAGCTGAGCTGGAGTCGGCTTTGCTCAGTCACACTCCTGCTGTAAATACTATATCCTTTTAGTTTAATCTAAAATTTAGAATATTTACTTTATTAAATCATATATTTACAGTTAAGCAGCTGCTTCCTGGTTTGCATGAAAGATGATAGCATTGATGGGATATATGATACACTGAAGGAGTGTGCAGTTATAAGCAAATCTGCTGGGGGAATTGGTGTCTCTGTTCATAATATTCGTGCCACCGGAAGTTACATTCGTGGAACGAATGGAACGTCGAATGGCATTGTTCCCATGTTGCGTGTTTTTAATGACACCGCTCGATATGTTGATCAAGGTGGTGGAAAGAGGAAAGGTGCTCTCTCTCACTCTCTCCCTTATTGCCTACTTCTCTATTCCTCTTTTATTGTAGGAAGATTTACATAAATACCACTCAATTCTTATGTATGTATTTACATATCTAACAACTAAACTTCAATTTTGACTTTCATACTGCCCTATCTATCCATTAAAAGCTGTATTTCACTTTTTAGAAGTTAAAATAATGGTATTTTTGATGTGATCTGAAAATTTTAGATGTTATAAATGTAATAAACAAAGTTTAGGTTTTTGATACGTAAATGCATAGAAATTGGGTGGTATGTATCTAAATGCGCGTTTATTGTTTTGCTAAACTTTCATCTAGTTAAATTTTGCTTGGTTTCAGCAGTGACCGATATTTGTTGTATATTTAGGTGCATTTGCCGTCTATTTGGAGCCTTGGCATGCTGATGTTTTTGAGTTTCTTGATCTCAGGAAAAACCATGGGAAGGTAGCTTTTAGTTCCCTCATATTCTTTGGTGTTCGCAAAAATGTCTAATAAATCAATGAGTTGTGCATTTTTTAATATGAGAGAAAGCAGTACTATTTTCTAGACTATGCTTCTAAAAAATATTATCAGCCTGTTTTAGTTTGCAGTTAGTCTTTAATTTTTTTTTTTTTTAATTTCATTTTGTATTTTGTCAATAAATGACTTCTCAATCCCCATTTATTTTGAGTAGATTTGATAAAGTATATTTTTGAAGAAAATGATGTTCAGTGCTTGTTTTGGATTTAGATAGGTTAAAGGTGATCATGGTATGGGTTTAACACTTGTCTATGGGTTTGTTAAGCATACATATGCAAATCATGGATTTGGTCTCTATCTAATTATCACTGTAATTAGCTTGTAAATTTCTCTAATTCCAAATATTTAACGCACTATGGATCGTTGGGACTGATTTTATTTACTTATTTTTTGAGAAAAGTGTCAAAATAGTCCTCTGACTTCTTGTCAGGGATCAATTTTGTTCCGTACTATTTTAATAAAGGCTAAAATAGTCCTCTTTTAAGACAATTTCAGCGCATTGAAGAAGTTTTGGACTAATTTGACATTTTTATATATTCTGGGACTAGAATAATCCTGACAAAGAATGAAAAGATTATTTTGACAGTTCATTCATTTTTTTAAGCCATTAACGTAATCCAAGCCATCGAAAGTGAATTGGATGTTTGGGATTTGATAATTTTGCCCTTTAATTAACATATTAATTTGCAGAATATGTGAATGCTGGCAAGCACTTTTTCTAACCATGATCTTGCTGTCGGTTAATAATTTAAAACTTAGGGATTTTTTTTTAAATCCATTTTGACAGCATTTTCTTTATATAGTGATCTAAATATTAAAATACTACTGTAGGAGGAGCATAGAGCCAGAGATCTTTTCTATGCCCTATGGATTCCCGATCTTTTCATGGAAAGAGTCCAGAGTAATGAAGAGTGGTCATTATTCTGCCCAAACGAGGCTCCTGGTTTGGCTGATTGTTGGGGAGATGAGTTTGTGAGACTGTATGTAAAATATGAGAAAGAGGTAATTATTGCTTAGTTTTGGTTGAAACTTCAATTTTTACATTTAAACCAACTAAATCTTTCATATCACATAAAAAACATCACTATTCTAACTTTTAAAAAATAAAATACATCTTTTCATGCATTGATAATGTGACATATATGTAAAAATTGAAGTATAGGTATTAGATATGCCAATACATAAGATTTGAGTGTTATGGACGTCAATGTTCCCAAGTTACATTAATTTTGTGGACCCAAAATAATTGTCGTTTGATTAATGCTAATAATTTATCAATTACTTCTTATGAATGCCAGGGAAAAGCTAAGAAGGTTGTTCCTGCCCAGAACCTGTGGTTTGAGATTCTAAAGTCACAGATAGAAACTGGAACACCATTTATGCTCTTTAAGGTAAGAATTAAAATAGATGCTATTTTATGTTTATGGTCCTGTTTGGCATCAATTTCCTTTTTTATTTTTTTTTCATCTGTTTAAAAATAATTTTTTTTAGTGTAGTTTTTTTGTATGTTTTTATTTTTTATTTTTAAAAACTAATCAGTTTATTTTTAAAAACACCGAAGAGAACTTTTGTGTGTTTTGACTGCTTTTAAAAATAACTACTGCAACCAAACATATTTTATTTCAAATCAATTTATAAACAAAATAAAAATGAAAATAAAAAAAATATATGTGTTCTCAAATGGCTCTTAAGTTTTTATGTAATATATCTAACCATTTTACATATTCAGGATACCTGTAACAGAAAGAGCAATCAACAGAACTTAGGGACCATCAAATCATCAAACCTATGTACTGAGATTATTGAGTTTAGCAGTCCTACAGAAACTGCTGTCTGTAACCTCGCATCCATAGCTTTACCTCGCTTCGTCAGGGAGACGGTATGGCTGTGAGAAATTTTTCATAATCTTCCACAACATGAACTCAGAAATTTTTAAAAATTTTTTTCAAATATTAATTGCAGGGCGTTTCATTGGAGTCCCATCCATCGAAGCTTGTTGGGAGTATTGGTTCAAAAAACAGATATTTTGATTTTAACAAGTTGGCTGAAGTGAGTATTACCGACTTTACATGTATTTATGATAAGAGAAAAGTGTCAAAATGGTCTCCTAACTTTGTAGCAGTCATCTTAGTCCCAGAGTTTATAAAATGTCAATTTAGGCCCCAAAATCCCCATTAAAAGAGTTTGGAGACTAATTGAGCACTTTTATAAACTCTGCGGTTAAAATGATTCCATTTATATTTTTAGAGGACTATTTTGATATTTTACATTTTATGATGTTGATGATGCTGTGAAAATGCTGAATATTTTTGTTCAGATTTCTGCTATAGTTACAGCAAACCTCAACAAGATTATAGATGTGAATTATTATCCAGTTGAGACAGCAAGGAATTCAAATCTTAGGCACAGGCCGCTTGGAATTGGGGTTCAGGGTTTAGCAGATACGTTCATATTGCTTGGCATGCCTTTTGATTCACCAGAGGTAATTAATGATATTAAGAACATTGGGCATTTGCATACGTACGACACAATGGTTACATATTTACATATCTAACACCTAAACATGCATACCATGATTTCACTATCCTTTTGAAAGTGAAGTATGCATAGGTTTCTGACACCAAGATGTTGTAAATGTAAAAATAAAACTTTGGGTGCTATATATGTAAATACATAAGAATTTTGTGGTATGTATGTAAATTTCTTTAAAAAGATTTATCTCTCTTGTTTTTCTGGTATGCCTCCTATTAATAATTAATAAAATGCTTACTTCGCCTGCAGGCTCAACAGCTGAACAAGGATATTTTTGAGACGATATATTACCATGCTCTAAAAGCTTCCGCTGAGCTTGCTGCAAAGGAAGGTCCATATGAAACATACGAAGGAAGTCCCATAAGCAAGGTTTGTGATGTGCTCCAAAAGGCGAATTATAAAGAAATTTGTATCTATATATGGTTCTGTTTTCTTATTTCTTCATTTGTAGTAAATTTTAGCATTTTTAAATTTCAATCTGTGCAACTGCATGCCAAACAATATTCACAATTGTGAAATTCCATTCTGTTTACTCAAGATGCAATGTTCAAACTTAGTTCGTTTAAAAATTATGGTTGTTTGAGGATGGTTTAAGCTTCGCCTATTAATGAACCACAAAGTTTACTAAATAGTTATTATCAAGCTTATTATTGAGCATCCTATTGAGACTAAAAATATGATTTGATTGAATTAATTTTAAATAAATATTGTCCTTTTTAGATGTAAGAAGATAATATGATTATCTCCCTTTGGATTGCATTATCCTTGCTTCAGAAGTGTACCTTAATGCCAAACTTGCTGCCATATAATTGAAACCTTTCTGTTTTGGATCCTATACCATCATACAAACATTCAAATGTCCGTTATTGCTAGAATTATATGATCTTTTCTTATTTACTTTTTGGCTCACTATTGCACTGAAAAACATGCCAAATAAATGCCATGACTATTGTATAGTCCCAGAGTTTATAAAAGCATAAAATTAGTCATCAATTTTTTTAATTTGGGGCTGAAATAATCCTTATTGGGGGCTATTTAGATTATAGTAGAAGGGTATGGGAATTAAATTGGCACTTTTATAGACTTTGAAACTAAAAGGAACCTCTTGCCAAGAGTTAGGGGACTATCTTGACATTTCTCTTATTACAATGTTTGTGCAGGGAATTCTACAACCTGACATGTGGAACGTAACCCCCTCGGACCGATGGGATTGGCCTGCTTTGAGGCAACTGATATCCAAAAATGGAGTAAGAAATTCTCTGCTTGTTGCACCAATGCCCACTGCTTCAACAAGCCAAATTCTAGGAAATAACGAGTGTTTTGAGCCATACACATCAAACATCTATAGTCGCAGAGTTTTGAGGTCTGTTGAGTTTACGTCTTTCATTGATGCTTCAAAATCATTTTGTAAGCAAAAATCTGAATCATTACTTGCTTTGCAGCGGCGAATTTGTTGTGGTGAACAAACATCTCTTGCATGATTTGACGGAGATGAATCTTTGGTCCCCTACTCTCAAAAACAAAATACTATATGAGAATGGTTCCATTCTCAAGATTTCGGAAATTTCAGATCATCTTAAAGCAATTTACAAGTAAGGATGTATGCAACTATGCATTTACATACATACCACACAATTCTTATGTATTTACATACCTAGCCCCTAAACATTCATATTTACATGCATACTCACATAAAAGATATCATCATTCTTGCCTTTTTAAAACTGAAATTACATCTTTTCATGTATGGGTTTCTGACACCGAGGCGTTATAAGTGCAAATGTTAAAACTTTAGGTGCTAGATATGTAAATGCATAACAAATGTGTGGCATGTATGCAAATATTTTCCTTTTTTTTACTTCTTACATATAACACTTATTCTTGCCATATTTTCCATATTAGAACTGTATGGGAGATTAAGCAAAGAACTATAGTGGACATGGCTGCTGATCGTGGATGTTACATAGATCAAAGCCAAAGTTTGAATATTCATATAGAACAACCCAATTTTGGGAAATTAACTTCTCTGCACTTCCATGCTTGGTCCAAGGTATAGTTTTTACTAATAATCTTTTAGTTTTATTTTCAGAATTGTTCCTACTAATGCAAATTCCTCACCTTTTTTACATTTGGAACCCTATAATTTATTTTTTTGTAACAATTTCTATCTTCAAGGGCCTTAAAACTGGAATGTATTATTTGCGCTCACGTGCTGCTGCTGATGCAATAAAGTTCACCGTTGATACCTCAACGCTCAAGGTACTATATCCCCACCATTCATAGCACCAAAGTTTTATAAATGTAAATATCAAAACATACATACGGTATTTGATACGTAAATACATAAGAATTATGTGGTATGCATGTAAATTTCTCCTTCTAAATAGGGGTGTAAACGAGCCGAACACGAGCGAGTCAGGCTCAACTTGTGTTCGGCTCTTTTATATTTCGAGCTCAAAAAGTGTGTTCGTGTTCGGCTCGTTTGCTTAGCGAGCCGAACACGAGCCGTTTACGAACAAAGAGTTGTTTTGACAACCCTAATCACTTACCCATAAGATGTTAAGGATTAAGGTAATATTTAAAAATTCATGTTTATATTAAAACATCATTTGAATCTAATTTAATAATTTTTATTTTATTTTCTTATTTAATAGTTTTAATTGATTATAAATCATTGTAGTCTTGTAGTCAATTAATTTTTTTAAAAATAATTCCGTCAGAATATATATATATATATATATATATATATATATATATATATATATATATATATATATATATAAAATTGATGAGTAATATTTCGAGCCGAACACGAATGAACAAATCTTTGTTCGTGTTAAACTCGTTAACTTAGCGATCGAGTTGAACATGAGCTTCTTAACGAGCCGAACCCGAGCTGCTTGGAACAACGATCCGTTTTGACAGCCCTACTCCTAAATCAATGAATGTTGAAACAAAGCAGGAGAAAAATGTAGCCGAAAACCGCGAGGTAGAAGACAGCCTTGCCCAAATGGCTTGCTCATTTGAAAACAAAGAAGGATGCTTGGCTTGTGGGAGTTGAAGAAGGGGAGTCTTCAGCAGCTTCTTGGCCTCATTTCAGGTTCTTTCAGTTAATTTCCTGCTGGAGTTTTGTGTTAACTTACAATGGCTTCACTGTTTTTCAAGTCAAGTGGTGTATATATAGTTAGCTTATGAGCCTTGTGGTTGTATTTTTAGTTTTAATTCTGCCACAAACGCTTGAAATTATGCTATATTTTATTTAAAGAGTATAAATTTGAAGTGCATTTTATATCGTTCCCATCAACTTTTCATTGCTTATAGGGCTGTTAATAATTTGATTTCGAGCTCAATCCAGTTCGAATCGAAACGAACTGGCTCAAATTGAGTTATTTAGATCTGTTTCAGCTCATAATCGGCTCGATCTGGCTCAAACTGGAACAAATCGGCTCTAAATTGATATGTGATTCATTATATTCAATTTTCTCTAGCATTGTATATATGATTTTTATAAATAAAAATATGATGAGCTGAGTTCGAGTTAATTAGAGTCGATCCATGTATGGCTGAAATGATTGAAAAAAAATTCAATTCAAAGTTTTGGCTCTTGGCTCACTTGTTTATTTCGATCTGATCTCGATATGAACCAAAATGTTGTAAAGATCTTCAAGAGAAATTCACAACCCTATCCCTTGATGAATTTGTTTTATTTAAATTTTATTTTGTTTATATTCTTATTTGAAACAAAACATATTTTTAATATTAAGATAACGATTATTTTAAAAGATGATATTTTCATTAATTTGTTTTTTAAAATAAAAAGTAAGAATATATAAAAAATAATAATAAAATTGAACTTAAACAAGCCCTAAATTATATATGTTGGATATATAAATATAAGAATTAAGTGGTTTTCTATAGCTTTTCTTCTTATATTCTATGTTTTAGAAAGTAACTTTTTAGGATGCCGCCGTTGGAATTTTAATTACATATAATTTTTATTTTCAAAAAGTCAGACAAGTTTTCATAAAGTCATCACACTAAAGGATAAAGTTGAAAAAAAAAATAAACTTTTGGTTGCGTATATTTCTAGAAAGTATTAAGGGTCAGTTTGGGGCAGCTGCAGCTTATTAATAATCTGTTGATAAGTTGATTAAAAATAATCTGCTGATAATTTAGGTGCGGTGGTTATTATAAAATTTTATTTTTTTAGAAAAGCTAGATTGCATTTGCCACCGCATCTAGATAGGTGCGGTGTGAAAAAGTTATTTTTTATGTTTTGAAAATGCATAAGCTGTCAAAATGTAGTTTACCCAAACAGTTCAGGTGCGTTTTAAAAATGTCACCGCACCAAATAAGCTTCGTCAAACAGACCCTAAGAAAGCAGTGATCCGAAAGAATTTATGGTTGGGTTTTAACACGCAAAGTAGGTAGAAAGTTGTCTCACACACTCTTAGGGTCTTTTTTGGGGCAGCAGTGCAGTGGCTGTGTGGCACTGTACTGATTTTGCTCATTTGAATAAATTGCATTTTGACAGTTTTTTCAAAGAACTGCTTTTGAACTCAACATTTTCCCACATGTCCTCGGTCTAACTTTTTCAAAATAAATAAATAAAATAAAATAAAATAATAGTCACTACAGTTTTTTTACAATATCATATTATTCTTCATCAACTTCACAATTGCTTCTTAATAAACTGTTAATATTAGTGTATCATGGTGTAAGACTGACTCGTCTATATATATATATATAATTATTTGAGACTTGATATTTTGGCTTAAATTTGATCAGCAAGATTCATTTTTAACTCTAGTGAAGTTTGAATGCAAGTTGGGTTCCCCTATCGTGCAAACAAAGAGAATTGACTTTAATTGATGAATGCTTGCTCATGTTGGGATTGCATAAAGTGGTCTCATTATGTAAATATCAATTTTATTTTATTATTTCACTTTCGATCCTATTTGGTTAACGTTATGATAGGTTAATTAATCAAGTAATTAGTCAAGATGATGTTTAAGCTTATTTTAATGAGATGGGGTTTAGATAAATAGTTAATTTTTTAATGCAATGGTTATGGTTGAGTGATGATCTCATGGATTAAGATGTTGGGACACGCTTAAATTACTTGTAATTATCTTTTTAAGACTTCAGATATATTGTAGTTTTATTTGTGTTAAGCAACCATTAAGACCATTCAAATATGAAGTGTGTTAGTTTGGGAAATAATGTATTAAATGTTGTTAAACTTTAAATTTTTAATTGATTTTAAGATTATTTGACTTTTATTATCATATATATATATATATATATATATATATATATATATATATATATATATATATATATATATATATATATATATATAGTCCCAATAATGTTATTTGGTGAGAAAAAATTAGGGCTTGTTTGGTTCGACTTTTTCTGCATGCGCTGTGCCGCGCTGCGAATCCGTGAAATATTTTGTCGTTTGTTTCGGCGTCCTGCGTGCCGCGCGCCACAAATCTGGCAAAAAGCTTGCCTAGGAGTACCCCGTGGCCCGCTTCCTGGATCGCGTTAAGGGAGATGTTTCCGCTTCTGCCCCGTCTCGCGAAGCCGAGAGCATTCACCTCTATCACATCCTTCGCAGCTTCTGACGACTCCCGCAAGCATTGCTACTCCTTCGTCGCCACCTTCGCCGTCGGCTCCTCCCAACCTCTCGTGAAGCTCGCCGAAGCTGTCGGCTCCTTCCACATTCGACCGAAGAGCCCAAGCCAACGGTCGCTGCCTTCTGCTTCGACTTTTTTCCCCTTCACGAGACGGCGATTCTGAGCAAAAACGGAATAGGGGATGGAGGAGGGATTGATTTTTTATTTTGTTAATTTAGGATCAAAATTCATATATTTTTAATTTAATTATAATTAGATGGATTTATATATTAATATTTAATTATTAATTAATTTTTTTATAAATATATTTTTTATATTTTTAATTATTTGATAAAGATAAAAGTAATTATTATTTAATTATTAATTAATGTAAATTTATTGTTTAAGAAGTTATTTATTTACTGAAGAAATTATTTTATATTATATTTTACACAGTTTTATTGAATTGGGTAAAATGATCATTTTTACAGAAAAAACGCTTCATGCCTATTTTCACATATCGAAACTAAACAGATAATCGACTTCACTGTACTGCTTCCTCAAATGTCTCCTGAGAGCAACAAAGCTGTAAATTGCAGCAAACAGGCCCTTAGTGTTACTAAGTACCACTAAATTCAATTTTTAATGGGCTTAAATAAATGTTTTTTTGTTTTAGGTTTAGGATGCTTATAAATGAGAATGTTATCATATTAATTTGATGAGTCCAAAGTTAGTCAACTAAATATTTTGACATTAAATTCATTAGAGTGCTTAAAAAATATCAAATAATTAAGGTCCATCAATTTGTACTTTTTGATTTAGGTTTCAATTTCTAGTGGAAATATCTATAATTTCTCAAAATATTAATAGCTATTTTCTTTTCTTACCTAATGATTTAGATTTTTTTGTATAGTGGATTATTAAGTTAAATAAAAAATATATATAGACCTTTGATCATTGTTTGGAATCTAAAGTGATTGTCTTTAGATTTTTACAATTCTGAAGTTTTTGTTTGCCTTTTATTTTTGCCTCATCTTCTCTCAAAATAAGAGTATAATGACAGTCATCACCCTATAGCACAAGAATTCTAGAATAGTTGTAATTTATTACTTGTCCAACATTGCCCTTTGTGGACTAACATTTTACACCATCATCCAATATTCTCCACCATTGTTATAAAAGACAACCTCTATGGTTTGAGCATCATAGTCACGTCTTATTCAACAAAAGTGTAGGGTGGATTATTGTCATTTTGAATTAACATATTACAATTATTTCAGTTTGGAATCTTGTATACTTTTCCCTCTATTATTTTTGTATAAAATAAACTTATGTAATATTTATGTTTTGTTTTATTCATTTTTGCATGTAAAGCTTTTGTATCATGCTCGTTATGATGATAATTTTACCATTGACTAATAAACATCATGCTCATAATTAAGAAATCGCTTGCTTCAACTCTCATCAGTCAAAGAATCATTTCTACAATAAAGGATTTCAAAGCTCAATCACATTTACATGACTATTAGGAGTGTGCATTTAGTTTGTTTAGATCCATCATAACATGTAAAACTAATTTTGGTGCATTCTTAGTAATTTTGTTAAGTAAACTTCCTCTTTGATTAATTGCATATTATACTTGGCTTGGTGATACTAGTATTGGGAGAAAAGTGGGATGAGAGTTAGCTCCTTCTAGCCTTAATTTTGAAGATCATATTCTTTAATTAATAAAAATCCTTCACCTCTTTGAGATTAAAAAAAAAAGCATTTCATTTAAATAAGATTTGATTTTTCATTTATTATAATAACTTTGAAAGTCTATGGCTTATTTTTTTATTCATAACTAATAAGTCAAAGATTCTAGAAAAGTGAGAACAAAGAAAGAATATTTACCCTGGAGACAGAGAGTCCAATCTACATATCTTTTTCCTTTTTAATATTTTCCAAATCTATTTTGTGATCCCGATTTTTTCTTATCATAAATTCGAACTCTTTCTTTTTTTTCTTGTCTTTAGCGGTTCATTCAATTTGATTCCTGATTTTGATCGTTTTATCAAAAAGATCTTTCATTCTTCTTTCTATTAGTGAAGAATTGAACCAATTCATCGTTTGATTGAGAACGAACGATTCCCGAGGAATCTTTCTTTTGAAAAGATTTTTTGTTCGGTTCCTAGACTCCTCACTTCAAAGAAGAAATTTGGATTAACTTTATCTAGTTTTTTCATTCTTAGTTGAGAATTCGAACTCTTTTGATGACTCCTTTTTTTTATCGTTGTATGTGAAAGACATGTATTGTTCAAAAAAGAGTTATTTTTTCTTAGTTATTATCTATATTTCATTCCATAAATTCCAAAAAGTTTTCAATAATATCAGAACATAAAAAAAGAAAAAAAAAGAAAAGAAAAAGATTCTATAATGATTTTATTTGATAGACAAAGATTCTTTGAATAATTGCATAATGTCAATAATGTTGTAAATAATGTAATAATTACATATCCCCGCTAAGCTTAAGCCCTTTTATGTGCTTTGAATTAAGTCCATCCTATAAGTCTAACTAGCGCCTTTGATATGGTAATTCCTAGCTGACAGAGGAGGAGTAGTCTAAGTCTTAGTAAGATAAGTTTGAAGGCAGGCTTAGAATTTCCTGCTTGACTTCATAACACACGAAGGGCGCAGCAGGTTGGGCTCTTCCTGCTTGCTTCACACCAATCGGGATTTATTGAAGACTGTGACATTCTATTCTGCCAACGAAGGAAATGGTCGCTGCGGAGAATTAAGTCAGGGAAAAAGAAAAGTTCGGGTAGAGCAAATATGCCTAGCGCCTTGCGTATTCACGTATTGAAGGAAGTCAGTGAGAAAGTCTAACGCTTCGCACCTTTACTACGAAATTCAGGACACGATCAGAGAGCAGAGCGGAAAACCTTTTTTCTCGGCATTATGTGTGAGAGAGGGCCCGGCCCCTTCAACGAACCAGTCACTGTGGTGGCAAATTGAGGCGCGACTTCAAGGAGCGGTCAATTCAATGTCCTACCCTAAGGAAAGCAGGAAGGGGAGGTGTCTGATCTGAGCCTTTCCATTTGCAACTGAACCTGCTGTCCCACTTGATGCTTCTTTAGCGTAGGTGCGCGCTAGAAGCATCCGTTGATTGCCTTGTGTAGCCATTTCCTCGCCTCTCGTCCCTTATCTTCTTGGCGTCTGTGGCTCGTTTGATTTATTCATCAAAGTCGGGATAAACAAGCAAGGGTTTCCTCCTCTTTATGGGAATGCTACTTCGAGAAATGCTGCTAAAGCTCAAGGCGCTAGTCTATATGTTGCGAGAGAAACTGGAGATGTTAGTTTGGCTGATGCTGGTTTGGATGCTTACCTGAGATTTTTCCACCGACCTCGGTTCGGTTGGCTCTTTCAGATCAACTGAACAGGTTGTTAGCGCTCTCTCCTCCGGTTCTAGGCCCAGATATCTTCTCAATGAAAATTCAATCCATTTTGCCATTTTTTAAATTATTTTCTCATCGATTTACTAAGTTCAAGAGTATTTTTAATTTATTTTTATGATTTTTCTAGACAAAGTTATCTAATTTTAAAGTTGCATCAAATTATCTGCATTTAATTAAATAGAAAAAAGGAAAATTTCCTACTTATCCACGCGGTATCCTGTCATCCGCCACAACTCTGAATGTCTGCAGCTTTCCATCCTAGCGCTAAGCTGGCTCGTGGTCTGGTCCTCTGTTCCTCACAGTTTGATGGTTCAACCTAATCGATGTCTTCCATTTCTAATACACAAAAATGGACAGTATCCATTACCGAAGGTCGTTCAAGATCAAATCTAATCTAGACGAACAAATCTATACGGTTGATCAAATACAGTGTATTGATTTTTCTCATAAAAAACCTGAGGCAAATTTTAGTGTTCTTGGTCCATACGTTGTCCTAAGAGGTGTAGACTTGAGAGAGCTTGTTAGATACGATCGCCTTGACCTCACAAAGCTTCTCCTTAGTTCAATTTGAATTGAAATAGGCTCTAGCTATGAGCTAGGTAAAATGGTGGCTGGATTTGACCTTGAGCTAGGTTAGAGGGCTCGGGAAGCCTCAATTTCAATTGAGGGATTTGTTTTTGAGGTCGGGGGAGCTTTTGGGAAGCTTAATTTCAAGCTTGGAAGAAGTTCAGGTCAGACCTGAATTTTGCGTTGGATTTCAATGGGAAAATTTGGGTTTCGCGGTGGTGTTGGTTGGCTAAAGATGGAGGGGATTAGCCGCCTAGGTTAAGGAGAAGATTTTGTTTATTGAAGGCCAGGGGTTTTGGAGTGTAAGTAGGAAGAACGGTCCTCTTTGGAGCTCTCGCGTTCTTCCTTTTATGGCCATGGGAGGGCTTGACATGGCTTGGATAAACTTGGGTTGCCCCTCTGTGAGTTTACAAAGACATTTGAAGCTTTCTTGGATGAATTTGGGGTTCCATTCCCCAATTTTGGCAAGCTTGACCCTGGGGACTCCAATATGGAAGATAGAGAAATTCTGTGGCTTGAGGGCATTGGAGGGAGTTGGAGGTGTTGTTGTTGAGCTCAACCATGGTCTGGCTTGACCAAGGCATGAGAAGATTTGAGTAAGGGAGACTAGGATGTCAAGTGTGGAAGAAAGGGGTAGGTGTGATCTCCTTTTTCTCATCTCCCTTAATTTATTTTTTAATATTGGTTTTATTTGGAATTATTTAGGATATAATATACTGACTGGTTAGCTTGGGTTATGTATGAATCATTTAGGAATTGGCCTTGGGCTTGGTTCATAGGCTTGGGCCATGGGTTAAGGTCTTGGGCTAATGCCTTAAGGTTTAAACCTAAGTAAAAGTCTAATGGGCCCTAAAATCATTCTTTTTAATTAATTAATTAAGAGAATGATAAATTTGATCATATGATCATGGGTTGAATATATGGTCCAAGGTTGACCAAATGGTTCATGGGTTAACCACATGGCCATGGGTTGAATGGAGGAGGTGAAATGATCAATTTGGTCAAAATTTGGCTAAATTAGGGTTAGGCCTAATTGGATTGACCATCTCGGTGTACCAACAAAGTTTGGGTTCAAAAGAGCACATTAGGGTTTTGGTTTGATTTTGAGGGTTTGGTAGGGTTAGGGAGGCTCCTGGTGAGGTTATGGATCAATTTGTATAAACCTCTCTCCCATGCTAGATTTGGTGGTTAAAATAGCTCTTAGGATTTATAGATAAATCCCTAGGGTTTAAAGTTAATTTGGGTAACCTGGGGTATGTTTAGCCCGTAGTAGTCCATTTAGGTTAACCTAAGGCATGTATAGTCCCTGGTGGCCAATTAAGGTTCTCACCTAGTCAAAACTCTAAACCCACTCAACCAAAGGGTTGGGGCCTTGAGCTTGTACAGGTGGGGCCTAAGAAAACATAACCTTAATTTAAAGGTCATGTAGAGAGTCTTTTCAGAAGTGAGGTCAATGGTATGCAGTTAAATCTAGTTAAGCTGGAGCATCAATCTGTCCATCTCCATAACCTGACTCAACTGAAGAATTCCACCTAATCGACATCTTCCATTTCTAATACACAGAAATGGACAGTATCCATTCATCGTCCCCATGGGACAATTAACCGAAGGCCGTTCATGATCAAATCTAACCTAGAAAAACACATTTATACGGTTGATCAAATACAGTGTATTGATTTTTTCATAAAAAACCCGAGTCAAATTTTAGTATTATTGGTTCATACCTTGTCCCAAGAGGTGTATACTTGATAGAGCTTGTTAGACACGATCACCTTGACCTCACGAAGCTTCTCCTAAGCTCAATTTGAATTGAAATTGGCCCTAACTATGAGCTAGATAAAATGATGGCTAGATTTGATCTTGAGCTAGGTTAGAGGGCTCGGGAAGCCTCAATTTCGATTGAGGGAATTATTTTTGAGGTCAGGGGAGCTTTTGGGAAGCTTAATTTCAAGTTTGGAAGAAGTTAATGTCGGACTTGAATTTTGCGTTAGATTTTAATGGCAAAATTTGGGTTTCACGGTGGTGTTGGTTGGCTAAAGATGGAGGGGATTGGCTGCCTAGGTTAAAGAGAAGATTTTCGTTATTGAAGGTCAGGGGTTTTGGAGTGTAAGTAGGAAGAACGTTCCTCTTTGGAGCTCTCGGGTTCCTCCTTTCATGGCCTTGGGAGGGCTTGGGATGGCTTGGATGAACTTAGATTGCCCCATTGTGAGTTTACAAAGACATGTGAAGCTTTCTTGGATGAATTAGGGGACCATGGGGTCTCCAATATGGAAGATAGAGAAATTATGTGGCTTGAGGGCATTGGAGGGAGTTGGAGGTGTTGTTGTTGAGCTCAACCATGGTCTGGCTTGACCAAGGCATGAGAAGATTTGAGTAAGGGAGACTAGGATGTCAAGTGTGGAAGAGAGGGGTAGGTGTGATCTCCTTTGTCTCATCTCCCTTAATTTATTTTTTAATATTAGTTTTATTTGGAATTATTTAGGATATAGTATACTGACGGGTTAGCTTGGGTTATGTATGACTCATTTAGGAATTGGCCATGGGCTTGGTTCATAGGCTTGGGCCATGGGTTAAGGTCTTGGGCTAATGCCTTAAGGTTTAAACCTAAGTAAAAGCCTAATGGGCCCTAAAATTATTCTTTTTAATTAATTAATTAATAGAATGATAAATTTGATCATATGATCATGGGTTCACCATATGGTCCAAGGATGACCACATGGTCCATGGGTTGACCACATGATCCTGGGTTGAATGGAGCAGGTGAAATGATTAATTTGGTCAAAATTTGGCTAAATTAGGGTTAGGCCTAATTGGTTTGACCATCTCGGTGTACCAATAAAGTTTGGGTTCAAAAGAGCACATAAGGGGTTTGGTTTGATTTTGAGGGTTTGGTAGGGTATGGGAGGCCCCTGGTGAGGTTATGGATCAATTTGTGTAAACCTCTCTCCCATGGTAGATTTGGTGGTTAAAATAGCTCTTAGGATTTATAGACAAATCCCTAGGGTTTAAAGTTGATTTGGGTGACCTGGGGTATGTTTAGCCCCTAGTAGTTCATTTAGGTTCACCTAAGGCATGTATAGTCCTTGGTGGCCAATTAAGGTTCTCACCTAGTCAAAACTCTAAACCCACTCAACCAAAGGGTTGGGGCCTTGAGCTTGTACAGGTGGGGCCTAAGAAAACATAACCTTAATTTAAAGGTCATGTAGCGAGTCTTTACAAAAATGAGGTCAATAATAGACAGTTAAATCTAGTCAAGTTGGAGCATCAATCTGCCTATCTCCGTAACCCGACTCAACTGAAGAATTCCACATCACCTGCAGTCTCTCAGACGTCCCTGAGATTCTCTATTAGGGGTTAAGAATTGACAAGAACACAATTAACTAACATCTTGAAAGAACCCCTCGTCGATGAATGAGTTATGCATCAGATTACGGTAATTCACAATCCACTTGAAATTTAGTCTCATCTCGCCGACATAAGCTCCTCATTCAGGTATCAATATTCGACATCCATACTAAAATAGTCGCGCCAAACCGATCGAGTCAAGTCCTGTCAACCCAAAATTTCATATCTATTTAATGTAAACAATGAAATTAGACAAAATTAATCTCTTTCGAAAATTTGTGCAAATTTAACCAAAATCATTAAGAATTAATAACTAATAATTAATTCCTAAACTAGAATTAGCATTTAAAACAAATACTTTAATTATTCTCCTTGTCTTTATCCTCTGTGCATCCCCAAATGTATTGAAATAGTCGGTTCTCCATTGCTGATAAGCTTAAAAATATTTTTCTAATAATAACAAATATTTTGACTCGTTAATTAATTAATTATTTTTTTATTTCTGCATACGCGACTTTTTCATTACTGATATTCGGTTATTTAAATCTATCTGTTTCATTTAATTAATTCAGCTTCGGCTATTTATATATTGTTTATTTAATAAAAAAATTAGAAAACAATGGGCTGATATTTGCTGAGTGCCGGCGCCAGGCCTGCCACAGTAACGTCAATACCTATTTTCCAATTCTCGGGGTGAATTCGTAGTCACTCCGGACGTAAATTTACGTTCGGCGAATATTTATCATGTGATGAGTGAGCTCCACTGTAATACACTGGTTGTGCTAGTTTTTAGAGGGGCGGGGCCCACGCTCTAATTTTATTGCTAAAAATTAAAAATTATAAAATCGGGAAAATGTCTCTAAACTCACACACCCTATAAAAACCTAAAAAAAGATAAAATAAAAACAGGGTCTTTTTTTCAAAAAAGAAAAATATAACTCCACACGACACTACACGACCAATAAAAGACGCGGCACAAGAAATAAAAATTAACACTCCGTAGAAACTAAAATAGATAAGTAATCAAGTAATAGGTTAGTCACAACGGGCTTCCTTAGTTTCGATCCAATCTTAGCAATCCAATCAGCCACCTGATTTCCATCTCTTTTAGTATGATTCTAAACAATATTAAGTCCAGAAGTAATTGATTTAATTCTTTTAACTTGAAATATAATACTCCAGTGGCAACTAAGGTTAGAGTTACGAATATTCCAGTGGGGTGGGGCCCACTTATCATGTAACAAATGCCCACTGAACTACAGATCCTGAGAGAATAATTTTCCCTATGCTCGAAGATCCTGGTTGAAAATTTAGGGTGCTTTCAAAAAATTATATTTTGCAGTGAATTAATTAAGATTTTGTTTAAAATAATGATAATTTTTATTAATTTTTTTTAAATAGAGGAGATGAGTTAGGAACTGAAATGACGAAAATTTATCATTTTTGTGAAAGAACTTTGAGATATATTCACTTTTTCTGTCTCGTCAAATAAAAATTTTTACATCGTACGTGTTTCTCAAATGATCGGAATTTGACTTCTTCTTCGAACAACGCTTAACTGTGACGATTGTTAAAAAATTATAATATAAATTTTTTAAAATAAAATAAATTTATAATAATCATAAAAACAGCTTCACAACTATTTCTTCTGAGAGTATGAGCTGTTTCAAATAGATATTAAATAAATTATCAAAATAGTATCTAATTATTTAGACGAGTTTTAAATAATTTTCAAATTTTTTAAATTTAGATTGAATATATCAATAAAAAAATTAGTAGATCTCTTTTTTTAAAAAATAAATAATTGTGATTATTTTGAATTTATTTATAATAAGTGGCCCTAATAATCAATATTAATGGAATATTAATATTTATCAAATAATTAAATTCAGCTACGGTGGGGCCCATTAATGGCGGACACCGCTGGCCTTCTCCTTCTGACAGACTGGTCTTCCTTGTTTATCCTCTTTCTCTCATTACACTGTACCCACCTCTTCCCCGCACCTTTCTTCTATATAAAAATCTCCCTCTCCTCTCTAACCTAATCCCTTCTCTCTCTAGTCTTCCCCAGCTCGCTCCCTCTCTCTCTCCCTCTCTTGAGATTTTCAGCCATGGCGGAGGAAACAGAGAAGAAGGCTTCGGATTCTTCGCCGGCGGAGGAGGTGGTGGTTTCCGAGGCGAAAACGGGGGAAAAAGCTCCGCCGTTGGTGGCCGGTAAGGTGACGGAGGAGGAGACGAAGAAGCCCACAGAGGAGGCTCCGGCCGCGGTGGCCGTGGAGAAGGAGACCACGGAGGCTGCAGCGCCGGCCGCTGCTGTGGGGGCGGATGCAGAGGCTCTGATTCAGCAGTCTGTTTCATTCAAGGAGGAGAGCAATCTCGTGGGCGATCTCCCGGAGCCAGAAAAAAAGGCCCTGGATGAGCTCAAGCAGCTTGTTCAGGCCGCTCTTTCTAATAACGAGTTTAATCCCCCACCACCACCACCTCCTCCTGCACCCCCTAAGTCCGAGGAGCCCTCTGCCTCCGAGGTCAAGGTGGAAGAACCGGCCGCCGCAGAACAGACCTCGGCTGCCCAGGAGAAAGCCGAGGTTACCTCGCCGGCGGAGCCCAAGGCGGAAGAGACCGCTGCCCCCACTGCTGAAGAGCCGGCCGTCGCACCTTCAGATGCTCCCAAAATAGTTGAATCGGTGGAGATTAAGACGGTGGTGGTTGACGATGATGGAGCGAAGACTGTGGAGGCTATCGAGGAGACCGTTGTACCTGTAACCCCGCCTGCACCTGCCGCTGAAGCGGTGGCGCCGGCGGCGGAAACAGAGACTGATAAAGAATCCATTAAAGAGCCTGAAGCTGCGGCGTCGGTGGAGGCCCCGCCGGCGGTTCCTCCAGCGGAGGAGTTCATCTGGGGTGTTCCTCTTGTTGGGGACGAAAAGAGTGATACTGTTCTGCTGAAGTTTCTCAGGGCTAGGGATTTCAAGGTGAAGGATGCTCTCGCCATGATCAAGAACGCTGTGATTTGGAGGAAGCAGTTTGGGATCGAGAGTCTGCTGGAGGAGGACCTTGCGGTTCCGGAGCTGGAGAAGGTGGTGTTCTACCACGGACAGGACAAGGAAGGTCATCCTGTCTGCTATAATGTTTATGGAGAGTTTCAGGACCCAGAGCTCTATGGGAAGGCCTTTGGGGACGAAGAGAAGAGGGAGAAGTTTTTGAGGTGGAGAATTCAGTTCCTGGAGAAGGGGATTAGGCAGCAACTGGACTTCAGTCCCAAAGGAGTTTGCACCATGGTGCAGATCACTGATCTTAAGAACGTCCCAGGACCAGGGAAGAAGGAGCTTCGGCAGGCCACCAAGCAGGCTTTAGCTCTGCTCCAGGATAACTATCCCGAGTTTGTGGCCAAGCAGGTTTGTGCAAGTTCTCTCCTCTAATGGTTTTGTTTACAAGTAAAGTTGGGTGAATTCATTAGCTCCATATCTTCACACCTCATAGTTTCTCCAAAATGGAGTCTTTTCTTGTTCAATACTGCATTTTATCATAGTCTGCATTGATTTTTTTTTATTTATGCTAAATTAATGCAATTTGCTACTTTAATTTGCTTTGTAGGTGTTTATAAATGTTCCATGGTGGTACCTTGCATATAACCGAGTGATTAGTCCATTCTTTACACAGAGGAGTAAGAGCAAGTTTGTCTTCGCTGGTCCTTCCAAATCTGCAGAAACCATATTCAGGTTACAACTCCCTTTTCTTCTTCGCAGCTCAAATCGCGTTCTTTTAGGCTTCTATCATGACCTGCAATCCGCCTCGAATAAGCTCAAATTATAAAGCACTGATTTTTTCTTTTAAAAGGAATATTTTTTTGTGTTTACATGTGTAAAGAAAGAAGAATTTAGCTATGTTGGACAAAAACTGTTTCAAAATCGCTCATTTCAAAATTCAGATTCTTCAAATGTGGTAGATTGCTATAGCATGATTTACATACATACCAACTTATCTAAGACCTATGCATGAAAGGTGGATTTCATTTTTTTTTTTGGAAGTAGTGGCCTTTTTGATGTGATATGAGAGATTTGGGTCATAGAAATGTAAAAAAGCAAAGTTTTAAGTGCTTGATGTGTAAATACATAGGAATTGGGTGATATGTATTGCACTGAGTTCTCTCATTCCCTTTCAATTTATTTGCCTGCCAGAGATTCTCAAGCATTTTTGTTGCATGAAATTGTTTAGGTACATTGCCCCAGAACACGTTCCAGTTCAATATGGTGGTCTGAGCAAAGAAAATGATCCAGATTTCACTTCTTCTGATGCTGTTACTGAGGTCATCATTAAACCCTCAAGCAAACACATTATTGAGTTGCCTTCTACTGAGGTGAGTCTTCCTCTGCTCTCTTCTTCCCCTCTGTAACTCTCTGAACTTTTTTTTTTTAATTCTTTGTTGAATTGTTGACAGCCATCCCTTATCGTATGGGAGCTCCGAGTATTAGGATGGGATGTGAGTTACAGTGCGGAGTTCGTTCCAACATCAGAGGAAGGTTACACAGTGCTCGTGCAGAAGGCACGGAAGTTCTCCGTTGCCGATGAACCCTACGTAAAGAGCAGCTTCAAGGTAGGCGAGCCAGGAAAGATTGTTCTAAGCATTGACAATGCCACCACGAAGAAGAAGAAGCTCCTCTACAGATCGAAGACCAAGAGCAACACTGAATCTGCATAAGTTCATTCAAAACTTTGTGAAAAAAAGAAAGGGGAAAGTAAATGGTGGGAGTGATTTATGATTAAAGGTTGAATTTTTTTCTGTTCTTTCTTTGATTGGTTTCTCTTAATGGTTAATTATATGTTTTATTATTGTGTTGGTTTGTTAAAACAAAAAAAGTGAAAAAGTTGTGTTCTTTGAGGAGTAGAAATGGTGAGGGGTTCTGTAAATCCTCCAAGACTTGACCTTTGTGGTATATTTCTCTTGTTTATCAATATTTGCTGTCATTGTTGGACAACTTGCACATTGTTGGCATCTATTTGCTTGTCTCTTCTTATTTTATACTCTCTCTCTCTCCATTTGGCTGTATTCAAGCATATGGTTTCTGGCTGCTGGTTCCCTAACCTGTTCTTATCATTCTCTGAAATGGAAGCAGGAGAACCAGACAAGAAACTGAACTTTTGTATTACTATAACTGTGGGAATTACATTTCATTATTATTATTGTTGTTACAGTTATAACATCTGGCTTGTGGTCCTCAGCCATCATCTCCTTCACTTTACTTACATACCACTTACTTCCATGTATTTACATATCTAACTCCTAAAATTCATGATAATTCTGAATAGGTCCATAGCAAGCTTTCATCCATGACCCAATGAGGTTATTGTTGTAGAGTAATTCCATAATGTCTTCTTTCTGCATGCAGAATTAAGCACAAATATAGTAGAAATCTCAACCACCATATCAATGTTTGCAAATGCAACATGTCATCAATACATATGTATGTATCAAGTGTAAAATTTTATTTTTTACATTTATACCACCAAAAACCTTAGTATCACCATTTTAACTTTTACAATTTAGTTGTAAAAATTAAAGCTTTGGTGTTAGATATGTAAATTCATGGGAAGTGAGTGGTATGTATGTAAATCTTCCAATTATGTAATCATAGGTGCTCCTATCAATAGTGACTTTGAAGTGAACATCAAAATACAAGCAACTGCATCTTTGTTCAAAAGCGATTTTAAGCATTTCAAAGGAGAGCTAAAACCTACAAGGAGATCACCATTCAAAGATTATCTAAATCATCATCAGAAAATGACACATTGTTCAGTTCCCTGCATCTGTTGGCTTGTAATCTTATCCTACATCCAAATTATGTCAGTGCCCACTGATAGAAGATCGTGAGACTCACTTATCCGATCGAGTGCAGACATTCTAGCTAAAGACATTAAGGTCAAAACCAACCGAGTCATAAATGATGACCGAATGATTCAAATCCAAGTCATTCTGAATCATTCAATCCGAAGCGAGACAAACAGACATCCAAGCCATCTGGCATGAAAAAGGAATACCTAACTCAAAGTGTCTCTAATGATACTTGGGATGTTCAGAAACTCTCTCATTTCTTATCAAGGGTCGACATCTAGACTAATTCAGCCAACCGAACCATCATGTCGACTCAAAGTCAATCAAATTCAGTCGACTAAGCCTAACCGAACTTAACGGCCCTGTCGAGCCAAAGCCAAAGATGCTCAGCCGACCGAGCCAGAGGTTTATACTTGTAAAATAACAAAAATGCCTTATAGAACCTCTATTAAAGCAAGGAAAAAAATGAAACACCACATATATTAACAATGGATAACCAAATCAGCCAAAAAAAAAAAGACGAGAAAGAACAACACGATTGACACTTATTACTGCTGCTCATTACCGATCACTCTCTCTCTCTCTCCACTCTATTCTTAAGGTGTGATTCATGGACAAGTCAGAATTCAACACTCATATTCATGCTTCTGGTCCATTTATATAAGGAAGCTTCTCTGCATATTTTCCCTGCCCCATCTTTCAGCACTGCACTGCGCTCTGCTGTCTTCATCTTCTCCACCTGAAACTCCCCTCCTTGTATTTATCAACTCCCTTTCTTTCTCGTCCTATTTGTCTGCAATCAAGCTGGCATTTTTAAATTCAACTAGTCGTTGCTGCAGATCAGGTGAGCTGTTCCACGATTAATTGCATGATTTTCTTTTCTTCTAATTTTGTCCTTGTGTTCTAAAGTATGTTCGGTGTGGGCTTCTGCCAATGAATTAAAATATTAAAAAATTATCATCAATATTGTGAAATAAAATCTACAGACAGCAAAGGGCCATGGTTCCCACTTGCACAGTCCAATCAAACAGAGATTCAACTCCACGTTATCTTCTTCAGAGTTGTCGCATAATAGATTTGCATTCTCTTTCATTCTTCACATAAATCTTACTTCTTTTTTGGGGTATTTGCATACATACCTCCCAATTTTTTTGTATTCACATCTCCAACACAAACTTCCTTCTTTTTTTACATGTAAGGGAGCATTTATTTTGGCTTAAAACCACTACAAAAAGTTACATAATATTGCGAATGTGCATATAGTCCTACATCCCGCGCTGGCACCCGTATGGGTGAGCCCGTTGTCACGCTCCCAAAAGAGTTCTTAAAAGAAGTACACAGCCTAGGACTTAAATATTGCTCTTCGGCTCTACGCCTAGCCGATGTGAGACTTTTTTTTTGGTCCGTGACATTTTTCTCCACCCAATCACGTGACATCCTCGTCACGGATCGGCTTCTCCGAGGATCCCTCAAGACCATAGTGAGTCCACACACCTGACAGGCAGTATCCTGTTTTGATACCACTTTTCACTCTCTCAAAAGAGCTCTTAAGAGAGGTGGACAACCCAGGACTTAAATACTGCTCATCGGCCCTACACCTAGTTGATGTGTGACTTTTTTGTCCGTGACACCGTGCAACTATAGACGCAACCGCGCTCATATGATGCAGTGCTCCCGTACACTGCGCTACATTCTAACAACTCACCCCGTGCCCTTCTAGGAGCTCCGTGCCGATAACTGCATCACCCCCGCACCTGTACAGGCGCCCCGACACCACAAACTCGCAACACTTAATTGTTCGAACAGAACAAATGCTTCTGAAACACTGATGCATACAATCACCACTAAAGCAAACACAGCCTAAACCATGGATTCATTTCTTTTGTGATAAGGAAATGGTCGCTTTCATGCCTAGTTTTTAAATTCCTTCCTACCGTTTTTTTATTAAGTTGAAAGTAACGGGCATCTTTAAAAGAAATATATGGCTGACCCATGCAATCGTAATCATTTGATGTTACTTATAACCACTAATATGTGATTTAACTCTCCACATTAGTGCTGATTTTGGCCAATATTTTTTGTTCCCATTTGATTTTGGATTCTATGGCTTCAAGCTGAATCTTTTTGCTCTTTTTTTTGCATTTTATATGCTATTTTCAGATTTTTTTTTTTCAACTTCTTTGGAGGCGATTTGGTCCAAAAATTGTTGAGAAATTAGGACGAATCAGCGCAGGAATCAACGAACACTAGAAAGAACACACAGATTTAGGGTCTGTTTGGGGTAGTTGCAGCTTATTAATAATCTGCTGATAAGTTGATTAAAAATAATCTGCTGATAAGTTACGTGCGGTGGCTATTACAAAATTTTATTTTATTTTGGAAAAGCTAGACCGCAGCCAGAAAGCTGCCACCGCACCTGGATATGTGCGGTGTGAAAAAACTGTTTTCTGCGTTTTGACAATGCATAAGCTGCCAAAGCGCAGTTTACCCAAAAAGGTCAGGTGCGTTTTCAAAACGCCACCGCACCTAATAAGCTGCCCCACACTGACCCTTAATGAGGTTCGACAATTTGCCTACGTCATTGGGTGCACGAGCGGGGTCTTTCTGATGTCGCGAAAAACAGTACATACCCTTAGAGTTACAAATACAACGCATATATATAACTCTAATATACAATATGTAATTACAAAATTACCCATGAGGGCGTTGCCCAGCATCCTCAACCCACTTAATGAAACTCTCTCGATTAGACAGATTCTTTTGCTCCGCTAGCTCGCTCCGTTCTGCTCCAGCATATGTCTCTTATCTGGTATATGAGTCATACCTACCAATATATATTTATGTGATGTGTGATGGATTATTTCATTTATATTATAAAAAAGAAATCTTATTATATCACATAAAATGACGATATGAAGTTCGCACATTGATTTTTATTTTCGTAGTTGAATATTTTAATTATTCTTTAAGTGCATTTACATACATACCACCCACTTCATACTTATTACATATCTAACTCCTAAACTTTATTTTTTTTATATTTATACCACCCAAAATTTCAAATTTACCGTGATATATGGGTCAAAATTGAAGTATATATGGTAGATATGTAAGTACATAAGATTTGAGTGTTATATATGTAAATCTTCTTTTTTATTTTATTTATAAAAATTAAAGCATGTGGGTTAGATGTAGGGCTGTAAAAAAGCTCGTTGTACGCGAACAGTTCGTGTTCGGTTCGCCAAAAAGTTCCTGTTCGATTCGTTCGATAAGCAAATGAGACGAACACGAGCAATTTTTTTCGTTTGGTTTGTTAACCGAACCAAGCACGAATAGTGATGTGTTCGTTCATGTTCGGTTCGTTATTGTTTGAAATATAAAAAAAATTAAAATAATTATATATAAAAAATTTATGATATTTTAAAAATAATTATATATTATAAAAATTTATCATATTTTAAATAATTAAACTCCTATATATTATAATATATGATAAATTATTAATAACAATAATAATGTTATAGTATTAATTATATTAATATAAATATTATAAAATTATAACTAATATACTATACTGTATATTAAAATAAAACTCTAAACAAAACACGAACAGTGATGTTATTTATCACTGTTCGGTTTGCTTCATTTTGAGGAAGTATGGATTACCTAATGTGTGCGGAATACCTGATCAATTTGCTTCATTTTGAGGAAGTATACCATCAAAGCTAGGGCTGTCAAAAAAGCTCGTTGTTCGCGAACAGTTCGTGTTAGATTCATTTGATAAACAAACGAGACGAACACGAACAATTTTTTTTCGTTCGGTTTGTTAAACGAACCAAACACGAACAGTGATGTGTTCGAACATTTCGAACACGAACACTAGTTCTGTTCGTTTACACTCCTAGTTAGATGTGTAAATACATAATAATTGTATGGTATGTATGTAAATATCTCACCCTTTCTTTATTATCTGATAACATTCTTTTATGAACCCAATGGTAATACTGTTGATTGGGTGAGGATCTGACTTCATAAATACTTTAAAACCAAATGGGAGCATGAAAAATAAAAAAAAATAAAAAAAGTGGGGACAATTACATACAAACCCCTGTAAATTTGTTATTTACAACAATACCCTCTCATTTATTTTTCAAAAAAAAAAATAAAATAAAGTTTATTTTGTGAAGAAAGCACTATTGATGACATGACATTACTCCTTTATGAGTTGTTCTATTATTAAATAATCAGCAATGGAAAGGGAATCCATTTGTCTTCTGCAATGACCCCCTATTACAAGAAATATTAAATGCAAAACTTATAAGAAAGATGCAATTATTAAATTTTATTTGTAAATAAAATTTTATCTCCATTTTATTTCTATTTCTATATGCCAGAGAAGACTGACTCCACATGACAACTTCACAATGTGCCTTACAAGTTGTCTTTCCTATTTTAATATAAAATTTGAAAATGTATATAGTACTAGCTTTGATCTCTTCTCTACAATCGATGAAACTTATACGACTTTGCTCCAATCTTCTCTTCTCGATCTCACGAGAAAAACATACTGAAATTCTTTTGTCTGACGTTTCTCTAATTCACGAGAAACCTTGTTGAATGAAGCGCAAGCGAGAGATAACTCAAAGGTGTTAAACCGAATCAGAGAGCCGCCTGTCGACATTTTCAAAATACACCTCGGCACGGGAATGATCTGCTCTTTTGTAACTGGGTGCAAATGAGCCTCGAATATGGGGAAAATTATTCCATACGAACAACGTACGCAGCGCTGCGTATGGAATCCGCAAATAACCACCAAATAATCATCGAATAACCCATAATAACTCCTTGAATAACATTAAAATGAAACAACGGGGGTTATGGGCAGGTTATTAGGAAGTTATTGCACGTTATTTGAGCAATAACCTCTCAATAACCTCACAATACCCCGAATAACAGATAAAAAATATAAAAGTGAAACCGCAGAGATTATTGGGGCGTTATTAGGAGGTTATTCGTTGGTTATTCAGAATAATTCCACAATAACCTGCTAATAACCTCCCGTTAATCCTTAAATATACGATCGTTGAGGTTTATTCGGTGGTTATTTGCGGATTCCATCCCAGCGCTGCAAACCACCTCGTAAGGGCTCCCATATTAGTGTGGGCCCAAGGCTCAACAAGATTTACATACATATCACTAATTTCCTATGTATTTACATATCTAACTTCTAAAATAAATAAAGAGGTTGTATTATCTCTACATGTAGTGGGACTAATTGCAATCCAAATGGAAGAAAAGTTTAGGTTAAGAGGGAAAGAGACGGCCCATAAGAAAACTTGGAGGGATGAAAGGAGAAGAAACAAGAAGATAACAAAGGCATGTGGAGATGTCCAAACAAGATTTGAATTCAAAGAGGTGAGCTCACCAAACACTCTTCTTCATGACACCATATAAATATATTGTATTTTCCTTCAAGATTTTGTGCTTTGTTATGCCATTTATATTGTGTTTATATATGTCTAATTCAAGGTTTTGATACATAGCTTCCACACTTGGACACTTTGCGAATGAGAATGAGTACATGTTGCACTATGCCCTTGTCCTGGCTTTTCTTATCTACGAGTCCTGTGACTTTCCTCGTCCCTCAAATCTTGTATCATACACTTCTTGCATAGTTTCCCACGCTTCATACCTCCTCTTCTTAAGGTCGAGGGCTAGGCATGGTGGGGTAGGAGCATCCAGTCGGCAATATTTTAGGCCTGACCAAAAAGTTGATTTCATGAAAATACGAAGTCAGACTGGCATCTTAGAATACAGGTAGATCCGGTTCTGAAAGTGCAAGACTAGCTATCTCTCAAAATCGTTCAGAGTGATTCCCGAGATCAAAGTCCAAAAAACTTAATTAAGATAACCCCAATAGTATAGCATTTCATATTTAGATATTGATTTAATTCACTAATTTTTAGTTATATAACAACATTCACTAATAATTGATGATATATTGAAGGATTTAGAAGATAAGTTACATTAATATATATATATATATATATATATAGTCACTGATATCATGAAAATAAATATAAACTCTAATTTTCTTAGTTATATTGGTTATAAAAGATTTCATATGATCATGAATAGTTCAACTATAGAGACAAATTATAGCATTTGTCGTGGACATAAACAAAGCCAAAAGAGAGCATTTTCTTGTCATAAAGAAATGGTGGCTAACATTAACTTATTTTTTCACATTGTGCAATTTTTTTGTTGCTTATTTGGGGCTTTTACACACATATCAAACAATTCTTGTGTATTTACATATCTATTACCTAGACTTTCATATTTACATGCATAACCCTTATATCTTTTGCATTACATAAAAAAATAACATTATTACTTGCTCTTCGAAGGTGAGATACATCATTTCAGAGATAGCTTTATGACACCAAAATGTTGTAAAATGTAAATACAAAAGTTTAGGTATGATAAGTACATGAATTCATTTGAGATATATTAGTCATTTCTAGAAAATATATAAAGTTATTTTACTTATTATTTATATTCATTTATGAAGGATTAAATGGATGTTGTAGCCTTGGCTCACTTGAACTCCACCTTATACCCACCTCTGATTTGCTTCCCACCTAGGGGTGTCCAATCAAGTTCGAGTAAGACCCAAAAATGAGCTGACATGAAACTGTTTGACATGAATTGGACTTTAACAATTAGCGTGTTAGAAATTTAACCTGAAGAAGACCAGCCTTCAGCTCAACCAACTTGAACCCACCCTCATAACCCATTTAACATAAGGAATAACGACTACTTAGGTCAATTTAGAGTCAATTTTGAATTGGCGAGTTGATTTCAAGTCAATCTAGGGTTGAGAGGTTATTTTCGCGTTGGCAGACCAACCTAAACCTTAATAGGTTAGCATTTTTAACCCGAACTTAACCCAAAATTTTCAAGTCAGATTTTGGTCGAGTTTGCATGTCAGCTCGATTTTTGACACGCCTACTCCTACTTCGTTCCTTCATCTGTCTTCATTTCCTCCACTTTTATCTCTTGTCCTCTTTGATTGGCGATAGGACATCAACAAATCATATCATCTTTACTAATTCACGGAGATTCCATAGTTCATTTAGAGGATGATTTTGTTTTTCTCAAATCAATTGGGCATTAATTTAGCCAAACTAAGTCAAACTTGACTCAAATTTGTATCTTTAGTGGTGCTATAGTATTCATACCTCATTTAAAAATCATGCCATGATCATCAAATAATTGTTTTTTGGAAGATTTACATGAATACATAGCAATTCCAATGTATTTACATATTCAACCTCTAAATTTTAATTTTTTTTATATTTATGACATTTACCTATAATTGAAAAGGATTATTTAACTTTTATGTTTGTAACACTGATATTTTTAAATGTGGTATGGAAGATTTGAATGTTACAAACATAAAATGTAAATTTTAGGGGTAAGATATGTAAAGATATAAAAATAAAAATTGTGTTGTGTGTGTATGTAAATGCCCTAATATCAAATAATAATAATAAAAAAATAAATAAAAATGAATTTATTTTTAATAAAATTTAACAAGCTATTTTAACATGTTTGTTCTAATTAGTGTAATAAAACATATTTCGTGTCCGCTCGTTAAAGTTCGTCGTTCAATTCGTTTGCTAAGTTAATGAGCCAGACTGAATAGATTTTTTGTGCTTGATATATAAATGAGCCGAACACGAACAAAGAATCGTTCATTCGTGTTCGCTCGTTTTGACTCAAAATACTAATATAAATATAAAAAAATGGAATTGACTAGAAGGCTAAAAAGATTTATAATCAATTAAAATTATTAATTAAAAAATAGAACAAAAAAGATCACAATTAAATTATATAAACAATATAATTTATATCTTGCCCTAACTCTTAACATCCTGACTGCATGATTAGGGTAGTCAAAACAACTTTTTGTTCGCGAACAACTCATGTTCGGCTCGCTAAGCAAACGAGCCGAACACGAACACATTGTTGGTGTTCAAAATATAAACGAGCCGAACACGACAGTGATATTTCTTAACGAGCCAAACACGAGCTGATACGTAGAAAATATTAAATTTAGAAAAGATAATGACAACAACTTAAAATAAAATCATTATTTTAGGGTTGAAGAGAGGAGGAGAAGCAATGATTAATAGTTTGGCTAAAGGAAAAAAATTAGGTGAGGAAAATTGACAAATAAATGATGGTGATGGGGGTTTATTATATAATTTGATAATTTATGAACTCATCTAATTGTTTAATTTATAAGCCAATTCCAGCTGTCTCTAAGCTGTATGTATATTGGATCCCCAGCAACTAGTTTTGCATCTCTTTCCATCTTGTTTTCTTTTGCACTTCCGTCTACTTTAAAAACTAGAGCAATTTACATATATACCATTCAACTTTTATGTTTTTCACTTGTACCCTATCTCTCTCTCTCTCTATCTCTCTCTCTCTCTCTATGTTAGGTATGGCTCATATGCCGGTAGGGCTGGCAATTTGGCTCGTTGTTCGCGAACAGCTCGTGTTCGGCTAGTTTGTTAAGCCTAACGAGCCGAACACGAACAAATTTTTAAGCTCGAAATGTTAACGAGCCGAACACGAACAACCGTTTGTTCGCTCGTGTTCGGCTCGAATCGCTCGAAATAAAAAAATAATCATATAATTATTTATATAATAATTTATTATATATATTATTTATATATTAATATATTATGTATATTTATATTTAAGTTTAAATCATAATTCGTCATGTGGTAGCGTGGTTATCTTGCTTCGTTTCCATTCATTCTAGTCAGTGTTCGAATACGTGCACTGACATATATTTTTCCAATTAATTTTAACGAGCCAATTTCGAGCCGAACACAAACAAGAATATTTAATTCGAGCCGAACACGAACACACCTTTCACAAGCCATTTCGAACACGAGCCGATTTCGAGCCGAGCTAATTTCAAACGAGCCGAACACGAGCCAAGCCTGAGCTCGCTCAAGCTCGGCTCGTTTACCGGAAATTTAGAGTCTCTTAGAATTAAGAGATGTGTCTCCTGGTGAAGAGGAGCATCTCTTGGAATTAAGGGGGTTGGGGGGAGCGATGGCGTTTTAGTAATTTTATCTGTGTGTTTTATCTATAAATGAAAGTGTAACGCTATGGGTATGAAAACTGGAACTTGTAACTCCTCTGAAACAGTGAATTCGCCGCTCTGCTCCTGAGGATGCAGACATCTTTGTCGAACCTTGTTAAATCTCTGTGTGTTCTTATGGATTTGTGTCGATTCTTGCGTTTCTTCGCCCTAAATTTCTCAACACTCTATATATATATGTGTGTGTGAAGAGTGCACGGTGACTTGCCCTCTCAGGATCCTGGGTCTCTTCTGAAACTTTTTATTTAATCAAAATTTTTTCCTCCCTTTGTATATGAAATGATCTCACTAATGATAGGGGATGATGTATGACTTAGTGATATTATAGTTTTGGCACTGCTTTAATGAGGGTGTTACATGATATTCTTAGTATTTACAAGTGCGATATATCCGCTCGATTTTGTAGGCTTTGGTTCGTATTAGTGTAATTAATTAGCTTCGTGAGCTTTGGTTTGTCTGAATGTATCCAACCGGGCTTTGTGAGACTCTGACCTTTTTGTTGGTGGAGCTTCCTTTACCTTTATTATCTCCTTTAGACCATTAGATATATTCGGGAGCAATTTGGCCATATTTTTTGTATACAATATATATATAAGATATGTTAATACATAAGAATTTAGTGGTGAGTATGTAAGGCTGTAAACGAGCTGAACTTGAGCGAGTTTGGGCTTAGCTCGTGTTTGACTCCTTTTGTAATTGCTCGAGTTCAAAATTGGATGTGTTCGTGTTTAGTTTGATTTAAATATTTTTGTTTGTTTTTGGCTCGAAATTGGCTCATTAAAATTAATTGAAAAAAAATAAATGTAGAGTGTTGAATTCAAAGTTGGGCCAAATCTGCATATAACCACATCACCACACAAGATTATAAATATAAATATATATAATATATTATTATAAAAATAATTATATGATTTTTTTTTATTTCAAGGTAAAATGAGCCGATATTTTTTTTTATCCCTACCGAGGGCGCGGACGGGTCGGATAGGCACATGGGAAATCGATATTTGTAGTTGAATTGTGGTCTACTTAAATACCGATTTCCTTATAAATATATATATATATATCAACTTATATATGAAAAGATGTATTCGACTTCTCTAAAATTAAAATAATGATATTTTTTTACCTAATATGAAAGATTTAGATAGTGTAAATGTGTATATTTAAAGAATGGGCCGGGGCGTGAGGTCCCCAACCCACCATATTGGCTCGAACCCTGCTAAGTCTAGGGGCGACCGATGTGCAAATAATTCGACCACCACCTTGTTTAAGGCGACACTGCACCACCAGAGTATTCAAACATATGACCTGAGGGGACTTACGACCTTCAAAGAGACTGCTCTACCAACAGACCACAGAACGCCCACAGATGTTAGATATGTAACTATATATAAATAATGGATGTTATGTATGTAAATGCCCCTTTAAATAAATTAAAAAGCAATTACATACATGCTGTACTAAATAATATATATCAGTCAGCTGAGAGCCAATTCTGAATGACATAAAATAAGAAGGCCAGACAGAAAGATACTGAAGCCAGGATGACAAATAGCCTAACCCAGATATGTAAGATGAATGCCTGTAGGACAAATGAATGCCACATATAGAACCATATGAGACTGCATGCAGATCCCAAAGCTGCACCAACAAGCACTTGGTTCACTGTGTGAAATCCTTGAGATACTCTCATCCATGACTTCAAAATAGAGGAAACCCACCAAAATTTCATCAGAAACAATATAGTTTTGCATTACAATCATTCATAAATAAAAATTTATGTAAATTAAAACATATTCTAAGAGAGGAACGAAAAAGTAGCAGCAGCAGCAGCAACAGTGGCAGCAGTATCGACCTTAACCGTAAAATATGAGATTGATAATACGACTCATTGTTTTGCATTCATTTTTGCAAAGTGTTGTCTAAGATGTTGGAATCTAGTCTTCGCAAATCATTTTGAACATCGAATCATATTATCTTATATGTACCTCTTATTAATCCCACATTGCTAAATTTATTTACGCAACAAGCGGACGCATTTCCGATCCGTCCTTCATTTTGCACATCAAGATCAACTAAATTTATTTTCATTCAACTTATATTCAATAAACATCACCCTAATTAGTCCTCTAATACAATCATTTCTTAACTTAATCTTTCTAGTTTTGCCATATATCCATTTTAGCATTTTCATGTCCATCATCATGAACTTAGATACAATAACTCAAAAAAACATTATATATATATATATATATATATATATATATATATATATTAAACCTATAACTTTGTATTCTAATGATATTGGCAGAACTATTAGTAAGATCAAACCCACTAAAGCTGAAAATGATATACTTTCCATTACTCAAATTACAAAACATTATTTTCATCATTCTAGTTTTTCAATGTTTTGAATGAATGACTCAACAATTAGAACACAATAAAATATATATATATACAAAGGGAGTTACACTATAAACTATTTTCTTAACCAAAATAAGAAGATATTGGCTCAAAATTAATCCCCTAATATATACTTACAATAGTTGAAAATTCTTGGGACGCTTCACACGACAACTTGTAACATTAGTCGGTACACCAACATACATATTTTTTAAAATATTAACATTCTTTTCTCCCCTAATATATACCATCTAAAGAACAATAAAAATCACATAAAGATCCTCCCTATGTTCTCTAAAGATTGCTTATATGATATATGTTCCAAGCTTAAAATCTCCTTTGATCCTAAATATTTATCTTAGAGTCCCCCTCCTTAGAACTAGTACACTACCACATAATCATCAAAAGTTGTAGCAATTATTTTGCTCATGTACCATTTGCAAGATTTCTAACTTTTTGATGAAGCCTAATAATATTAATTTTTTGACATTCTTAAAAAGGTTTTTTTTTATTTTATTTATTGATAATATCTTATATCTTGCCCCTTCGCCACCATCTCATCATTAATACATGATTTATTATTGAACACTTCTAATTTTTTTATTAAATCTTCTTAATTGAACAAAATGTTATATAAGATTTAACTCAAGAATAAAAAATTCTAATTTATTACCAACTAAAATTGATCTTGAATGTGTACACCCAAACTGTCAGCAAGATCTAAAAGCAATCGAATAGCACAGACGACGGTCAGACAATCGGGGCATCCTGTCATCCTACTACAACCAACCTCATAGTCAAGAATCGGTCGGCCGGTACACTATGGCGAGAGATCCGAACGACGAATCGTGCCTGCAGTCCCGATCAAGCATAGTGCATGTGAGAACACTTGATCGCGGTCAATTGGTCGACCCACTTTTACCACGGCAGATGAGATCGGCGCTCGACCAGGTGCTTGGCCAACCAACCCAATGCCCAGTGGCCACTCAGCAAGTAGCTAAAGTCATCCGAATTCAAGCAGGTCGGTCAGTCAATTACCGTCATATTAGAATTCGAATTGTAATACAGATATGGTATAAAATTCATACGGTTAATTCGAACATCAATTGTATTAAAAGCGATTTCCATAACTGCTCCCTTTTTCTGTAATTATACGCCTTAGAGGCAAAAATACAAATAAGAGGATTTTTCTCCCGGTTCTCTCTAGAAGGAATCCTGAACTTACTTCTCTATCATCCTCCCTCCTTCCTCCTTCCTCCTTCCTCCTTCCTCCTTCCTCCGATTCTAACTCTCGGGATGTGTTCACAAAGGAAAATTTAGGATTCAAAATTAAAAGATTAACACAATTTCTAACCTTACAACAGTCACCATTTTATCCTAAAAAATAATGCATTTCATATCCTATATGTATTAAACATGCTATAATCATACAAATACAAAGTTTCCCAACATGCATATGGAAAGCATTTGTAGGAGATCAAATAAATTTATAAATAAAAAAGGTGCAAATACATACATAGCACTTGAAACATTACTATTTATAAATCTAGCACTCACTGTCATCCATTTTTTCAAATTCTACAATCAAATATCAAAATTCATGATCAAACTTCAGCCCATATTTTTCATTAATGTTAAATTCTCAATGTTTGACCGTGCCATGTGTAAATACATCGGTTCGGTATTAAAAAATATCACATGGGTGCAAGATTTTGTAAATAGCGATGTTGCAGGTGCTATGTATGTAATTATCCCATAAAAAAAACAAAGGAAAAACATCATTACCAGATAAGCGCCACATAAGAGTGTAAAAACACCAACACCAACCGTAAACAAATTAATCCCCATGAGGCGTGTAACTGCACTCCAACATAAACAGAAGATACGTTATGCAATAATGATCAATGTATTCTATCATAACACATGATTTGAAGAAATACAAAAATTTCAAGCAGGGTATTAACAAAATTATCAGAACTCGGGGAGTTAGCAATAGGAAATCATCTTTAAGAAAGGTAGACTGAACCTTAACAGAAGTTTGTAAAAACATCAATATGAAGCCATAAAATGCCAACTTCATATACTAACAAGTCCAAACAAATTCTGGCTAAGCTCCAGAGCTTTTGAAACCCAATCTACCCACTGTAGACTTTCCAACTACCCCATCAACACTTAGTTTGTAGGTAGGATTTGGCTTTCAAATTGGCTGGAATTATTAACACGGTGCATTTACATGCATACCACACAATTCCTATATGGTTACATGTCTAACACCTAAACATTCATATTTACATATATACCACTTAAATATTTAACTTCACATAAAACTTGCCACCATCACTATCTTTCCAAAAGGAAAAAAAAGAAAAAAAAATACATTTCCAAGCATAGGTTTATGACACCAAGGTGTTATAAGTGTGAATAATAAACTTTGGGTATTAGATATGTATAAACATAAGAATTGTGTGGTATGTATGTACATTTCCCTAGAACTTAACAGGATCAGAGCTGACCAATGGAAAAACAAGCTTAATAGCCTTGGAGTACTTAGGTTCAAAGGAAAACCTAACGTTATCATGAGGTTAAGGCTGCAAAAGAATCAAGATGAACCTAGTAAAAGATAGCTCGAGTTTGAGTTAGTTTGCAAAAAGCCCTTAAATCACTGGTTAAATAAATTAACAATTGAATCTTAAATGAGTATGGTATCAAGCCTTAATCAAACTTCTTAACTAGTATGTCCATGAGCTTTACATGATATTGTTTATGATCATAAATGATTTGAACACAAGTTGCTCAAACTTGGTCCTTTATCAATCGAGCATTTATAAAAGTTTTTATACTTATTCAACTAATTAATTAAATGGTCATAGATAAGCTCTAATTGAGCAAAACCAAGAATAGCTTGTTGAGTGTATTAGTTCATTTGCAGCCCAACTAAGAGTGAGAGAATGATAATAATGTTGTGCGTAATTTGGGCTAGCACCCTAGAAAGATGAAGTAGAATATTGTTAAGTAGCACTAGCAACAAAAATAATACACAAATAAGCATAAATCCTCTAAAAAAAAGGAGTTAGAGAACTATCCTAGAGCGAACCTCGTGTTCACAGATATCCTAAGTTGCTAGAATTATCAAATGTAGCAAAATACAAAAAGGGAGTTTACATACATAGCACCAAACTCTTATGCGTTTACTTATCTCACACTCAAACCTTGATTTTTACACCCTAAGAACCTTTCCCTACGTATGAAGAGGTGGAAATAGTGTAAACCACCTTTTCATACATAGGTTAAGTTGCTTAAGGTATAAAATTAAAATTTGGGTGAGATAAATAAATGCACAAGAATTGGATGCTATGTATGTAAATTTCCAAACGTAGAAGTTTGAGATATGAAATTATGTTTGTGTTTTGAAAGCAACATGATATATGTTGCTCTTATAATCATTATGAATCAAGACTTTGCAATATAAGTGTTTTATTTTTAATTAAAAATTATTTCCAAACAATTAAAATATCTCACATAATTATGAAAATATACTAAACTTTCTCCATGCCACATTTAAATGAAAGTCTTTATAAATGTTATAAAGTTTCCTAAAACTTATCATGCCATCAAAAATAAAATTCAAAAAGTCTTCATAACAAGGCATCTTCACCGTCTAGTTTTAACAACTTGCACATTTACTGATGCAAAAAAAAAGTAGCTAAATATGCCAAAATTGGTTTTACTAGCGCTTTATATTTGCAAACTTATATTAGTGGTTCAGATAACATACACATTAGAGAATAGCCCTAAATTGCTAGAAAAAAATTTTCAAGCATTTATTCGACAGTAATCAGCAATTTTTTTGGTATTGAAAAAGGCTAATTTTCTTGTAGTGTTATAAGGATGAATTTTATAAAACCACCATTTAGGTCGGTGTTATTAGATGGATCTCAGCGTCGGGCCATAAAGTTAAATTAATATCTACATTAAACCTAATAAAACGAAATTTTAAAATAAATATTTGAAAAAAAATCAGAAATGATTGAGCAACTATTTTAGTGACATCAATTAAAGTTTAGCTTAATGAAAAGAAACCTCATGGTTTGATCATGTACAAAGGTGGAAAATGTGCCCAACAAATGAGTAAATATATACTCATATCAAAGGATTAACAAAACAAATTAGTAAATCCAAATTTGAATAAATAGTAGTTGTTCAAATTGATTTGTGAAGAATAGATTGAACACATCAAGCTTCATTCAATGAGAATGAGTGAAAAATAAGGAACTCAAATATTTAGGATAAGGCTAATGATGATGATTTAGATTTAGATCAATCCACAAAAGAAACTAAAAATTATTTAATTGACTGCTGAAGAGCCATAACAACACAAGGTTAAAGCATTATGATACCACACAATTCTTATGTATTTTCAAAATCTAACACCTAAACATCATATTTACATGCCTACGAACCAAATCTTTAACGTTACATAAGAAAATACCACCATCATTATCTTTTTAAAAGTGATATACATTTTCAATCATAAGTATATGACAATAAGATGTTATAAGAGTAAATATCAAAATTTAGGTGTTAGATGTATAAATATATATGAATTGTCTGGTATGTATGTAAATCTTACCAGATGCAACTGAAAAAACCGCCGCATAAAAGATTGATTGGGCATGTGAAGAAGGCATTCCAGGATCAGACTTCAATGAAGAAGGCCTATCTTGATTCAACAGCCGCTTTAGTATAGTTGATAACAACACATTCAGCACCGATCCCATTGCAGCCCATAGAGCTTCAGCGTCGTGCTTCCAAAGAATGACAAGACCAAAAAGAGCGGTCACAAGCCACTTGCTCTGGTAAATCACTCAAAGTAAAGAGCCTAATTAGTCATTTTTATCAGAATGAACATTATAATCAGACAACAAATTTTAGTTCCACCTGATATTAAGGGAAAGTCTAATTCAAAATTATTTTACATTATGCATAGATCAATTTTCATATTTACTTTTATTTTTAGTTTATGTTTTAATGTTTTTATTTGAAATAAAACATATCCAGTACGTTATAACATGCTTTGTTTGTTTTTAAAAACAACAAAACAATATTTAAATGTTTTAAGTGTTTTTAAAAACAAGCTACTTCATTTTTGAAAGCATAAAATGCACTCAACAAACATGTATTTAAAATAAAAGATTAAAAAAAGAAAGTGATCCCAAATAACCCAAATCTGACAGAAAAGGCACGTTCCTTGTTTACATGGCAAGAGTAGCTCCTTGAAATGAGCAAATCTAACAAAGCAGGTCAAATACAAATCAGCCATCCTCGCAGAATTAGGATTAGCCGTATTGTTAAGTTTAGAAATTTACAAATCACAGAATCATGTTGGATTAAAGTCTTATATAAAAATCGGATATTGATTTGATCTAGATTAGATTTTCAAGAATACAAGAGTTATGTTAGTTGGACTTTAGTTATGAACAAACATCAAGAATTACATATTTTACATATATAATATTGATTTAATTTCATTAATCCTCCATTTAATTTCGAATTTTCAGTTTTCAATTTGTTCGATTAAATGAGAATTAAAATCTAACTAAAAAATGAAGACAAAATATTGAGGTTCTGAAAATCAAAAACCAAAATGCAATTTTGAAACCGAACCAAATCAACCAAATTTGTTCGGTTCGGTTCTATTTTTTTTATTTTAACCAAATAATACACAGCTCCAGTGGCATTTATCCAAATTTCATGCACCAAACATAGATCTCATGGCTCTAAAACTACCTGCCAAGATCTGCCGATGCATACTAAAATACTACACACCTCATTAGAAAAAAATCATGCAGAAAAAATATAGGAAACTAATAAAATCCAATGCTTCTGGCCCAGGAAAAAACATGTCTGTAAAATAAAATATTACAAATTAACCTTTGCATAATTGGTTCGGGCCGGGGGGGGGGTGGGGGGGGGGAAATGTGTATTTCACTTTTTAAAAGTTCAAAGGTGATATTTTTGATATGATGTGAAAGATTTGAGCAAATAAATGTAAAAAGCAAAATAAAGCTGTAAGATATATAAATTCATAGTAATTAAGTGGTATGTATGCAAATACCCCACCGATGGAAAGTACGTGCAACCATGACAAATTAGACAATGAATGAAAATTTTTAAAAGGTGCAAAATGCACAGAATATTATCATAGAAATCCATAGAATGCACATATTGGACAATATATAGCATAGAATTTTAATAAGTTAAAGATTTAATGATTTGCAAAAACAGACCCAACTAAAACTTACTAGAGCTTCCTTATATAGACATTGGACATTTCTTGCATACTTCAATTGAGAACTAAATGCACTCCAGTGCTGTTCCCACGTGAGATGTTATCTTATATTAAGTTAATATTTGATGGCTCATTAATTTTTTTTGGCAAAGTAAGATAACATTTTTTGATAAAGGTGACAATCTTTGATTATTTTACAAGAAGATTGTTCTGTAAAAGATGATGACGACAAGAACAACAAGCCTTTATCCCACTAAGTGGGGTCAGCAACATGAATCCTTTTTCTCCATTGTGTCCTATTAATTCTAATAAATTAAGATCTTTTTTTATGCAATACGCCCAAGTCTTTTTAAGTCTACATCTCATTTGATAACATAAGTCAAATTTAGAACAACTACTCTCCTAACAGGATCATTAGATGGTCGAAGTTTCATGTGACCAAACCATCCAAGACAACTCTCCTTAATCTTGTCTACCACTGGAGCTATACCAACCCTTTCACGGATAGATTCGTTTCGCAATTTAGGAAAAGATATTGATCATAAATCCCATAAATCTTCAATTTTTGGTTCCTCATATAGATGACATTCTTCTATGTCTATTTCAGATTCTGCTTTATTACCAATCCAATATCTAGAAAGATATTCCTAAATTGATGGTTTTATTTTTCCAACTTCCAAGCATCTAACCATTGTTTGTCTGTAATTTAATTTGCGTATTCCAGAACAAATTTGACAGTTTTGGAAGACTTGTCTCCTTCTCTGGGTTTTGCAAAGGTTTTTGCAGATTTTTTTTATGTTTTACTATTTAATGCATTTATTTATGCCAATTAGTCAACTGGGTGAAGCTTTGTTTAAAAAACTATTTCATTATTTTTAACTTTACTTAATTGATTAGATTGTCTTGTTCCTATCCATTAGTTTAAAGGGTCAAGTTTATGCACTAAATATTGTACCCTTTGCTTGTGCTTCCTAGAAAAATAATTATTTTTTGCAAAAGTTTGGCAAGCCCAACATTTGATCTTACGTAACAAATTAAGAATATTAATGTGAATTGCAGCTTATTTCTTTCCAAACTTGACCTAATCTCGCTAACCTCCAAAATGTTTATGAAGTATGATATTTTTAAGATTCTCCATTTGTTGCTGAATGGACATGGTATGCTCTATTGCTACAAAAAAATTTGCCTGGCTAATTTCATTTCTTAATTTTTTAACCCAAAGACATGTTTGTTCATCTTCTTGAAGGAGATAGTAGTAGATATTTTAATGAAGGTTTTACTTTTTATTTTTTAATTGCATATAGACCCACATGTGCTAAGTCTTGAACTCAAGGCCTTATGGTTGAAGACAAAGCACCGGACCGCTGCAGTAAGTTGGTTGCACATTAATGACAGGTCTACTTGGTTCAATGTTATGTACGCAATATTATTCTCTAGATAATAATGCTATTCAAATAACACTTTTATATTTTGAACTCAATGTGTTTGTTGAAAGGTCATCTTAAAGAAAATGGAATGCTATTTAAAATAATTAATGGCAAATTAAAACCTTTTTTGTCTTCTTTTTCAAACCAATAAGATTGAGGTGATTTAAGTATCATTTAATTTGGTTGACATTTAGAATACCCCAATCTTGGTTGCTAATATTCTTTAGACTAACTCATTCTAAATAACATAAAATTACAAAAAAAAAGGTTTAAAACAAATAGCCCCTACATTTTTTGTGCTCAAAATTTAAGCTCTTGTGAAAAGAGTTCATATTTTTGTGTTCCTAAATCAAAATAATCATTAAAATACATTTTGTCTACTAGAATTTGAAACAAATGATTTTTGTAGCTATTCTTCATCTCAATGAGAGACAAAAGCAGAAAATTGCAGACGCTACATCAGCTTCTCTTTCATGCTATAAACTTATGTGATGGAATAACAAATAAAAAGTTAGTACTAAAAGTGCTATGACTAATAACTTCAAATTTTAAAAGTTATTAATTTAAAATTTTCTATGAAAACAATTTATTAAGTGCATCTCACCCTCTTTAATTGTTCATGCAGCCATCAATACAACAACAACAACAACAAAGCCTTAATCCCACTAAGTGGGGTCGGCATCAATGAAATCCAAAATTCAATAATGTAGTATAGGAAAAACTGTGAAAATTTGCAAACTTTTGGGCTAAATTCTACCCAAGCTTCACTTTTAGCCTTATTTTCAACCAGCAGAATATCAAATTCCACCTCAAATTTCCTTTTGAAATCTAAAACACCAACAGAAACAATTTGTTTCAATTGCATTTGGCTTTATGATCATTACATCGAATTCTTTCTTCTAAGATTTTTGAAATAAAGAATGTTCTTCATTGCTTTTATATAACACCAATAAGTAAGGAAATGTTCCAATTTCACATTTCTCCTCGATGAAAAAATTGAAAAAAGCACTCCGCATGGCACAAATCCCTACTTCAACCTACTTCTTTCAACAAAAAGCCATCAAATTAGCTCAATTTTTGCAAGAAAAAAATAAAGTGGAATTAGACCAAACTCCAACGAAAAAAAGAAGTACCAATCGATTCAGAGTGGCCTCCAGATCGGCCAATACCCCCTCCCTCCTCAAAAACGTATCCGCTGTCCCACGATCACTGTCTTCCGCCACATCACCTATCTCAAAACGATCGATTCCGGCCATCTCCACCACGTTTTCCCGATCGGAAACCCTCATTCGAACAACCAACCGGCGGGCTCTCGATCCGGCCATCAAAATAGCATTTTTCGAACTGGTCTGACGACGGATCGAAAGGGGATGAAGCAATTCGGGAGCAATGAATGGAGAAGAGATCAGCTCCGGCAGAGAAAGCATTGCTTTCGCGCCACTTGCTGCACAAAAAGAAGAAAATCGAGAAAGTCGAGGATTAGCAAGTTGGCATTTTTAAATGCTATCTTCAAACTCATGATAAAAATGTGCAGCCTTTTTATTTGGAACCACTAAATTACTATATATATATATATATATATTATTCTACTAAATTTGAGGGTTGCAAATGCGAAGAATGGAAGAATTACCTTTACATGGGAAATCGTACGCAGAGCTGCGTACGTAAAAGGGTGCACGAGAGTTACATTAGTGTCAGAAGTGATTACAAACGCGTTATAATCTCCTCGTACTCTCTGCGTAACTCACTCAGTAATCCCGCTTCTATTTTATCCATTTGTATACGGGAGTTACACGGGAGATACAAATGGATTATAACCCTATTGTAACCCAAGTGTAACCCCCTTGTATCTTTTTATGTACGCAGTTCTGCGTACGGTTGATGTACGCAAATTTTTTCTTTTTATATTGGGGTTAAAGAGGTATAGCCTATGGCCCTCTCACACATGCAAGAGTCCTCTATTTATAGAGAGAAAATAAATTGAAAGGTAAAATTACAAGAATGCCCTTGCCTTATGAAGGGCAGTAAAGAGTGTTTTCGTCCTTCTGTCATTCAGATTGAAATTTTCGGAGCTTGTCCATCTACGTGTTCTGTTGGCTTCGAGTGGGCGGCCAAAAGTGGTAAACGGCTGATGGAGGTGGAAGTCGGCCGACTGGAGCAAATAGTCTGGTGGTTGAGGGTGGTGGCTAGCTGACTGTGACTGTGTAAATGAGCCGAACACGAGCGAGCTAGGCTCAGTTCATGTTCGACTTGTTTATATTTCAAGCTCAAAAAGTGTGTTCGTGTTCGGCTCGTTTGCTTAGGGAGCCGAACACGAGCCGGACAAGAGCCGTTCATGAACAAAGAGTTGTTTTAATAACCCTAATCACATACCCATAAGATGTTAAAGATTGTCTCAAAATTTCAAAATTATTATTTATATTAAAACAACACTTGAATCTAATTTAATAATTTTTATTCTATTATCTTAATTAATACTTTAATTGATTATAAATCATTGTAGCCTTCTTTAATTGCAAGTTGTTCATGGAGACCGTCGAAAAACAAGCGGAAGCCTTATGAAAGAAAGACGAAAAAGATAGCAAAGATGTCAACGATGCAGCCGGCGAACTCGAGAAACTCAGCGTCGGCAAAAACAAAGGCGAGGAGAAGGCCAAAGACAAAGCATCTACCACAGTTGATGATAAGGAGTCGTCTTCCGCCGAAACAGAGGCTGCGTCACCCAAACCTTCTCCTGATGCTCGAGATTCTATAGTTGCAGATTATATAATATGCAGTCTGCATTAGTTGAATTAATTTCAATTAGGGGTATTTACTATTTGCATGCATTGCCACCCAACATTTATATGCTTTCTAATAAAATTTCTAAAGTTTTACGGACGTAATATTTTCTCTAAAACTCGCTCAAGAGTTCAGAAAATTTTACGTCTGGAGTCTAGTGGGTACTTATCATTTTATAAGTGGGTCTCACTCCTCTAAATAAACTATCTAATCAGTGTATTGCAGTGGGACTCACCACATTTTGAAGTGTTCATTAGACTCCAAATGCAAATTTACTTCTGAATACACGCTGCTAAAGTCCACACATTCCTTGCATACACGAGCTATATAGCATGAATGTATGGTAGCCGAATTTAATTAATACTACCCGACAGCGCGCTTCGTCTTCGTATTCATCTTATTAATGGCCAGCATTGTGTCTTCATAAGCCGCAACCTCATCAGCATCAATCTCATTCCATATATATGTATATTAAGGAATGGTCTGAGGCTATTATACGAGCCCCGGCTATCCCTAACGCGCCACCCCCTCTAGTTTTAGGGCCAGGGCGGTGTGCAAATATTCGAGTACTACACCCTACAGACGGGGGGATTCGAACCCGAGACCTGAGGGGACTTACGACCTTCAGAGAAGGTGCGCTATCAGCAGGCCACGAAACGCGCACATATATCTATATGTATATCAATCGTAATTAAAAACTCATCTTTATCAACTTCATGAATCTTTAATTAATTTATATCTAATATGGATGTATAGTTCATTAACTTGTATTAGAAAAAAAGATTGCAGTGGTAAAGGCAGACTGGCATGGATCCCGAAAAGGGAAGAACTTGTATTAGAAATATATTTCATTCATGCTTCAATGTTCCTATTACATGATATTTTTATAGGCCCTTATAATGGCATAATTGTAATAATACATAAGGATAAAATAGTCATTATATGTATAATACTATTCAATAAATACAACTTATTTACATAAACCTAAATTTTTAAGATGGGATGGTCATTCATAGTTGTTGTGATGTGGAGGATCTTAGATGGCCAAGAGATTAGATTAAAGTCAAGGTTGACATAATAACTTTATGTTGATATCGGTAGCCCAATCTGCGTCAGCATATGCATGTAAAGAGAGTGGCACGAAAATGATGGGTAAGTTGTCGTTTATTGTACACTTGAGATAGCGAAGTAGACTTTTGTAGTAAATTGTAATGATGTGTTCGGTTCGTGCATATACGGACTTTAGGAATTCACAGTAAATGTGATATCCAGTCATGTTATGGTGATATAATGTAGTATTTCAATTATTTTTTTGTAGTAAAAAAAAATGGTCGATGTGATATTTTGAAATGGTTGAGGTGATAGAGGAGTTAAGACTGATTTTATTTGCTTAATTCCAACTTTGTTGAATGGAACAGTTAAATATTTTGTTTGATGAAGAAAATAGCCTTTAGATGTTTTGTTTTTTTGTAAACATAAAAATGTGATATAAAGATCCAAGATTTTTGAGATTAAATTGAGCTCTAAGTTTGGTTATTAAGTTTTCCTTATTTCAGATGGTGGATTTCCAATGATTAGGATATCATCAACGTATATAAGAAGATAAAGTCTGACTTTATTATTGGGATAGAGGTGCAAAGAGTGATCAAAATTGTTGATTTTAGATATGTAACAGATTCTTAGATGCTTGCTCCGGTATTTTAAAGGCTTAATTGGGTTCACATTTTGAATCTCACTTGCACCTCTTTCCCTCCAAATTTAGAGTATGTTTGGGGGCAGCTTATCCGAAAATGCGGTTGGGTTTTTACACTAAACGCAGGCCGCGGGTCGAACCCCGCGGTCGACTTGCCGGCCGCGTTTCAGGATAAACTTCTTATACTGAAACACACAAGCTACCCCAAACACACCCTTACTCTAACGCAGATTGGGCCTGAGACCCATCTGGTCGCAAGTCCATTACCGGCTTTTGTATGTTTTTTGGAGGAACACCAATCTCATGGACCGTCAAGAAAAAATTTGCGGTAGCTCGCTCTTCCACAGAAGCTGAATACCGCACGTTGGCAGTCGCAACAACAGACCTTATCTAGCTTCATCGTTCACTTGTTGAATTGGGTTCAACAGGATCATCTAACACCTCTCTTTTGTGACAATATATCCGCTGTGGTCACTGCCAACAACCCAATTTTTCATGCCAGTACCAAGCATATCGAAATTGACTACCATTTCATTCGAGAACACCTTAACTCCGGTCATCTTCAACTACATCAACCACACACCCAAGATCAAACAACAGATATCTTCACCAAATCATTGCATCTCAAGCTTCAACTCATCAACGAGATTCATCAGCTTGCAGAAGTGTCATATCCACATAATCAAATTCAGTTATATGCTGGTGTTTCTCCTCTTGTTCTTCACACGACTGGACAACTTCCTCACTCCATATGGTCTGGTATCCCATTCGTCTCTAGTAAGGAATATATTAACACTATCTCACTCCATCGTGGTCAAAGCCGAACGATGCATCGTAGACCCTTTATTTTAAAATATTATTGTCCACTCCTTTAAAATATTCAATTCAGTCAAGCAGTCTTCACAAGTGAAAGATGAATCCAGTTGAAGCTCATTTTTGAACATTTCATGAATATACTGAGGATCATTAGATCGACACTACACCCCTTCTCCAATCCATAGGGGATGCATCATTCAAAGAATCATGACATTTGTGGACGATCCAGAATGAGCAAGCTCTGCTTGCACGAATCATTGATCGGACAATGAGGAACTATTGTGTATGAGTCGCTGCCCGTTCCTACAACAAACACATCCGTACACCGACGATGTGACTTGGGAAGCCTATTACCATTTCCCGCCTATTGGACAAGCGGTTGCAATCATAATCATCTTTTGTACAGTAGAACTTTTCAGCTGGATCATACCCTGTGGTTTTTCGCTTTACGGGTTTTCCACGTAAGAACTTTTGTTAGCACTACTGGTTGTTTTCTTTTATTTCAGTGTGTGTTGAGTCCTCGTTCAGCGCTAAGATGATAATCATTACTCTGCTGCCGCGAATTTTCTAACATGCATCAAGGACCCTATCATTTGGGTATACAAATATAAAATAGGAGTCGGGATTCCACATCAGGAGATCATTAAATCCAAATCGAAATTATGTTGGGTTCAACGATATGTAATATGAATTGAGCATTGCTCAATCTATATTCAATCCATATTTGAGCAGAATTCTATGTCATATATAATAAAGTGTATTCCAACATTACTAATTTAGTAGATTGCAAGGCTAATGCAGCAAAGTGATGCAATTATAACAACAAATCGTGAGAAACCTCCTATCGTTCCTATGTGGTTCAAACTTCCGGGACTCCCATTTCATTTGTACAACCCACGTGCATTGTACAACATAAGTCAAGCTCTCGGTACTCCTCTCAGAGTTGATTCACCTACCTTTGATAGGGTCTCACCAGTTGGTGTCAGGGTTCAAGTGGAGAGGGATTTCACTCTTCCAAATGTGGATCGATTTTGGATCACAGATGGTGAGGATGGTTTTTGGCAGGAGGCCGTGGTGGAAAACATGCCTCTCTTTTGCCAACATTGTAAAATGTTCCGACATATTAGGGACACCTATTATAGGCTGCATCCTCCCTCAAGAAAAAAAGCTTCTGCTCATCTTTAGCTGCTATTGACAAAGAGAAGGTCATCGGGAGACTCATCAACGAGTCTGCACCAACTGCCACCCGCGTGGCCACCGTGGTCATCGAACTAGTTGGAAGGATGGCCCTTCCTCTCATGTGCAAACCACCCAGGTGGCTATGGAACCAATCACTGCAGCAGCCTCTCCCATCGTGGTGCAAATCGCCCGTGTAGTTATGAAACCTCGACAGGTTGCATCAATTGCCACCCCAGTGGCTACCGTGGTTATTGAACAAGTTGGAAGGGTGGCCCTTCCTCCTGTGGTTCAAACCGCCCAGGTGGTTATGGAACCAATCACTGCAGCTGCCTCTCCCACTGTGGATAAGACGGTGCACACTTCGGAGGATCAGTGGCAAGTGTATACCTCCAGGAGGAAAAGACTGGAGTACTTTGCTACTTGGGAATCTTATGGATGACACCTCGTCTCTCCCGCAATGAATGTAATCACTCCAGACATCGATTATTGAACGCGCTTCAAGAACCCATGGAAGAGGAAGACATTGGCGACCTCGTCCACCTGGAAAAGTTTTAGTTGCAGAGTTTATTTTAGTCCTATCTTTTATACTTTTTATTTTAATTCTGTTGTTTCTTATGAGTTGGGCTCCATCATGGGCCCTCTCATACTACTTATTTTGTATCCCCCCTTTTATCTTAATTAAAATGGCTTTAGGGCTTTTTATTAAAAAAAAAAAAAAAAAAAAACAACAAATCGTAAGGTTGATAAAATAGGTCGCAAATTATAAATAATAATGTAATTGAGTGCATTCAAGATGTATAATAAACTATCATAACACAGCATAATACAATTAAAAAATAACAATATATATATTATCAGATATAATACAATTGCTATAAAATAATTGGATGCTATAAATTTAAAAAACAAATTTTAGATATTGTTGAATTAAACATAGATGACTGTAAACTAAGGCATCATTTGAGAAGACAGTGAAACTCCGTTCCATTACAGTGAACGCTGACATGTGAATTTCCTTTCATTTGGTAAAGCAGTATCTCTCAAAGTTGTTTCAAAAGAACGATAATTTTTTGTCATTTTAGATGCCAAATGATCCTTCAAACGAGGCATTAAGAACCAAACACTACATAGCTTGCTCACTACAATCATCATCCCTTATTCTAACAATCCAAAGACATATAATACAAGTAAAAATAGGATGCACAACTAAAGCACAAAGGTTAAGCGTACTGGTTGTTTACGACAGCATTATCCTCATCCAAAACCAAGTGATCTTTCAGCCAATTTCTCAACAAACTAAAGGCATCCTCAGCGTCTCTATCATCTTCCTGAGTCTCCGGACGATGAGCAAATCCATGGCCTCTCCCCGAAAAGATTACAGCTTTCGATCCCTCAATCTTCTTCCCCATCTCTAACACTAAACTTGCCGGGCAAAGAGGGTCTTCGTCCCCACAGATAAGCAGTACTGGAACATTTATAAACTCAGCTAACGACGAGTTAATTCTCGTCCCGTAGAAGCAAATACCAGTTTGAAAATGTCTGTTCTTGGCTAATGCTTCGATCAAACGTCCGCCACCGAAGCAGAATCCGATAACTCCGAGCTTCTTCGATATCCCTGCAGCAGTGAATTCGTCAATCATCCACTTGGTCGATGATTCTATGTCCTTAGCTACTCTTTCAGGGTGCTGTCGAGCAAGCCAATGCTCAAGCTCGGCTGCAGGCCGCCATTTCTTCCACGGATCGCCGCGGAACAAGTCAGGGACAAGAACACTGAAATCATAAGTTTAAAAAGATGCATGAATATGATTTTAAACTGGAATATGACTATGTATTTATATATCCAACACCAAAACTCTGATTTTTACACATGTAACTTGTTCATGAAAAGATCATTTCACTTTTTAGAATTTAAACTGATTTGGGTGTGGTATTTTGACTTTTTGTATGAGGCTATTTAAGTATCAGCGTTTATAAACGTGTCAGTTTAGTCCTACAACTCATTAAACTGAAGCTCAAATAGTCCTCCGTGGAGATTATGTTAGCCTATATTAAAAAACTTTGGATACTAAATTGACATTTCTATTAATTTTCAATTAAAAGGACCCCTATCAAAAAGACAGGAGATTATTTTGACGCTTTTCCTTACCATGACAAACAAAGAAGAAATTACGTGCTAAATGAAAGTAAGAAACACTATAAAGGCTATAAGAGCATACTTGTAACCATTGCACGCAATCTGATAAGCGAAATCTCTTGTGGATGAATCCTCAAACCCAAAAATATCAGACAGAAGTAGCAAGCCGGTGCCATTGTTATTCTTGACGGCCTTAAACAAATAAGCACGAAAGCTGTCCCCACTCTCACCAATCAAAAGTTCAGTGCCATTAACAAGCTCGCAGGCATCATCATCCACTTCATCCTCCAACTTAACCTTCGTTCTTAACACATAATTTGTAGTTTTCCGGCGCAAGCATGATTGCCTGAACTGATCCAAGTAAAATCGCCCCTGGACCAGAACTGGAATTTTGCTGTTAGAAAATGCATAAATTCATGTAATGAAGCAGAAGATGCTCTCTCTCTCTCTCTCTCTCTCTCTCTCTCTATATATATATATATATATATATGTGAGATTTTCATATATACCACCCAATTCATATGTATTTACATATCTAACATGTAAACTTTATTTTTTATATTTATATCACCCAAGACTTCCATGTCACATCAGAAGGCAGTTACTAATAAGATAACTGAAATATTTCATATTCACCTTCAGAAGTGGCACATAGAACAAGCAGTCAAAAGTGAAGAGGAGAGAGTATGACCAGAGAGGGTTAATATTGAAAATGATTATGAACTATGGTTGAATTGGGCTTGCTGGAGGATTTCTAAAGCCAATCATAATCAATTAGGATAAGGGTATAGAAACCTCCTTAGCTGATCACAATGGATTAATTTGAGATTGAAAATACCTATAGCTACTTATTATCCCATTTTGATGTTCTAGGAGTTTCTAGAACCTTCCAGAGGTTTTTAGGAGCCTAGGGAAGCCTTCCAGATTATCCCAAGAATTTCGACAAGCAGAAAATAAAATTCTAAATAGTAAAAATTACAAAAAAAAATCAAAGCTAGTCATGTTAGCTTAAGAATAAATTTGTTAACCTTTTATAGGGGCTCAGCATCATCAATATAAAGTCAATAATGATTTGATTTATTTAAAATTGAAAGAATTATTATATTTTAGAAGCTTTCAAGAGCTTGGGAAATGTTTCGAACGATTCAACAATTTTCATAAGATAAGATAAGCTTTCAGGATTAAAAAATTCCAATGAAATCCAATTGAATTTGTATTTGCCAACCAAATATTAGATTTAGGTTATTTTTATTATGTTTGAATATTTTATTTTTAATGTTTATCAGACAGGAAAATTATATATTGCTTGCATATATATGTATATTGTGTTGTAACCCATACACATGTTGTTTGACTTGGTGGAGAGAAGATTCATACACATCTTTTTGATGTGGTAGTGGGAGAAGAAAGCCAGAGGTAACAAACATAAGCAACTACTAATGATGTGATAGGAAAATCTTGTAATTTTTACAGAAATACAAAGAACCATGCATGACTTTCTTTGTGTGGTGGGATTTAAAACCAAATTCAGATGTTCTTGCCTCCAATACACACCTTTCTTGAAGTGAATTCTAAAACCCCCCTCCCCAAACCAATATATGCTACATGCTGTTAGTGAAAGATACTTGAGAGCAAAATAAATGAGGAATTATGAACTACAAATGAATTAAAATAACCAAACAAACAAATGTATATATAAAATGTAATATGCATAGCAATAAACAAAAACTAAACATTCGGCTTACAAAGAGCTTAATAGCTCCCCTATGAGTACATAACTTCCATAATTCCAATAAAAATTCACTCAAATATTCAAAGCTCCAAAAAAATACACTTTATTAACTAGAAAATGAACTAAGATGAGTCCCATTTATAGATGAAAGAATGATTTTTTATGGGAGCTCACCCGAGCAAAATAAAAGCCATATACAAGCAAATTGTGCCTCTTTGAAAAAAATATATTAGATATTAACTTGTAATCATTACAATCAAAAATATAAACTTACACATAAATGCGGACAATATGTGAGCACTAATGAACTCAAAAATAAAAATCACGCAAGTTGAATGACGACAAACTCATGTGAAAGATTATTGCGTCAAGGCCACACATCCTAAATAGTTTTGCATACACATAGATGGCCTTCAAACGAAAATGGCCTAGCCTAATATGTGTTACAGTTTCACAAATGCTCTACCTGACAGGGACATCAACCACTAAAAGTAATATGCAAACGTATCAAAAGGCAATGCGCTCCTATAAATAATTTTTTTTTAAATAAGAAAAGAAATTTATTATTAAGTTTCACAGGTCATGCGGCATTTCAAAAAGGCACGCACATATCAAGTACTTAAAAAAAAAATTATATGAGCTATGACAAATGTGCCAAGTACGTAAATTTAACATTATAGAATAGTGTGGACTACATATAAAATAAACTCAAACTTTGTTTAGTCTTTGACATGCACCAATTTTACATGATTTTACATAAATTTTCCCCAACATTTTACATGTTATTTTCATTTATTTATCATGGTTTTACACTCAAGAAAAGTTTTTCTCGATGTTATGCATATTATTTCGTGAGCTGTGACTCTTATTCGTTGCATAGAGACACGAAATAGTTAACCACAAAATTTGGGCAATATTAGACATTTTTAACCGGATTTTGCAACCTAGAAAGGGGATAAGAACAAATCTACAGGATGTCATAGGGATTGAAGAAGCCTCAACTTCATAGATTATAGCCTTCTTTTGACCTAGACATAGACATAAAGAGGATTTCTTATCCCTGTTGAGAACAATCATGTTAGCGAAAGTCTAGGAAAATCATTAATGACCACATTACCTAAATCACAGGGGCGCGAGCCTCACATACCTTGAATTCACATAAAATTTATCTGTCATTGTTTTCTGTCTTTTCCGAACACTTTATATCTTTTGTTTTTTTCTGTCTTTTCCGAACACTTTATATCTTTTGTTTTTGCTGTTTAGCAGGATTTTAGGAAACCATCTCTTGTTTGTGATCACGCTAAACTAGGTTTAGAAGTTTAGTAAACTAGAGATTCGTCTCGCAAAATAATTTTTAATACTAACCTCGTGGGATCTATACGTGGTACTCCTCAACTGCATTACTACTTAATATGTGCACTTGCATTGTACGTTGACTTACATCCCGATAAGTTTCGAAGCGTCAAGCTTTTGGCGCCGTTACAAGGGAAAGACGTTAAGAAGAATTCTGATTTTATAAGAACTTTATTTGAACCGCTGAGAATCTAGGTTTAGCATTTTTTTTTCTTTTCCGTTTATTTCATATATTTTTTGCATCTCTATTGTTGTTGTGTTTCTTTACAAGTGCTGGAAAAATTAAAAAGCTGAAAAAAAAAATAAAGCAAAAAAGTCAAAAATATTTTGTTCTATTTATCTTTATTTTGTTTTCTATTCTATTTTCTTCTGTTTATTTATTTTTAGAAATTAAAAAAAAAATGTTTCAACATTCTGAAATGACAAATCCTCGGGAAAATTATTTTAGATCTTTTGAAGAATATAGTAACACATTGACGGCTAGCGTTCGCAATTTTTACCCCTCTGACAGAGGCGCTAGGTTTAATCACCTCTTTTCCAATATGTACAACCCCAATTAGATTACTTACCTAAACTCTAATTGAAACAGTAATGACATTAGTATGGATAACCAAATTTGGGGGAGAATTCAAGCCAACCCTAAAGAAAATTGGAACAACTGGGGCAGGGATTACATTTGTCATACTCAACCTTAGAAAGTCACCTCGAAACTCCAAATTAGGGAGAATAACCCGTCTTAGAAGAATTGCTAGAAAAATTTAAGAATGAACCGAGCACTTATGCCCAAAGTTGGTCGACCTACCCAATCATCAATTGAAACAACAATAGGAAAAATAAAAAGTGAAAATTTCCTGAAAAGAAGTTTGACGTTGGCACAATAAAAATTCAAGAAAAGAAAATAAATCAGAAGAGAGTGTAGTGAGACTTGAGTGATAAACATTGCCTTGATTGGTTAATTAAAAGTTATTTCTAAGGGCAAGAGTTAAGTGAAAGTTGAGTTGGCTAAAATCCACTGAAACTGTATTAAAGACGCCAATTTAAAGATATATGAAATTTTCTTAAGAAAAGGAATAAAGGAATTAAAAAAATATCAAATTATTAGCCATTAAAGATAAGTGATCCTAATGATATTTAAGCACTTTTATTTAGTCTTGATAAATAAGTTGAATAGTTAGAAACCTGCAAGTGTAGTATACAATTCATAATAATCCAAGCTGAGCCATATGACTGCTTGAAGGCAAGTAATATGGTAAGTTTGGGGGTATTGACAAGCGTCAATTTTAAGTGATTTACATATATTTTCCACATTTTACATATTATTTTAACTTATTTATCATGGATTTACCCTTGAGAAAAATTTTTCTTGATATTCTATGGTTTATAGGTGACGAACATGCAAAACGGGGTCAAAATGTGCCATATAGTGTTGTCCAGCGTGATCACGCCAATTTCGGGCATGACCACACCGACGGATGGTTAGATCTCATTTTGGAAGGTTTTTTTATGCCAATCTTTGTTGAATCTTTAAAAGGGAAGCTAGGGCATAAATTGAAAGATCTTTTGGTGGAGAGAAGAGTTGGAGACGGTGGACGATGAGGTTTTTGGAGAATTTTTCTTAGGTTTCCTCTTTCTCTGTTGGGATTGAGGTCTTAAAAGTTTTCCCACCTTCTTCTTCGTATTGTTCTTACATGTTTTGAGTGGTTATTGTATGAGAGAGGATTTGACTGCTGTGGAAGAGGGTACAAATCATTTTGTTGTTTACTTTTCAGTTTTCCTTGCAACAATAGTTTTGATGGGATATTTTTTCAGTGTTCTTTCTATCAAGCATAGCTAAACTTTCATTCACACCTCTATGATTTATGAGACGTGTTTTGTGGTTTTCTAGAATGATTTCTTTCCCAGTATCGTTTTCATGAGAAACCAGGGTTTTCGTTGTTGCGTTAATCATATAGTTTCATTTACTCCTACTCTTATTAGTTAGAATGTTAATATATTTCATGATCTGTGACTCCTACCCGTTGCACAGAGGCACGAAATAGTTATAAACAAAATTCGGCTACAATAGACATTTTATCCAGGTATTGTAAACTAGAAAGGGGATCAGAACAATTCCACGTGATGCCACGACGAATGAGGAAGGCTCAACTTCATGGATTCTAGCATTCTTTTGACCTAGACATAGACATAATGAGGACCTTTTATTCCTGTTGACAACAATCATGTTGTCTTGGAAAATTATGAATGACCACAATGCCTAAATCATAGGGGCGCGAGCCTCACATATCTTGAAGAAACTTAGGATTTATCTTTCAACGTTTTCCGTCTTTTCCGAACACTTTATCTTTTCTTTTCGTTTTTTAGTAGGATATCATCTCCTGTTTGTGATCACGCTAAACTAGGTTGAGAAGTTTAGTAAACAAGAGATTCACCCTACAGAATAATTTTTAACACTTTTCTCGTTGGTTAAATATGCACTACTATTTAACCGCATTACTACTTAACACGTGCACTGGCGTTGACGTGACAGTCTCCATAGTCATGTTTTTACTTTGAAATACATAAATTGTTTCAAAAGCATTAATTTAACATGTCATACGTGCACTCTCAACTCTCAAGCAAGCCATACTCCTACTGTGCAATGCTAAAAGTTCTAAATTCAATTTTTAGTTGTTATATATTAAGTACTTGCAACTACCCTTCAATCTTAGTGGAAAAGTTGTGCCTATGGAAACCTTGCAAATAGAACTTAAAATCCTCACAAAGTAAGGACAATTTTTTTAGTTATATCTTATCTAATAACCAATTTGCATTCTAAAAATGTAACCAGAAACCCAACTCTCTCAGAAGAGTTGGGAACCATTTATTAGAACCCATATAAACCTAGTCAAATTGTTGCATAAGCTTTTAGAAGCCTAAGGAATCTTCCAAATTATCTCAAGTATTTTACTAAGATAAAACTAAAAAGATTTTTTGTGTAAGAACATAATAGAAGAAGAGGGCATTCTATTGTAAAAAATTGAGTTGCAATTTGCCGACATATTGATGAAGTTGATTATAGGGAGCAAGTTCCTATATTTTGGACTTTATTAACCTCTTTCAAGTTCTTAGCACTTAAAGGCACAATGAAGCAATATCATTATTCATAAAAACTCATCAAAATATATATTATTGAAAATAATGGCTCATTTATTAGCATAAAAATGCCCAACAAATATGTCTAAATTTAAGGCCACAATGAGAGTTTATAATTAAGAAGATGATATGAATCAGAGCCAAAATCAGCGAATAAATTGCAATTATTAGGTGGGAAAACCCAAATTATGGCTAATTTGATAATACGAAGGCAAACAAACAAGATACAGGGGATGATCTATAATTCAAGGGGTAGATCGGCTCTTCACAAACTCTAGATACCAACAAAAAGAAAAATGAAGAAACTGCAAAAATTAAAACATAACCCAAATCCTAGGTGACTAGCCCTAGTGAAACACTCACAAAGCACATTTAAACTTTTCCCCCAAAATCCCCCCTTAATTCCTCTCCTCACGTACATGATTATTGGCTTGACAGCCCCACCCAGGGATTCGACTCTTCCTAAGCAGTCAGCTTGCTTAGCTAGATATGTTGGATCCAGGCCGGTCCCTCCTTGACCAGCACAACAGGTTACCACAAATATCATGCATGTTGGTTGGAAATATAGAATGGTGGACGAAAAATTTATTGTGTAAACCAACATAATGCTCACTTATAGTTAGTCCTACAAGTAGCAACTGACACTGGCCTTTGTATATGTGAAAAACAACAACAATAAGCCTTTCCTTTGTATATGTGAAGATCTTGAGAAAAAATCGAAATTTTTTCTCCAAATTTATGGTGAGTTTGTTGCTTCCAGTGAATGTGAGTGTATGGCCAAAAGCCCCTAGGCTAGATCCAAAGCTATGAGCTATTCAAGTTGATGGGCCAGCATGACAGATCCTTTAGATCGACTTGATCGAGTAACTTGACCAAGTATCCCCAAGGAAAGTTCACCCTAGAGGCCTAATAGCGATGATCAACTAAGACAATTCGGTCAGCTCTCCTAGGAGGCTAACTATTCGAACAAATATGGCGAACTCATTGTTTAACTTTCTGAGCAATATGCTAAACTACAGTGAACTCTCATATTCTTGCGCATGATATTCCCCCCTTTTAGATTTTAGAGCAATAGCACAACAACAAGGATATAAATGATCTTGAAGAAACAAGCATACTATTTGTGGACAATACCCAGCTTGGTTGCAAAACTCAAATCAATGGCTTCATATTCATAAAGAAACTCCAAATCGGTTGGATTTCATTTCATTTCATGTACTTCACTCATCTTTAAGCTAAACATATCATTAGATTTCATGGATTAAAAGGAAAATAGGAACGAATAAAGAGGAGAGAACTGACGTAAGAATTCAATGAGGATACAAAGCTGAGATGAAGCAGAGGAGACCGGCGTTGCCGGTGTACTCCTACACCTGACGCCGGAGAGAAGTGAGGGGCTTCTACTATTGCGACGGCTGTTACCATGCTGGAAGAGGAAGACGAGCAGAGATAAGCTTTAGAAGATCAGGCAATACAGAGTCGGAGACAAATGCCTTCAGTCTTTCGTTGTGGATTTTTAATTCGGGATAATTATTTACAGTGGGACCATGCTATTAGGGTGTAGACGGACCAACACGGATTTATAGAATTTGTGTTCGTATTCAGTTCATTCGAAATTTAATTTATTTGAAATATGCTCGTGTTTGAAATTATTCGTGAAGTCTATTTTCATATTCATTTCTTACTGAACAAGTTGAACACGAGCTTTTCGCGAACGAAGAGCCAGTTTGACAGCCCTAATATTAATATATATATAAATAATATATTATATTAATTATATAACTTATATTATATAAATATATAAGATATATATTAGTGTATTACTGATATAATATATTAATATATTATAATTTATAATATTTAATTTTTAAAAATATCATAAATTTTTATATAGAATTATTTTAAATTATTTTATATTTCGAATAATAAAGATTCGAACATGAACGAACGCATTATTGTTCGTATTTGGTTCGTTTAACTTACCGAACGAAAAAAATTTGATCGTATTCGTCTCGTTTACTTATCGAACGAATCGAACACGAACTCCTTGACGAAACAAACACGAACTGTTCGCGAACAACGAATTTTTTTGACAGCCCTACATCTTACACATTGATATTTACAAATAAAACAAATATCCAACAAGCTATGGGGAATTTGATAAAAAAAAAATAAATAAAGGATTGACTTGATAAAGATTGTGAAAACCGGACCACACAGAGACCGGTAGAAGGAGAAGTTCAATGTTTAAAATTTGAACCTTAGTTAAACTAGAGGTTCAGCCGGATGGGTGAATTATTCTATTTGGAGCACGTACGCAGCGCTGGGTGCGGATTTTAAAGGTACCGGGTGGGTATTGGATGGGTATTGAGATTTTAAGGGTACTGGGTGGGTATTGGATTGGTATTGGGTATTGGGTATTGGCTATTAGGTGGGTATTGGATGGGTATTGAATGGGTATTGGGGAGCTGCGTGCGGACTGCGTAAGTTCTCCGTATGAAATAATGGCTCCAGTTGGATGGCCTAATAAATTATAAATGTATTTAAAAATGACAATACATAAGATTTACGTCTCACTGAACTCATATGTAATTAAATAACTAACACATAAAATTCAATTTTAATATGTTTGCATGAAAACAATTATTTTACTTTTTTTTTAATTAAAATAATGATATATTTTATATGATATGGATAATTTTGATTGTAGAAATGTAAAATAAAAATAGTTTAGGTATTATATATCTAAATAAATAAAATTTAGTGATACGATGTGATATAAGTGATTTGGGTGGTATAAATGTAAAAAAAAAATAGAGTTTGGGTGTTAGATATATAAAAATCATAAAATTGGGTGGTATGTATGTAAACGCTCATGAACCAAATAGTTCCTTAGAACCCCGTTCGCCGGTTCAGGGGTTGAACCAGGTTCTCGGCGATTCTATGCATGTGGGGTTTCTTATGTCAACCGGAACCGGAGCTATGATTGGTTCACGATCGAACCGGTCAAACCGATCTGTCCGATCCGATTTTCTAAACCATGATTTTTACAATTAATTTTGATAATTAAGTGAATTTAAATAAATGAATGAAATAGAGTGCTTGATTCATTTCAAGTGTTTCTTCGCCCCTTTTAATTTTTAGAGGGTTGTTGCTCCTCTTCCAAATGAAAAATTATTACGAGCGAAGAGCGAGATCGGGTTCATTTGAATTCCATGCATAATAATATTATACACACATTGAACACTCTTATATACATACATTACAATAGTATATAATAATAATATTATATATAGAGTTCGAATGCAGGGGTGGAACCAGTCTTTTTTTTAGAGTGGGCAAACTGCACCTTAGATTCAACATTGGAGCAGTTAGGGCAATGAAGAGCAAAGTGATATTTCAGGAGCGACAAAACAGATATTTCAGAAATCTGAATGTTAGGAGGACAATCGTCCTCCTCAATCATATGTGGGACCGGCTCTATCCAGATGTATCTAAATTTTATACATAATATTCTCTTCTTCCAAATTCAGAATTATGTATTATATGTTATCTTGAAAATATATCCAAAGCTTTAATCATAATTAAAATTATAGTACCCCATAAAATATGCTCTTGAGGATAATCCATACTCAAATCATTCTCATCAAGCAATAATATGAGTTCAGGCCAATGTTAAAAATGATATTTCTTAGTTTTTTTTAACTAAACTCTTTAATATCATATAATACACTAAAAAAACTCTCTCCCAAACTTGATATGCCATCAATAAATTTTATCATTTGATATGAATTTCGAGATAATTTTTAAAATAAGAAATATATCAGTTCAAATTAAAGATTATCCGGGCTCTGATTTCAGCAAGTTTATAGTTAGACTAACTATCTCAACAAGAAGACTACGATGATACTAAAATTGGTTTGATTTGAGATCAATCGAGTCCATGTCAAGCCATTAATACACTTTTAGATGCTTTAGATTGTTAATTGAACGGTCAAATGAAATCCAAATTCAACATATCTATAATCAAATCAAATTTCTCAATGAGAGGAATCCAATGAGTTTAAGCTTTATTCATTAAAAAGTCATTAAGGTCCTTAAATCAATAAAAATCTGATATGATCAAGTGGTCAATATGGGTTGTTCAATCATATGGTAGGGAAAGTTACTCACTAAAAGACCAAAATGTCACTCTCCTGGAGCCTATAAATAAATCTCCTCTCTTCATTTGAGAGAGGAGGAGAGAAGTCGAAATTATAGTGATGTTTTGGTTTGAAGATCAGTCAATAACATCTGGCCTTCGTAACCGACAACCACCCACCGTTAGTTGTTGTCGACCACTGCTCGCCGTCTTCTAGCCTTCGTCATTGGTGAACTCTGTTTGCTAATGAAATACCTTGAATACAAGGTAATGAGGTATCCCAAATACGGTGCAACAAAATTTCTCAAACAGTGCAACAATGTAGCACAAACAGTGCAACAAAGTATCTTGAATATGTGGTAACAATGTATCCTAAATAAGGCTTAACAAAATATCATGAATATGAGATAACAAAGTACCCCGAGTACGAGATAACGACGTATCATGAATATTATGCAATTACGTATCTCAAATATGGTGTATTGAAGATTCAACAATAACTTCTGACAAAAATTGCTTATGATTGTTGTATTCATAATACATGGATTTTCTCTGGACTTTTGAAATTTCCTCCTTACGTCATATATCAAAAAGTGATCTCTAAAAAAGTAAACGAAAGAAAATAGTTGTTCCCACCAACTGGTGTTGTGTCAATTATGATATATAAAGCCAACTATTATTGTAACTGCCAACTAAGGCTTATGTGAATAACTATGACCTCTGTGGCTAATTGATGTTATTGCAGTTATGACCCATGTTGCTAAATGCTATTTAATTTCTTACTATAGCTTCTGTGACCAACTGACACAACTCCAACTACAAACATTGTGGTTAATAGCTAGTGCAACTTCAAATAATAACCTATGTGATCAGCTGATGTTACTACATCTACCAACTACAACCTACGTGATCAACTACAACCTATGTGGTTAATTGTCATCACAACTTTCAACTATGTCCTCCATGACCAACTAACACTACCATAATTACCAACTAAACCTATGTGATGCGACCAACCATAGCATATGTTGTTAACTGCTACTGCAGCTTCCAACTACAACCTCAATGACCAATTCACATTAATGCAACTACGAACTATGACCTGTATGACCAACTAACACAACTATAGGTATCAACTATGAACTATTAATTGATACTAAAATAAGCAACTATAGCCTACTTGGTTTGTTACTATGATAATTTCCCACTACAGCCTTCATGACGGATTAGTGCTATTATAGCCACCAACTATAACATATGTAGCCAATTTACAATACAAATTCCCACTATGGCTTCCATGGCAGACTGACACTCTTGCAGATGCCAACTATAACATATGTTCATAGTTTATACTGTAATTTTCAATGAACTTTGATAATTTAGTGATAATTTAAATAAATGAATGAAATGGAGTGTTTGATTCATTTCGTGTGCTTGTTTGCCCCTCTTAATTTTTAGAGGGTTGTTGACCCTCTTCCAAATGAAAAACTATTATGGGCGAAGAGCGGGATAGGGTGCATTTGAATTCCATGCATAATAATATTATACTCACATAATGTGTACAATTATGTTGAGCACTGTTATATACATATTGTATAATAGTATATAATAATAATATTATGCATAGAGTTCGGATGCAGGGGTAGAACCGGCCTTTTTTTTAGAGTGGGCAAACTGCACCCTAGATTCAACATTGGAGGGGATAGGGCAATGAAGAGCAAAATGATATTTCAGGAGCGACAAAAAAGATATTTCAGAAATCTGAATTTTAGGAGGACAATCGTCCTCCTCAATCATATGTGGGACCGACTCTATCCAAATGTATCTAAATTTTATACATAATATTCTCCTCTTCTAAATTCAGAATTATATATTATATGTTATCTTGAAAATACATCCAAAACTTTAATTCTAATTTAAATTATAGTACCCCATATAATATGCCCTTGAGGAACAATCCATATTCAAATCATTCTCATCAAGCAATAATATAAGTTCAAGCCAATGTTATGGGGTAGTGGTAGAACCAGAGAGTGGAATGGGGAGGCATTCTTAGTTTTTTTTACTAAACTCTTTAATATCATATAATACACTAAAAAAAAATTATCACCCAAACTTGATATGTCATCAAGAAATTTTATCATTTAGCATGAATTTCAAGATAATTTTTAAAATGAGAAATATTTCAATTCAAATTAAAGATTATTCGGGCTCTGATTTCAGCAAGTTTATAATTAGACTAACAATCTCAAAAGAAGAACACGATGATACTAAAATTGGTTTAATTTGAGACCAATTGAGTTCATGTCAAGCCATTAATACACTTTTAGATGTTTTAGATCGTTAATTGAACGGTCAAATGAACTCCAAATTCTGCATATTTATAATCAAATCTAGTTTCTCAATGAGAGAAAGCAAATGTGATTAAGCTCTCTTAATTCAAAAGTCATTAAGACCCTTAAATCAATAAAAATCCCATATGATCAAGGGGTCGATATGGGTTATTCGATCTTGTGGTAGGAAAAGTTACTTGCCAAGACCAAAATGTCACTCCCATGGAGCCTATAAATAAATCTCCTCTCTTCACTTGAGAGAGGAGGAGAGGAGTCGAAATTATAGTGATATTCTAGATTGAAGATTAGTCAATAACTTCCGACCTTTGTAACCGACAACCACCCATCGTCAGTCGTCGTCAACCACTGCTCGCCGCCTCTAGTCTTCGTCATTGGTGAACTATGTTTGCTAATGAAATGCCCCGAATACAAGGTAATGAGGTATCCCAAATACGGTGCAACAAAATATCTCAAACAGTGCAACAATGTATCATGAACAGTGCAACAAAGTATCTTGAATATGTGGTAACAATGTATCCTGAATAAGGCTTAAAAAAATATCATGAATATGAGATAACAAAGTATCCCGAGTACGGGATAACAAATTATCATGAATATTATGCAATTACGTATCTCAAACGTGGTGTATTGAAGATTCAAAAACAACTTTCGACAAAAAATTGCTTATGATTGTTGTGTTCATAATACATGGATATTCTTTAGACTTTTGAAATTTCCTCCTTACTTCATATATCAAAAAGTGATCTCTAAAAAATTAAACGAAAGAAAATGGTTGTTCCCACCAACTGGTGTTGCACCAATTATAATCTATAAAGCCAACTATTATTGTAACTACCAAATAAGGCTTATGTGAATAACTATGACCTCTGTGGCTAACTGATGTTACTACAGCTACGACCCATGTTGCTAAATGCTACTGTAATTTCTAACTATAGTTTATGTGACCAACTAACACAACTCCAGCTACAAACTACAACTAGTGCAACTTCAAATAACGGCCTATGTAACTAACTGATGTTACTACAGCTACCAACTACAACCTATGTGATCAACTACGACCTATGTGATTAAATGTCATTACAACTAGTGTTACCACGGCTTCCAACTACAGCCTTAATGACCAATTGATTTTAACGCAACTACGAACTATGACCTGTATGGCCAACTAACACAACTATAGGTATCGACTATGAACTATATAGTTAATTGATACTAAAATAAGCAATTATAGCATATTTGGTTTGTTACTATGATAGCTTCCCACTATAGCCTTCACGATGGATCAGTGCTCTTGTAGCTACCAACTATAACCTACGTAGCTAATTGACAATACAAATTCCCACTATGGCTTCTATGGCCAACTAACACTCTTGCAACTGCCAACTTTAGCATATGTAGATAGTTTCTACTGTAATTTTCCATTATAACCTCTTTAGCCAACTGATGCCCGGGCGACTACCAACTCTAACCCATGTGAGCGGTTTTTATTATAGCTTCCTACTACTACCTTGTGGTTAATTGACGTTATTACAACTTCTAGCTGAGACCTACATGGCTAATCGATGTTATAAAAGTTATCAACTACATCCTTTATGGCCAACTAACGCTATTGCAACTTCTAAAATCTCTGTGGACAACTAACACTATTGCAGTCATCAACTACGGCTTCTATGGCCGATTAGCAATATTACAGCTTTCAATTACATGTTTTGTGTTCAACTGACATTAATACATGACAACTGTCACTATTGAAGCCACCAACCTTCATGATCAACTACATTTCTCATATCAATTTATGGCTATTATAGCTAAACTACTATTGTACATATGTAGACATCGACATTATAATTTCATCTACTCAAGTTATGGAGAGAGTGGACTGTACTTAAAATTATATAGTGGATTAATTTGAGAAGGCTAGTCCTCGTGGCTTTTTCTCTTTTTAAAGTTTTTTTCACATAAAATATCTTGGTGTCTGTCGGCATATTTTTAGGTTTTGGTGTTTTATTTGGAAAATGGGGTCGCCTACAGAAATTGTAGGCGAATTTTAATTTAATTTAAATAAATAATTTGAAAAGTAATATTTGATTTTGAAAATAATTTTAAATTTGAAAATTTTAAGATATGAAATCAAGCCGATCTCACATCCCGAATAGTTTATATAAACGAGCACCGCATCACAAACCATGTATCTATCCCGAAGAATAGACACATTGCTTGATGATGGGGCTCGATTAAATAAACTAGAAGATTTGTGACATCCGTTTGGTCTGCGAACCAATTTTATAAGCCGACAAATTCCCCGTTTAATATGAAAACATTAAACGGGGTTTATATTACTCCGGGTTCTTAAAATTCCCTATAAGGGCAAGCCCCTATAGTTAATTACATCTTAAGTGACGGGAATCACCTAAGAAAACTCTCGATAATAATCGGTAGATTCTCGCTCTCAAGAATTTCGAGGTTCAAGTTTTCAATGGATTGAGTTTTGGAATTTCGATAGGGAATGGATCAAATTTAGAACATTATATTTTGGGAATCCGAAGGAAGAAAGGTAGGAGAAATCACGGATTCGAAGCGAACTTCGGTAATTTCCCGACTATCCTATTTGTTTGGCTTGAATTTAGGAAGGTCCTAATGTTTATTTAATGTTTTGATCTTGCCAATTTTAATTAATTAGGACTTATATTTGTATGATAAAATCATACAAATAGCCTTGAAGATATGAGGGTTTATGTCGTACCAAACGACTACCTCGGAATTCTAAGACCGGTTAGGGCTTAATTTACATGACATGATCATGCAAATGCCTAACGAAGAGTTGAGGATTTATGTTGCACTAGGCAAACTACCTCGAAGTCCTATGGCTTGGTTATTTAGTTCTAAGGAAAGTTTCGCTGAAGTAGACTCAGGTTTTGCTGATGACGATGGCCGTGCTGCCCACCATGCTTCGAGCTCTTTGTTATTGCAGAGGTTTAGTTTTAGAAGTCATAAATCAGGAGATGAGAGAAGTGTTCTGGTTTAGAGAAAATCTTAAAATCCAGTGCGTTTTTAATATTTTAATTAAACAAATCTTAAAGTTGATTATAACAACACCTAGGTTAAGATCCCACGGTTCCATCCTTCCGCATCGTTATTTTTATCGGATTCACTTAGTCCGGATGAATTTGCTAAACTCAACCGAATGAATTCCACACTTTCATTTAGACCGTGGGAAATCCAGTTAAGCAACACGTAGGTTACATCATCCGAGGTATTCCCGATCATCCAACAAGACGTTTTAATTTAGTTGTAGTTGTAGTTTTGTTGTTTTGTTTGTGATTAAATTTTGAGTTGTTTTATATTTTGAAATGTTGTGGCGGTAAATTTTATCTTGTAATGACTTTTAATTTAGTTTTGGTTTCAGTTTTAGGGACTATCCTAAAGGTGTAGGTTTTCATGCAAGAGTTGTTTATCATGCAAGAAAAGTAAGTGCGATGAGATTAAATAAATTGCAGTAAAGTAAATTGCAATAAAATAAAAGCGTACCTGGAGGGTCTTCCCGTCATCCCAAGCGAGCACTTAAAACATAATTAGAATATTTAAGCATTTAAAGTAAGTTCCTAGGTAAAGCTAAGGGAAGGGTTATGGTTTTCTACCAAGTTCCTAATCCTATAACTAGTCATTTCCTATGACATCTAGGTTCTTGTATTTTAGTTTGAGGACGATTTTCTTCATCAAAGAACAACTAAGTTCAATTGTTCTTATACATATCCTATCATATCGAGGAAGTGCTTAAGACGAATCTTAAACATCTTTTCAATATTTCTAGGATTTTTTTAAGTCCAAGTGAATTTAATTATACAAATGAATTAATCGTCCGGGAGTTCAAGTTTTGTTATCTTGCTTAGTGAACTAGGACATTTGAATATCCTATAAGTGAAGTAACATTTCATTTAACACTCCTCTTAAGGGTTATGACATCACTAGCTTTCGAGGGCAAATGGATGTTCAAGTGGTTCATGATTTAATTTTAGTTAATGGATTTAAGTTTGGAATAGTGTTCAAGTTGTTTTAGATTTATTTTGAATTTCTTTATGTCTTAAGTGATGTTATATTTAATTCAATTTAATTTAATTTAACTTAATTTAATTTAATGTGGTTTAATTTAATTTAATTTAATTTAAGTTAATTTAATATAATATGCTTCGACTTAATTTAATTCAATTTGATTTAATTTAATTTGATTTAATTTAATTTAATTTAATTTAATTTAATTTAATTTAATTTAATTTAAATATTAATTTGATTTAATTTAATTTAATTTAATGTGTTTTAATTTAATTTAACTTAATATGTTTCAATTTAACTTAATTTAATTTAATTTAATTTAATTTAATTTTTTTAAATTTTAATTTAATATTTTATTTTAAAAGGGTTTGATTTAAATAATTTAACTTTAATTTAATTTAATGATTAAGTCTTTTAGCATTTTAAATCTTAAACTTGGATTATCATTTTAATTATGAATTAAATATTATTGGGATGATTAATTTAGGGATTCTTAAATTAAAGAACAAATCTTTTCCTAATAATATCCCTATTTTAATAATTCAAAATTTATTATTCTTCCCAAATTTAAGTAATTATTTTATTAAGGTTTATTTTAATTATTTTTGAATTGTTTAATAGGTTTCTACCCTTTAATTATTTAAATTTCAATCATCCAAATCAGATTAAGATCAAATATTTTACTCTTTCATTTTATTAAGCCTAAAGTTTTAATTAAGGGTTAAAATTTTAATTACCATTTTGCCCTTCGAGCTTAATAATTTCATAACTCACTAAATTGAGCTCAAATGAATTTGAAATTTTTATGTGACTTCACTCATATGTCAATAAAGACATTAGAGGAGAAAATGTGATTTTTCTGTATTTAATTTATTTATGTAATTATTTTTGGTGGAAAATAGAGATTTCCAAGGAAAATTTAATAATATGACCAAGGGAAAGTTTCTGTCCTTAAGAAAATTATGGGACATTTCTAATGACCAGAGGACCACTTGGACCAATTTTGGTGATTTTTTAAGTTATATTCTTTTTACTATAATTATTTTGAGTTTTGGAGTATTAATTAATTTAAAAATAAAATAAAGTTTGAAAAATGAATTTTATATTTTTCAAAAATCTCTCTGATATCAAGGAAATCAGAGAATCAATTTTCATAATTTTCTAATTTTTCTTTGATTTATTAGAATTATTTTAATAGAAATGCTAGAAAATACATTTTTTTTAATTTTAAAATTACCCTAGGGCTTTAAAATTTAATAACTCATCATAGAGACCTAGGAAAAATATGGGGTTTGTTCCTAAGTGACTAAAATTCAAAATGTGACATTTTGGTGAATTTTATTATTTTTGTGATTTTTATTATTTTTTTAATTATTAAAATATTAAAATAATACAAAAAATCATCTTTTTTAGAAAATTGAAATTTTAATTTTCTTAAATTCCCCTAATATCAGAGAGGCTCCAAAACCAATTTGGTGAATTTTTGAAAAGTATTTTTGAAAGTTATGAATTTTCAAAGTTTAAATTGAGCTAAATGGCTTAATCAACCCATTTGATAGGGCTAACCAAACCCAATTGACTTCAAACTTTTATGGTGGGTTCCTCTGATCCTAAAGGTCAGTGGAGAATTGATTTCAAGTCAATTTGATGTATGATTAGTTCTAATTAATTAAGAACCTATTTAGGGTGTTTAAGCCAATTAGGGTTATTCCAAGTGAATTAATTCAAAAACTATTTTTCCTAGGGTCCTCTCGGTCATAAGAAACATCACCAAATTTTCCTAGAATTTATTTCACAACATGCTAATTATTGGATTTAAAATACTCAAAACGAGCAACATAAATTTGAAAAATCAATAACTTCTCATAGGGATGGCCTCTGACTTTGGAAAATTCAGGGAATGTTCCCAAATTCAGAGGCTTCAAAAGCCCTATGGTCTCATGCCATGATGAATTTCCTATATGCATGGAGAATTAAAACAATGCAGAGGGTAAATAAATCATTAAAAATAAAATACTTGGATGAAATTAAATGATTTCTTTTCCACATTATTCTCCTCTGTTCACTGAGCAAGAGGGTATTTTTATTTTATTTTTCTGATTTTTCTACACAAAGTTATGAATTTTTGAAGTTTAGGGAATTAAATAAATCAGAAAATCCCTATTTTTCTACTTATCCGAGTCGGCGCCGCATCAAACTTAGCATCTCCGAAGCGCCGCGTGTCGTCTTCTGATTCGGCGCCGCCATCCGACTCAGCCGTCCCGGGACCCGCCTTTCACGTAACATCTTCTGGTCAGACGCGATCCAAGCCGTCCATCCGATACACGAGCGATCCAACGGTTCCCAGTCATCGTCTACGACTGGTGCGAACCAGTGACCGTCGACCTTCTAACCCTAATTTCTCACTCGATTCTCAACGGATTTTCGTGTTCTTATGCTCTATGGATTCGTCTTGAAGAAACGAACACATCCATACGATAAACATGCATTGAAATTGATTCAAATTAAATGGAGAATCTCCGTAAGCTCGGGAAGAAGAGTGAATTCATACCTTTGCTCGGAGAAGTGAAGCTTCGATCCGAGAGTTGTGTCACCTTCGATTGGGTCCAAGTAAGCTCCGGATGAAGTCCTTGGCCCGGTGAATTGTCTAGCTATGAAAGTGACCACAGCTCGATCACAAAGCTTGGAGAGTCGGATTAACCGGGTGGCCTGGGGATGGGGCTTTCGGTGGGAAACTTCTCCTCTTGGTCCGGTGAAGGTGTAGGACCGATCGACTTGAAGATTGATCCACTGTGAAGAAGTGTCCTGGTTTTTGGGCTAAAGTTTGAGCTCAAAATTGAGCTCAGCTGGAGAGAATTGGGGCTGGAATTCAGTGGGGATCAAGTGCTCTATGTGTGGAGAGTGATCTGGAATGATTTTGGCAGAGTTTCCTTAAGGTTTGGTTCAGCACCTCCCATGGCCGAGAGGGGTGGTGTTTAAATAGGCATGGCTGGAGGCTCTCCCGGGGGTGGCCGAGGGTTGGGATCAGTTGCTTAGGTCGAGGCGGAACAACCATGGTGGCCATTGGGCATGGGGCGACTCGGCAAGGTAGAATTTCAAAGTTTGGCTTCTCCCCATGTCTCGGCCATGGAGTTTTCCGGCGACCTGGGCGGCCGGCCGGCGAGCGAGGGTCACCATCTTGACCGGGGAGGTCGGGGCTTGGCAATGGTGAAGTCGGTGGCATTAGCCATGTGTAAAGGTGTTGGATTAGAATGGAATGGGGATAAGGTCACTTTGGCTTGGTTTGGGTCAACCCACCATTTTGGGCTTGGTGCACCCTTCCAAGCTCTTATTTTGGGCTGGGAGGATCGGTTGGGTCAGTCGAGAAGGAGTGGTGAAGTCTCCATCCATGGTGAGGTGGCTAAGCATGGTTTAGTGTGTGACATGCTTATGGTTAAAAAGGTTTAATGAAGGATTAGGAAAGGAGGCCCTCCTTTTGCCATTAGTGGCTTGATCACATGTCAAACCTTCCATGGCTTCATATGGCTTGTAAATGGCTTGCTCATGGCTTAGGATAAAGCTTGGTCAATTTCATGGAAATAGAATTTAGGAATTTTGGTATTTTGGTGGAGAATTTTCATGAAGCTTGATTTGGAATGGCTTAATGATGATTTTAAAACTTAGGGGTGATTTTGATTAAATGGATGATGTGGGTAAATGTCATGTGGGCTTTGGATTAAAAACTTGGGCTTTTGAAATGGTCTTGGGTAGACTTTTTAAAGTGGTTTAAGGAAGTGGGCCTTTAGGTTTAAGAATGAGTTCATGGATGGGAATTTTTGTAAAAGGTTGGGCCAAATAATTGTTGGTTTTGGTTTAGGGATGTTTCATGAGTAATTTGAAATAGATTTAAGGTGGTTTGGGTTTGAATTGGGTTGAATTTGGGTTTATTTGGTAAATGGGCCAATGTAGGTCAAATTGGGCTAACTTGGGCCAATGTTGGGCTAGGGTTGAAATTGATGTAAAATAAATGTTAGGAAATGTTTATGGGAGTGTTTCAAAGAGGTTTTGGCTTTGGTTGGGTTTTGATTTTGAGGTTTGGGCCTATTTGGGTTAGGTTTGGGTTTAGGTCAAAATTGGGCTTTTTGATTTTAGGTTGAATTTGAGTGGGGTTTGGGTCTAAATTTTGGGCAAATCATGTTAGTGTTTTGTTTATGGGTATGTTAAGGAAGGTTTAGAATAGATTTGGGGTTAATTGGAGTTGAATTGGATGAGTTTGGGCTAAGTTTGGGTCATGGGTCCAAATTGGGCTTTTAAGGCCAAAAGTGAAATTGGATCCAAATGTCAATCAAATTGAACTTGGATTTAGTCTAGATTGGTGTTGGGAATGTTGATTTGAAGTTTATAATTGAATTGGACCAGAATTTAGGTCAATTGGGTAGGTTTGGTTTGACATTGGGTTCATTTTGGGTTAAAATGGGTCAAATTGGGGGTTTTGATAAAAGTGGGGTAAATTGACAAAATTGGCCCATGGTGTAGTTGAACAAAATGAAATTGAGAATATTTGGGATTTTCTGGAATTTTCTGGGAATTTTCTGAATTTTTGGATTTTTTGGCTAAGAGGGGTATTTTGGGTATTTGGAGGGTATTGGGAGGTATTTTTGGAATTTTTGGTGTTTTTGGGTATGGATGATCAATTTGATTGGTGAGGCAATGTTTAGGATTGATTTTGGAGAATTTTGGGTAATTTAGGTGATTTTGCAAATTTTGGGGGTTTTGAGGGTATTGGGTAAGTTGGCGGGTGTAGGGTCCGAGGGTCAAAAATTGAAAATTTGGAAAATTGAAGATTGGGTGAATGTAAGTGGAATGAAATCATTTTGGTTGAGCCATGAAGCCACATCAAGCCCACATGAGCCATGAAGGGACTCATTTGAGGCATCCACTATGTTGTTCCTAACCTCTTAGCCGAGGGCTTAGGGGTTAAGGACCATCCATGTGAATCACCTTCATGAGTCAGGAGGTCAAATTGGGTATGGGTGTGTTTTTAAGAGGTGTGTGAAAGTGTAGTGTATAGGTGTAGTGTGTGTGTAAGTCGACCCTTCACTGGACCGAGCCACCTGGGGCGATCTTAAGGCCAAAGAGTCCTATGGGAACTCATCCTTTAAACTTCCACATTTAATTTCAACCCTCTAGGTGATTAGGGGTCTACAATCGAGTTTTTGGAGTTTGCGGGGAGTTAGGAAGTGGTTTGAATTTCTAAGTGGTGGGTCCCAATTCTAATCCTCTAGGATAGTCAAAGGAAAAGCCTAAGGCTAGATCCTAAGTACTAAAGAGAAGAAGAGAAGACCTCACCAAAAATGAGGTCAACAGTGTCGCCTACTACTTTTAAAATTTTTAATGTGTTTGATGAATCTTCGAGAAATATTGAGTCATTAAATATCATTATGAATTTTTTGTCATGCAATAATTTAGTATTGTCTGTGGGAAATAAAGTCTAGTTGATAGAAGTTTACAATTCTTCAATTAATAATATATGCAATGCATGAGCTTCCATTCTAACACCCTTCATGCTAGGTTACAAGTCTCGAAGTACGGGAAGTCAAGCCGCGAATTCATTTCTCAATGATATAAATCATCCTATTAGGTAAAGGACCTCCTTTGCAAATCTTACAAACATTATACCAAGAATGTAGGAGTCTAAAAATGAGATCCTACAACTCCTTTTCAAGGCTAAACAACTGGCAGCTTTGCATACTAGGGGCACATCTACCTCAAAATCTAAATTTGACATGCCTATAGCCAAATAAAGCACCTTGATGAGATGAATTCAATAAGGCTAAATTTCCTTAACTCTGGGATTATTAACGCCCTCAAACCATTATAAAATCCTATATGATTAAGGAGGTAAATATGATCCATCCGATCAAGTGTTGGGAAAGTTACTTGCCAAGGGACCAAAATGTCCAACATATTGATTATAGAAATAGACCCCCTCTCTTCATATGAGGGAGGAGGAGTCAAATTTTAATACTATTTTGAATTGAATACTCGATGTAACTTCTGTCCTATGAAGGCACCGAGCACCGTCGACCATGACTCGCTTGCCGCCGTTAACCACCAGTGGCCGCCCTTGCTCACCATTGTTGGTGAACTCTATCTGTTAATGAAGAATCCCAAATGCTGCATAATAAAGTATTTCAAATACGATGAAATTAAGTATCTCAAAAATGGGATAACTAAGTATCTTAAATACATGGTAACAAAATATCCCAAATATGGGGTAATTATGTATCTTGAATATGATTTGACGACATATCCTAAATACGAGATAATGAAGTATCCCTAAAACAGTGTAAGAAAATATCCCGAGTATGGGATAAAGACATATCCTAAATATTGTGCAACGAAGTATTTCAAACACGATGTATTGAAGATCTAGCAATAACCCCTAATAAAAACTACTTATATATGACTATCGTTTTCATAACAAAATGACTTTCTCTAAAATTTTTAAGTTTTCTCCCTATATCATATATCGATGAGTTATGTCTTTGGTGTATGGGAAAAGAGTTAAAGTCACTAACCGATATGATACCAACTATGACTTATGTGACTAACTACAACATACGCAACTACCAACTACCTTTGTGAATGAATACGACCGTTGTGGCCAATTGATATTGCTGAATCTACTAACTATAACTTATGTAATTAATTATTTCTGCAGCTTCGAACTACGATCTTTGTGGTCAATAGACACTGCTACAACTATCAACTATGGCCTATATTATAAACTACAACCTATGTGGCAAACTGCTACTACAACTACCAACTATGACCTCTGTAGTCAATTGATGCTACTATAACAACCAACTATAATATGTGGCTAACTGTTGCTGCATATTTCAACTACGGCCTCTGGGGCTAACTGTTGCTACTTAAACTACCAACCAGAACTCATGTGACTAACCACTCTACATGGATAATTGTTACTACAACTTCCAACTACAACCTCTTTAGCCTATTGACAATTATGTAGCTACCAACTATGACTTATATGACTAACTGCTACTACAACCTCTCATTATGATCTTTATGCCTAACTAGTGTTACCACAACTATCAACTATAATATATGTGGCTAACTACTACTATGACTATTAACTATAACCTATGTGACCAATTATAGCTTATGTGATCAGTTATTGTGACAAATTCCCACTACAACATCTGTAACTAACTAACGCACTTGTAGCTATCAACTATGACATATGTGATTATTTTTTATTGCAACTTCCCACTATGATATATGTGGTCATTGATGCACTTGCAGCTACCAACTATGTCTTATATACATATTCTCTATTACAACTTTCCACTACAACATTTGTAGCCAACATATACTTTTACAGCTACGAACTGCAACCAATGTAACAAGTTTTTACTACATTTTTCCAATACAACTTTTGTGATCAAATGATGCTATTACAATTTCTAAACACGACCTATTTGATCAAATAAAATTATTGCAATCATCAACTATATACTTTAAAACCAATTGACGCTATTACAACTTTCCACTATGACCACAATGTCTAACTAAAGTTATTGCATTTATCAATTACAACATTTGTGGCCAACTAATGTGATTATAGCTTCCAACTATGATTTTTATGACCAACTACCACCATTATAGCTATCACTTATGGTCTTGTGGCCAATTGCTATTATTACAACCACCGACTACAATCTTCATGATCAACTACATAATTATGTCTATTATAGCTAAAATTTTATTTTAAATACGTTTTTATCAGTATTATAATTTCATTTTTTTTTATTCAGATGAAGAGTGGACTCATGCACTTACAATCGTATAGTGGATTGCTTTGATTGGGCTTGACCCCTTGGTTTTTCCTTTTTCATGATTTTTCACAAAAAAAAAAAACTTAGTGTCTCCTCCTCCCACTTTTCAATTATTTTTGTTTTTTAGATCTTCGTGCAACACTGAGACATTAAATATTATTCTACCATTGTGAATCTTCTAGCACACAACAAATATAATTTTAATTTAATAAAAATATCTATAGTAGTTTTAAAATTAGTTTAAGTAGATGCTACCTTTAAAATTAAATATTCGTTACCTCTTGATTTTTAATTTTACTGTCATTCTCTTTAAATTTTGGTTTTGCAATTGATTACAGAAGCAAACAAAACTATTTTAAAATTATTAAGAATATCTACCAAAATCATATAATTAAAATATTCACTTTTGCATTAATCTTCAGCACCACATTTAAATTTTTATCAATATAAAATTTAATAATGACACATGTTATTGTCTATAATATTCAATATAATATTATCACAACCCTAAAAAATATTTAACATATTTTTTATCACAATCCTAGAAGCATACATACATATCATAACACATTAAATAATTTATTCCAAAAGAGGCAAGTGTAATAAAATAAAGTCAAATTATGTTCATATAATATTTAAATTTAATTCAAATAATATTTGAACTAAGATTTTATCTAAATCAAACCTTAATAAAATTTTGAGTTTTGACCAATTTTGTTAAGACTCATTTGATAATGGTTCAAATCATAATTGAATCTTCAATGTCATGTATTGAACATATTTTGATCAATGCAAAAAGAAAAAAAGAAATCAATCAATGTTTGAGGATAGTAAGTTCCAATCTATTGTTCTTTTTGATTAAGGACTCAGGGTGTGAATGGCATTATAAGTCAATCTAATCAAGCATATATATTACCAACCTTAAACGACTAGTTGAAGAGAGAGTCATAAGCTTAACTACGAAATGTTATCGTCTAAATCATTAGACGACAAATGACAATCATTGTAGATAAGAAAATCACTAAGAATTGGAATGGGCATTACAACTTGTAGCTCGAATGTTCATTTTAGAATTCTTTAGCGACCCTTTGAATTTTGGGGGTATTCTATTCAAAAATAAATTTTTAGACATATTTTCCAATAAACAATGTAATTTCTTATTACTTAGAAGTAGAGAATTTGTGAAAATAAATTGTGTTGTAATATTATCATTGATATTTATTTTTATATGGGGCAAACATTTTATAATAAAAAAAGAAAAGTAAAAATTAAATATAAGCTAATAAAAATTTTCAGAAAGTAAAGATGTGACATATGACACTTAGGATCGTAAATGTACATTTAAGACGGTTGGAGCACTTGATGTAGTAAAGTGACTTCACCTTCTTTAGATGAGCCTTGAAAAGTACATATGTTGAATGCTCTAGACCACTATGCTTGGTGGACCTTTCTTTAGATATCAATTGATTGGGAAGTTATAATGTTTACTACTTTGAAGGATCATGCTTAGTTAGCCTTTATGGTATATTAGCCAAGAGAGTTATTTCAAGCATTTTGTTGAGTTAAGCATTAAGAGAAATGTAGCTCATTTATGGGCCTGGTTAGAAGTGTAATGCTTAGTTCCCTTAATCAGTTGAATTGACTCATACTAAGATTGAATAATTATTAGGTTTATATTAATTTTCTTATTCTCTTACTCTAAAATATTTAATGGAAAATTAATAAAAATCATTTGGAAGCTAGTCACATTGTTCTTAGTTAATTTGGCTTATTCCAACATGTCTGCATTATGAGTGTTTATAAATGTAGGCCAAATGTTTCTATTCTAAGTGATATTTTTCTTATTTCTTCTCTAATTTTGCAGATCATTTTACCTAGAAGATTTTGAAAAGCTAATGTAAAAACAGTAAGGTTGCAATATCATTATTACTATAAATTGAATTGTTCATAAAGATTTAAATGTGTGAAGATTGATATTTATCATTTTAATCATCCATTTGTAGAAAGAATATAATCAGTATTCATTATAGAATATTTTATATATTGGTACTTATTATGTTGCCATCATTCTTATATAAAAAAGTATTTTGTGTGATCTATTCTTTTTTCTATGGGATATGACCTATATTTTAAGCTAGTAAACAAGAATGTGATGTCTACTTCTCTTCTCTTCCCACCTTTCATTAAATCTTTCATTTACAAAAATAAATTTTAGATGAGATATAGTTAACTATCATTCCACTTAACATTTACAAAAATAAACTTTAGATGAGATATAGTCAATTATCCTTCTACTTAAGCAATATGACAATCAATTATATGATCAAAACTTGAAAATCCATAATATATTTTTTTTCCATCATAAAAAATGTAATAATGTATATTTTAATACATGTACATATCAAATGAGTTATATATGTTGAAACATTGTAAATTGTTGCTAATTTATAATGGAAAATTAAGCTTAGGGGCTTTCTCATTTTAAGCTACTCAAGTAAGTGTGGCTAGAAATATTATTTATATTATTATTCTATTATTCTTCTTTGAATGATGCCATCCATTCTTTTTTCATCATTATATTGACATGGGTATCCTAAATGTTTCATCTACATCAAATACTCCCCTCTTTCCTTTGAGATTGAGGATCATTAGGAGGTTTTTGTAGTCTCCACAATAAAGAAGAGGCAAAGGTAAAGGGTAAAAGAAAGATGAGATACAATAAGATACTCTTAAAACTGAAGCTAATTAATTTGAACAAGTTCGAACTTGATGTAACTAGTATGGAAAGCATTCTTTTCAAGAATTCTATCAATCATAAGCTTCTAGCATATTTGATGGCTTTAACTGACTCGTTGACTATAATAAGCATGGTTGACCATAAAGTGGGTTTGTCTGGAGGTGAGATACTTGTTGTTACTTTTATTGAGTTTAACTATATAAAATTGAAGTTCAAGTCAAAAGAACATGTAAGTGCAACTTTTTAAGGGACTAGCCTCAAGGTAATACTAGTTTAAATGGTGATGGAGGATTCTTCTCTTTTAAACCTTACAACAAGAACAACAGGAACATGCCTTTATCCCACTAGGTGGGTTAGGCTACATGAATCCTTTCTCTCCATTGTGTCTTATTAAGTGTCATATTTTCATTTAATCATAATAACTTCATATCATTTTTTATACAATAAGCCCAAGTATTTCTAGGTCCACCTCTAACTTTCTAAGTATAAGCCTAATCTAAAACATTTACTCTCCTAACTGGATCATCAGATGACCGACGTTTAGTGTGAATCTCTCTAATTTTGTCCGCCTCTGGAGTTACACCAACCGTATCACATACATATTCATTTCACATTTTATCTCTACGTGTAAAGCCACTCATCCACCTAAGCATTCTCATCTTGTCAACACTTAACTTAGTTTTATACTTTTCTTATAAAGGCCAACATTCTGCGGCATAGAGCATTGTAGGTCTCATCACCATCTTATAAAACTTTCTTCTCAGTCTAAGCAGCACTTTTCTATCACACAATAGGCCCGTTCTTTAACCCTTACATGGTTTGAAAATTAATAACACAAGGTTGAGCCTAGTGGACTTTCAAGTAGTTATCCCCTCTAAATATTATTGTTCTTGTGCTAGCGAATGGTGAAAATGAGGTTTAGCCCTTAGCAAGGAGATCAAAATTGCCATTCTCAGTCATGATATGGAGAGTCTAACAATGATTTTGATGAATGTACGTGAATGGGAGCCGAGAGAGTGTCACAAGACAACTTGAATTAGACTCCCATAATCGACGACTTATATGATATTATTTCTTCAAGTGATGCCTCTTGCTTGTGTCGCTATGCTCGATGAATTAAATGCCTTTATAATATTTTAGAATAGTCAAATCAAATACCCTTCTTGAGAGAAAGCAAAATGTTTTAAATATCAAAATACAAATGAATTATGTGATATGTTTTTAAATTTTCCATACATTTACTAGTAGTCATATATAGGGGTGTAAACGAACCGAACATGAACGAACAGAGCTAGAGTTCACGTTTGAAATGTTCGAACACATCACTGTTCGTGTTTGGTTCGTTTAACAAACCGAACGAATAAAAATATTTGTGTTCGTCTCGTTTGCTTATCGAACGAATCGAACACGAACTTTCTGGCGAACCGAACGCGAACTGTTCGCGAACAACGAGCTTTTTTTACAGCCCTAGCTTTGATAGCATACTTCCTCAAAATGAAGCAAGTTGATCAGGTATTCCGTACACATCAGGTAATCCATACTTCCTCAAAATGAAGCAAACCAAATAAGGCGTTTAGGGTTTTTTTTAGGATTTTATTTTAATATATAGTATGGTATATTAATTATAATATTATAATATTTATATTAATATAGTTAATACTATAATATTATTATTGTTATTAATAATTTATCATATATTATAATTTATAGAAGTTTAATTATTTAAAATATGATAATTTTTATAATAGATAATTATTTTTAAAATATCATAAATTTTTTATATATAATTATTTTAAATATTTTTATATTTCGAACATAACGAACCGAACACGAACGAATACATCATCGTTCGTGTTTGGTTTGTTTACAGACCGAACGAAAAAAATTGTTCGTGTTCGTCTCGTTTGCTTATCGAACAAATAGAACAAGAACTTCTTGGTGAATCAAACATAAACTGTTCGCGAACAACGAATTTTTTTGACAACACTAGTCATATAAAGTCAAGATTCCTTAATAGAAAAAGTCTATAATATATGAGCAATAGATATAAAAAATATTTATAAAATGGAAATAGCCTAGCCGGGCATCTTCTAAAGGGTTCAATGTTCTGTTGGTGTCGTCCCTTACAATTCAGTCTGCTCGCTCCTCCCACCCTGAGTAAATACTTGCTCCGCCGACCAATCGCTCCTCCTCCGTTTGGCAGCTCTAGAGGAGGGCAACAGCTTCCACGAAAGCGATCGCAGCTTCGCTTCTACTCATCCATGGAAGCACCTCCCGCGGGCTACCGAAAGAACGTTGGCATATGTCTCATAAATTCGTCTAAGAAGGTCTTAGGAGAGCCGTTAGGGTTTTTACTGCTTCAACAGTTCATCTTAATTTCATTTTCAGTCTAATTGTGGCAACTGTTTGTGTGCAGATCTTTACAGCTTCACGGCTTGATATCCCTGGTTCGTGGCAAATGCCTCAGGTGATGATTATTTTCTGAAAATTCAATCAGATCTTTATGTGGTATTTTGAATTTACACCTTATTATTATTTTTTTTCTGATGCTCGTATTATATTAATGGATTTCTTATGAGGGCTTTAAAGGAGTAATCTCTCCTTGTTTTGGTTTGGATTCATTTTTAAAATTTTCAGTGTTTATGATATTAATCATGAAATCTGATCCAGAATTCCGCGTCTTCTGCTGTTATGAGTTGTTAGTCTTTCTTTAGTTATCTTTTCCACCTGCAAGCTTATGGGTCTTGTCAAGGACTTGAAGCTTGGACTTAAGAAGATTAAAATGCTGTTTTACCAAGGGCTTAGTTAAAATGTCTGCAGGCTGATCCTGAGTATGAATGTAGCGCAGTTCAAGGTGTCCGACTTGTATGTTTTCCCGGATAAAATGATAATCGATTTCAATTTGCTTTATGCGTGCGTGGAAGGCCGGATTATTTGCGATCCCTATTACGGAAACGTTGTTACAGAAGAGATGGGTAGGGAATTCTTGGGCAACTCCGAATTCAGCTAGTAGTCGGCGAAGCCAAAGCAGACCAGTTGCTGCTGCTTCCAAGGAGCGATATTCAGCTTCCGTCGACGAACGTGCCTCAATGGTTCTCAGATTCTAGTACCACATTCCACCTCTCCCAAGAATAATTATTCCATCAAGACACTAGACACAAAATTTACGTCCGGAGTCTAATGGGCACGTGGCAAGTGGGCCCCACCCCTCTAAAAACCTACCAAACCAGTATATTGCAGTGTGACCCACTTACCATGTGGCAAGTGCTCACTGGATTCTGGACGCAAATTTGCGTATGGTGTTATGATACAATAATCTCTCCTTTCCCAAAGATCTCCAATCTCTGTACACCAGCGAGAGATTATTGCATCAGGACACTAGACTCAAATTTGCGTCCGGTGTCAAATTAAATTTTGCCAAGTGAAAATGTGGACCGCACTGAAATACACTAGTTGGTTTGTTTTTTTGAAGTGTGGAGCTCACTCTAACAAATGATCAATTTTAATTGGACACCGGACACAATTCCCGATGCAATAACTTTTTTCCAGCGAAATCCCTCTATCCAGCAAACCCGTTTATTCTCCTTCCTCTTGCTACCCAACCGAACCCAATACCTACCCCATCTGCTACCGAGCTGAAGCCGATACCTACCCCTCCTGATTCAACACTACAACAGCCACAATTCCCCTCTCCCACTAACTTGCCTACAACTCCACTTGCACTTATTTCCCATCCTATGCAGACCCGTACTAAAACAAGCAACCTAAAACCTATTCAAAAACTAAATCTCTCTCAACAACTTCAACACAATCCAGATCCGTCCTCTTACACCCAAGTTTTAAAATTCCTACATTGGCGATAGGCCATAAATGATGAATTCCATGCCCTTCAACTTCAAGCGACACGGGATTGTTATGAAAATTCGGAGCGAGAAAGGAATCGACACAAACCAGAAGAACACAAAGAGATTTAACGAGGTTCGGCAAAGAATTGCCTACGTCCTTGGGAGCGAGCCGGCGAATGCACTATTTCAGAGGAGTTTCGTGGAGGTATTTCTCAAACAGATGCGAAGGGATTCGTGGCTCGTGGAAACAGACGAATCGGCGATGACTTGCGTACGAACGGGATGTGTGCTTCGTGTGGGAAAATTTGATTCACGAATCGCGGGAGAATCGTGGGATAGTTGCTTGCATTTGACGAGATAATATTTCGAGTGCTCTTTGAATTTATTTGCGGAGTATTTTCTTTGTTTTTAAGCGAAGACGAGGAAAATACGGTGCGAGATTAAATTCGGATGGCAATGTCCGAAGTAAAATTCGAGATAGTGAAGTTCGATGGAACCGGAACTTCGGATTGTGCAGAAATAATGATGAAAGATTTGTTGGCGCAACAAGGAATTTTGAAGGCTTTGAGAGCTACGAAGCCAGATAATATGGAAGATGAAGATTGAGAAGAGTTACTAACTTCGAGCGGCAGTGCACATACGTTTATGTCCGACGAATGAGATTGTGTATCATGTTATGAATCCGAAATCTCAGGAGAAGTATGGAAGAATTGGAATCTCGGTTTATGTCCGAATCTCGACGAATAAATCGTATTCGAAGCAAAGGTCGTATAAGTCGAAGATGCGAGCGAGCACTAATTTGGTTCAACGACTCGAATGTCTTCAATCAAATAATCACGGATTTGACGACTGTCGATGTGAATATTGAGGATGAAGACCGAAGCAATGATTCTTTTATGTTCGTTGCTCACTTCTATGAACATCCAGTGACTACTCTACATATGGGAAAGAAACAATTAAAATTGATGAGATTCTTGCAAGATTGTTGGCTCACAACTACGTGAAGCAGAATGCAGAGGAAAACTCTAATGGTAATTGTTTATATGTTAAGGGTAATCAGGATAGTGAAAGTAAGGAGGAGAAGGAGAATTCTGGAAGGCAAAATTCCAAGTCAAAGCCTAAAGGTAAGAAGATTTGTTGCTTTAAGTGTAAGGAACATGGACATATGAGGAGAGATTGTCCAATGCTCAAGAAGAAGACTCGTGATGTATCTTCCAGGGCTGCGAATATGGTGCAAAGTGATACAAATTACAGTGATAGTGATGCGCTTTCAGTTACGACAACTCAGTTAAAGGATGGATGAATTCTTGATTCAGGATGTTCTCATCACATAACACCGAACATGGAGTGGTTTTCTTCATACAAGTTATCTGATTCTGGTTCAGTCTATTTGGGTGATAATAGACGTTATAATATTGCTGGTATATGTAATGTTAAAATTAAAATGTATGATGACACTGTTAGAACATTATGTGATGTCAGACATGTTTCGAGTTGAAGAAGAATTTGATTTCCTTGGCACTCTCATACGTGAAATGATTTCTTTCCTAAGGCGGATGAGGATAGGAAAACCATCGAATTGTTAAGGTGCAATCGATCGTGATGAAAGTGAAGATATCTGCAGTAACATCTATAAACCGTCGTGAGAGTATGATTGTAGGTGGAGCTCACTCGTTGGAACATATGATAGAAATGCAGCGAGGACTTTGACAAGCTGAAGTTAGATGGTTTGGTGGCCAACCTACTTTGGTGTAAGAAACTTCACGATCTATTTCTCCTAAAAGGTCTGGATATTCGCAAGGTGGAGATTTTCTCCTAAGGGGTTAGTATATTCACAAAGTGCGAGATTGTTAGATGTATTTTTTCCTAAGGCTTGAATATTTCTATGAGTGGAGATTTGTTTGGTAGACACATATACCGGGTGAAGCATTCTTCTAGGTCTTTGGATATTCGCTAAGGTGGAGAATTGTTAGGTATGGCTCATATCTGAGGAGTTGGAGTTTGCGGTAAAGAGGTGTGACTCCCAGTGAAAATGAATGTCTCTTGGAAGTTAGTGGGTTGGGGGAGCGAGGCGTGTTTGTAATTTATTCATGGGTTTTTTCTATAAATAGATGTGTAAACCTATGAGTATGTAACTCCTCTGAAATAGTGCATTCGCCGGCTCGCTCCCGAGGACGTAGGCAATTCTTTGCCGAACCTCGTTAAATCTCTTTGTGTTCTTCTGGTTTGTGTCGATTCCTTTCTCGCTCCGAATTTTCATAACAGGGATTTGGTCCCTTCCCCACCAAATCAACCCGTACCCGGGTGTCGTTGGACATACTCTACCAAGCTCAATGCATATGGAACTGTAGCCCGCTATAAAGCCCGCCTACTTGCCCAAGGCTATAAACCAAAATATGGTATTAACTATGCTGAAACGTTTAGCCCTGTTGTCAAGATGACTGCACTTCGTACTCTCTTCACTATTGCCTTCAACAAATAGTGGCCACTATTTCACTTTGACGTTGTTAACACATTTCTGCATGGACATCTTGCTGACACAATTTATATGCAACAAACCATTGGCTTCAAAGATCATCAGTTTCCCGATCATGTTTGCCTACTGAATAAAGAACCATACGGGCTTAAACAATCTCACCGGCAGTTCATCACTATCTCCAAGTCCTTTCTCGATCGGGTTTTCCATATTAGCAATACTATCCCTCCTTGCTTATTTCGTGCACACAAATGCAGCAACTCTTCTTTTTTATTTACGTTGATGATATGCTTATAAGGGGCACTAATATGTCTGCTATAGAGGACCTCACACAGCAATTATCATCTACCAAACCTTGGCCAAGTGTGCAAGTTCCTCGGCATTCAGGTGGAACGCACCAATACCCCTTTATTTCCCCATCAAACTCAATACCTTCAGAGCATCCCTCAGGAAGCGGACATGCTGCATTGCAAACCATGTGCTACTCCACTCCCGATCAAGAGGTATGATACTTCTCTGTCAAATGAACCATTTGCTAATCCCACAGAGTATCATCAAATTACAAGTGCACTCTATATTTGACGATCACAATACTAGACATCGCATTCACCTTGTCTATGCCAACATATGCATCAACCCTCCATCTACCACAACGAATTGCTAAAACGCTTACTACGTTACCTCAAGGGTACATGGGATTCCGGCCTTACTATCACTCATGCTCCACTCATCTTTCAAACCTAGTCAAATGTCTATTGGGGTGGGGACTCAGCTGATCGGAAGCTAATTACAGGCTTCTGCACCTTCCTTGGTGCTACTCAAATCTCGTGGAAAGTTAAGAAACAAACCACTGTGGCACGTTCGTCGACAGAAGCTGAATAACGCGCCTTGGCAGCAGCAATAGTTGATCTGCTTTGGCTTCACTGACTGCTAGCTGAGTTTGGAGTTGCCCAAGAATCCCCTACCCATCTCATATGTGACGACATTTCCGCAATGGATATTGCAAATAATCCAGTCTTCCACACACGCACGAAGCAAATCGAAATTGATTATCATTTTATACAGGTAAATCATACAAGCCAGACACTTCAACTATGCTATATTCATATTCAGGATCAGCCTACGGACATTTTAACTGGGCCCTTGTTAAATCAGCATTTTAATCTTCTTAAGTCCAAGCTTCTAAGTTCCTGACAAGGCCCATCAGCTTGCTGAGAGATAATATCCATAACCAATTTCGGTTATGCACGTTGAGACAGCTCTTGTACCTGCGGCAGCTTCACTTTCACTCTCTCATGCGCAGATTTCATTTCAGAATCCTAAGTAATTTCTGGTTTCATATATTCTAGGATACTCTTCTATAGGTTATATATAGATGATGTAATTCAGGTAAGGACTTGATGGAATAACTGGAAGCATTTTCCTCCATGCGATAAATATTAGTCCTCTTCTTCTACTTCTCTGTTTTCTGCTAGTTCTTTAAGTACTTGCTTGCTTGCTTATTGTTTGTAGCAGAATTTAGCTAAAGACCATTTTTTTGCTTCCAATCTGGTTATTCCCTTATATTCACTCTGTTCTGTTTCGTTCTCTGCTCGCTGCATCAAAATCCTTTTCTGTTTTTATATTCATGCATCTAATGAAAGTAGACTCAACTATGACACTCTTTTATTAGACTCAACTATGCTATATATCATCGACAACTCTAGTTTTAGCTGTGGCGGATCTTTCCATCCATCATGACAATGTTATTTAAGTTACCTTCCCTATAAAAAATTATCATCAGGAAGAGTTTTTTGAGGAGCTGGAAAGTGCTCTAGTAGATTGTTAGTGCATGCTAACCAAGGAGGAAATGGCTCCACTTAAAGGAGTGGGCTTCAATAGCTGTCTCTTCTGAAGTTCGCTGCAATATTTATGGCAATACCAGTAGTAATGATCATCTAGTCCTCCAAAATGTTGCAATTTAATGGATTAACCAAAGGAGGTTAAGAATTGGGTATGAATATCTATAATAAGATGGAATTACTCCTTTTTTTCTGCTGTGCCTGACGGTTCTTCTCAATTCCTGTTGGTTATTCCTTCTTTGACTTACCCACAAGCTTGGCCTATTGCGCTTCCTGTAATTCTTAGGCCTTCATTTGTTAGGGGCTCCTTGGACTGACAAATGTATGTTGTTGTAGGTGCTGAACATGGTATTGTTTTTGTATTTCTTATAAGTGCGCTAACTATAATTGTCCTGATGAATTTGTTTAATTACCATTCCTTAATTTTATATATTGGAAAAATATGTTGAAGTCATATTTATAGCTGAATGTTTGGGTAATGCTTGCAATGAAGATAACTTTAAGGTGTTTCATGGACCAGTTTGTTTTAAGAATAAAAATAATTCTAATGTAACCATTTGAGGCATAGTGTTAGGCCTTGGAATGCTACCTCAATTCGGCTTGTATGGCTTCCGAAAGATGTTAGAGATAGTGTATTGGCCTCTGGAAGAATTTAAAAGAGGTGATGCTAAATGTTACCTTGAAAAGGGTCAGTCAAGGATGGGGGAAAATCATAAAACCAAGAGCACTACTATTTAGTTTAAAATGTTTGGTGTAAAAAAGAAAAGGAGACTCTAGGCTTTGGAAACATCCGGAATAGTTAGTGTTGTGTGTCTACTTTATTCCAGAACTTTTGAAAATTTTTGAATGGTTTTAAGTATGCCAAATGTTTGGAATGGGATGGGAATGAGTGTGAAAATATGGAGGAAAAACTGTAGAAGGGTTCTACTGCAAAGGATGAATAAGCTTTATATAAATTCTGTAACTCACCAAAGTGGTAAGCCTTGAAGAGATCACTAATCTCTTTAATGGTGAGGCAGGCCACCAAGCCCACCATTGTATGAATATATATATATATATATATATATATATATATATATATATATATATATATATATATATATATATATATATATATATATATAGCAACATTAAATCCTCATTAATTCTAAAAATGAATATTTAAGTAATTTTATTTCATTATTTTTATTAATTAGGAGGGATAGGGAGTTAAGGTGGCTAGCCAACTAATTGGCTATGGAAGGGTTTACTATGGACGTGTTATTACTCAGAGTGTAACAACTCCCCCCAGATAAGTGTTGGCCGGTTAGAAAGCCTTGGAAATTGATTATTTTGATTAATTTTAAGTTAAATAATCAATTTTATAATGAAATTGAATACCATTCCATTCATGTTGAAATTTCAAACTCTAAAAATTAAAAATTAAATTTCAAAATTTTAAAATTTATAAATGTTAAAAAATAAAAATAATACAATTGCATAGGCTTATACAATCAAGGTACAACATTTAAAAATATAAATTCTAATTAAACATTATGCTACTTGTTCTGGGTCCCATTGGAAGCAGCTTTCTTTTTGCTCTGGGCTCTTGTAGTTTATCCTAGTCTTTCTCCCTGAGCTTCCTGTACCTCATCATTTTCCTTAAAGAGGTTATGCAGCTAAGTAATAATTTAATGGTGGTAGTGTCCGTAGGTATCTAGAATTCTCCAAACAATCAATTTTGCATCAAGTAAATTTGCAAGTGATAATTGTGTTCTTATGTAAATGACGTATCCTGCAAATTTGAGGTTTAATAACTCTTTTATATATTACAAACATGTATTTGTTTGTGTTTAAACTATATAATGCATGATGCTATTGGAGAGGTGATGTAGATAAAGTTTACTGTAAGAAGGGCAAGAGTTTTTGGCTATATGTAATTTTAATTCTTTGAATAAAAGTCTTACTTCTCTTGATTTATAAAGGATTGGCCAGGTTGCAAGGAAGGTTATGATAGGAAGCAGCTCATCTCAATTCATAGTTTGCTTGTTCATGTTTACACTTGTTCTTTAGGCATGCTTCTTTATCGTCAGATGACTACCTCAATATTTGATTATTTCATGATCTTACCGCCGGACTCTTGTATACCATATATTTGCTGCTAATTTTTTTGAATGGTTCTTGAAACATTCACGCCTCTCTCAGCTGGGGGAACCCGTACCTCTGATGATATGGTTGGAATAGAATGGCCAGCAAATCCATGATTTGTATCATTCTATTATTTTATTCATTTTACTAACATCTATTTGAAATTGAAAGAATAACAATTATTCTCTTTTAAATTTCTAGAATAATTATGTAAAAAAAGTTTTGGTTTCATAAAAGTGATGTGCTTGTTCTGTTGTTTTTTACTACCTACTCTCAAATCTATGGTTTTTATTTTTTAAATGCATTTACAGGGCGGAGTTGGTGAAGGAGAAGATCCAAGGGATGCTGCCTTTAGAGAGCTGTTAGAAGAAACTGGAGTTTCATCTGCAGAGATAATTGCAGAGGTTTGATATTAAACTTTAGAGATGTTATAATATTGGTCAACATTTAGATGCTTTGTATATACACTTGGTTTTGCAATGCTGTGCGGCTGTAGTGCTTTAATGGATCTCATGAGGCTTCTTATTTTCCCGTTCACAATAAGGATCCTGTGGGAAGACCCTAGGAAATGCATGGTAAAAGAAAAAAAAAATGGGGGGCATACACAATTTTTATATATTTTCATATCTCACACCTAAACTTTCAAGGTCCTGTTCTAGATACTACGACTGGTGCACCATTCCCCAAAAGCTACAAACAGAAGCATTTTGACTGTCATTTTGGATTTACTGAATCATGGTGTTTACTAACTTGAGCTTGCTACCATTACATTCATGAAATTTTGATAATTTAAGATTTCAGCTTCTCTGAATTACATGTGCGTGAATGATGAAAACTTCAAACTTCCGTGGTGTATTTACAATATTGTTACAGGTTCCTTATTGGTTGACCTATGATTTTCCTCTTGAAGTGAGAGAGAAATTGAATAAGCTATGGGGAGAAGACTGGAAAGGTCAAGCCCAGAAGTGGTATGTTATCATATGGCACTATGAAAATTCTTTTCTGGAAAATGCAATTTGTTTTTTTTTTGCATTACATGCAATTTAATCATAATTTAATGGTTTTTTTCCTTAACTTTTATCTTAATAATAATATGCAACTGCTACTATACGCAATTTAAACACCATTTTACATATTTTTGTATTCTTCATGTTAGTTTTAGGATGGATCTGTCTGGCGTCTAGCAAGGGTTGATAGAAACCTAATTGGATTGCTTAGCATCCATTAACTCATCAAAACACATTCGCTCATTGATTTAACAAATAATTAATATTATAACCATTTTTTTTGTTAATAAATCTCTTCTGCTTGTTGAAGTAGGGAGGCAATTGATCTTGGCACCACTTTGATCAAGACCTGATGACGGGCTCTTGTTGATGTTCTTTTTTCCACTCTTCTTGGATTTACCTTTCTAACCAATTTGCTGTCACCACAATCCCACACAACCCATTTACTGTGCAGCTTATATCGAGTTGTAGTGCAGCTGTAGATGAGAACATTACCGGCTTCTAATATGGATCACATTCAATCTTCCAGAACATTGTTCCCCTAAATAATCAGGATCATTATAGATGATCTCAGTTCAAATTATATGCACACAAAACCCCTAAATCTTTTGCATAATAATATACTGGATGAGGAAACATACTTGCATTTACATGATTGGAATGTTTACAACCCAAAATAATATATATACTATAATGATCATATAATAGTAATCTTTAAACATCGGTTCATAATTACGAAAAAAAAGGTACTAAACGTAGTTCACCATCTAATACACTTCTCTTTTATGCATCATCACCTATTCTATTGGCTTCCTACCCATCCTGAAACCAATTACACCTGTATCGCCATTTGTTGTCTTCATCATTACAATTATTACTAGATGAATCACCATTCGATATCCCATCAAAAAATAAATCGCCATCCAGTATCTCATTAGATGATGAAGCATCATTTAATGCATCGTAATTTATATAATTATTAGAGGAATAACCATTTGGCATCTCATCAGAGAATTACTATATTTTCGATACTTCATCATAATATAACATAAAGATAATTGTAGGTGTTTTCCCAGATTGGCCCACACATCAGCCAAAATTCAGGTCTTCCTGTGCTTTGATCTTTTAATGAATGGAGGACAATAGTTCAAAATAGTTCAAAAAATTTGCAAATGAAGATAATTGTTTAGACAATTTTGTGTAGAAGGATAATTAAACCTTGTCCTTATGCCAAGTTTTCCTTAAATCCTGATAGTACTAATAGGGTCTATGTTTAAACCTTGACAGCACTTGAAAGCTTTGTCATAAAATCTGCCATAAGATCATGCTAGGGTTTGACGACAAATCCTAGCTGCAATGGCAGTATTTCACGACAGACTAATATTATTTGCTTGGGTTTCCAGAAACCCTAGCATTTAGGGTTGGTTGTCCTTATTTGTGAAATATGCTATAACCAATATTTTGGCCTGCAAAATTTTAAAACTAAAGCCCCCCCTTTTTTTTTATTAAAAAAAACGCCTACTTCAAGGATTTTTATACAAATTTCTCTAATAAATTAAGGAAATAGCACCTCTAATGCTATGATGCACAAACCCTTTTAATTAAGGAGCAGTGTAATGTCAGACACAGCTCCAGCACATGTCAGACACAGCTCCAGCACATGTCAGACACGGTATAGAAATATTTGATTTAAATAATATTAAAAAAAGAGGACACACAGGACACGCGTGTCCTAAATTAATGAATTAACCATTTATGAAAATAAATTTTAAGATTAGAAATAATAAAAATATATTTTTATATAAAATTTAAGAAAGATTTTTATACATTTCAGTCAATTTTTATGTATTTACATATCTAACACCTAAATTTCAATTTCTTACATATATGTCATATTACATATATATGAAATTGTATATTTCACTTTTTTAAATTGAACATAGTAGTATATTGATGTGCTATGTAAGATTTGGGTGGCACAAATATAAAAATCAAAATTTAGTTGTTAGATATGTATATACATAAGAATTTGGTGCCCAACAAGTCATTGATATTTTTATTTCTTTTAATGAATAATTGATTAAGAGGACTTAAATTTTTTTTGTAATAAAAAATAATATATGCCTATTTTTATATTTTTTTTCATTATTTAAAATAGAATTTATTTATTTTTAAAATAAAAAATAAAATATATGAAAGTTATGTCACTAAAAGAGGAAACAAAAGTGATATCAAACAAGCACTTTATTTTTAAAAGTTAGTCCTATTAATTTCTTCTTTTTTTTTTTGTATTATTCTTAATTTTTTGTTTATTATATATATATATATATATATATATATATATATATATATATATATATATATATATATATATATATATATACTAATACTTTTTATTATAATTGTGTGTCTAACGCGTGCCCGTGTCTTATATTTTTAATAATAGATGTGTCACGTATCCGTGTCATGTCATGTTCATATCTCCGTATCCGTATCCATGCCACATAGCTCCAATGGTATTTGTTAGGTATGACTCATATACCGAAAGTTGGAGTCTCTTGAAATAAAGAGGTGTCTCTTGGAATGAAAAGGTGTGTCACTTGGTTAAAATGAGTATCTCTTGGAATTTAGTGGTTTGGGGGGAGCGAGGGCGTTTTTGTAATTTATCTGTGAGTTTTATGTATAAATAGATGTGTAACCTTATGGGTATGTGAACCGAACTGTAACTCCCTTGAAATAGTAAAGTTTGCCGTTCTGCTCCCGATGACGTAGGCATCTTTGCCGAACATCGTTAAATCTGTGTGTCCTTCTGGTTTGTGTCGATTCATGTTTTTTTTACTTCGCCCTAAATTGCACAACAGTAATGGTGGTTGGATAAACTTTAGGAGCTAACACATTTTTTATGCCATCAGTAGTTTTTTCTTTATTTTTTAAGTCCATTTCTAATTTTTCTGTCATTCTTTCATCGTTCAAAGTATTACTTTTACTGTTGCGCTGATTTCATATTTTCTGTGCTGAAATATTTTAGCCATTCAAAATAACACCTAACTTTTATAACCAGTAGAGTTGTGCTAATTGCTGATGGGTGAAAATATAAAATGCAGGTTTTGTTTTAGATTTACTGGGAAGGAGGAGGAGATAAATCTCGATGGGGATGAAACAGAGAAGCCAGAGTTTGGTGAATGGTCATGGATGTCACCACAACAAGTTACTGAACTTGTAAGTGATCCTAACCCTTATCTTATGTTAAACATACATGTCACCCAATTCCGATGTATTTACATATCCAACACCTAAACTTTGTTCTTTTCATTTATACCACCCAATTGTTTCCTATCACATAAAAAATACCAGTATTTTAACTTTTTAAAAGTGAAATACACCTTTTCATACACATGTAAAGTGGTATGTATGTAAAAAATTGAAGTTTTGGAGTTAGATATGCAAATACATAGGAATCGAGTGGTATGTATGTAAATCTTCCAAAAAAATAATGATCACTACCATATTTGCCTACTGATATATCTACAGGCAGTTGGCTTCAAGAAACCTGTTTATGAGGAGGTTTTGAAATATTTTGCTCCCTATCTTCAGTAGTGACTCCCCTGAACCTGCCTAACAGTCGGCTAAGTAGATAAATATGAGATAAATATGAATATAATGATAATTTTAGCATCACAACCATGCTGTTTTTGTTAAGATGGGGGAAATCATGTTGGAGCCAATGATGTCAATAGAAGCTCATATTGGGCTAATCAGCCATTACCTATTTATCATCAATAATATATAACACATTGTATTCTAAATTCTTGAGCTTTAATTCCTGTCTATATTTTACATGTGACTTGCTTTTTTTTATTACATGTTATCAAATAATTAGCTCAGGAGATCATAGCTAATATTTATGCTTAATGAATTTATGCTAAAGATGATAATGATCTCCTTGAATGAATTTCCCATTGTTCCACCATATTGTTGCTTGGATTAAATTTATACTGAAACCACCAATCCACTGATATACACCAAAAACGAGTGTACACCCAAACCAGGTTTTTATAGGAAGTTTGCTACGGAAGTCAATTAGTCGTGCAAACTGCGTGACCCATTGCCTAGGAATTAGGACGCTTTCGTGAATTGACCCATCAATCGAAGTGGCAGAACTAAACCCATATGTTGAAGTGGTTGAGTTGAGCCAACCTGCCGTAGTGGCTTATTTGGACCCACCTGCGCTGAGCCCACCTGTCAAAGTGGCTAAACTGGACCCACCTGCCAAAGTGGTTGAGTTTAGCCTATTTGTCGAAGTGTTCGGGCTTGCCTTTTCATAGGGAAGGTCTAGAAGGGAAGAATGGCTACAAGGATAGTCATCATTATACACCAGGACACAAGTTCATCCTTCTTTAGAAGCCCCGCCTGACATTAACGACACGGTCTTTTCATGGAGACATTGTGGATGGGCTCCATACCGTACGAAATATATTTTTTATTTTCTTCTTCTTTAACTTATGCTAAATCATGAATGCTGGAATCACCCAATCGCTCATCTCATTGATTAATTATGTGATGGAATGTAGAGAGTTATTGCTAACATCTCTCTTGTAGTCATTTTTAAGGAACTGTGGAGATAATGATGTCTATGTAGTTCATCTAAGAGATCCAGAAATATGGCTACTGTCATTCGGAACATGTTGTTGAACTTTGTGGGGTGTCCTTGAAGCAGCTCGTCGGACCATTTATCACCAATATAGGTCGATGTCAAGCATGGCGTTCGATCGACGTTGGATAGGTACTAATCGTACATGATAATTATAGCAGCTGTAATTATTCTTATACGGCGCAGTCACTCCCAATTCATTCTAGAAAAGTGTATATGACACGTAATAAGAAAGAAGCAAACAACATTTAAAATAACATTTAAAAATTGAAGATAAATTATTACGAAACAGAAAAAAAAATTACAGAGCAGCATATTGATTGTTCGTGCAAGAAAGAGAAAAAAACAAACGAAGTAACAATAAAACAACAATATTAATTGTCCACAAAAGAACATAAATATTGGACAAGAATTTCGGGGGGCATCTTCGTGAATATTTTGTCTGCGGGTCGGGTCCTCAAATAACTTCACGGAGTTAACATAAAATGCCATATTCACCTTAACTTCAGGATATGTATCTAGAACGCAAAGAAGTCGTCTATGGTGGTGTCATTTAAATGACTAGGTTGACGACGGAAGTGGTTCCTTCCATTTTCCTTTTCTCAACCCTATTTCGATTTGACAGGCAGGTGGACTCCAGCTCCCTCTGCTTTGGGCTAGGGCCTTTACACCTGACCTAGCTATTTGCTCGGCCTCCAAGTTATTCGGTATGCTTGCAAACCATGCTCACCTGGAGTGAAGACATGCATACCTGTCGCAACAACTCCACTAAAAAATGAGGTCCAACTTCTCCCCCTGGTCCGGATCAATGCCACTTATCTTGAATTTTTTGGCAGCTGGCATTGCCTGCAACGTACGAGAAAGTATATTAGTTAAAACATATCACATGTATAACAAATGGAAGAATAAGTATATAGGGGTTTACTTATTACCTCCAAAATTCTCAGTCCACCAGTCCCCTGAAGCATCAATGGTCTGCTTGATAGGATCCCAACCCAAGCCCGTGGATCCCCGTTTCAGCTCCCTCCATAACTTTCAGTCATTCTTCAATTGATCTCACTTGTACATAAATTTTAACCTATCGTAATCTCTACCAGTCATTTCTTTGAACTTATTCGAAATATTTCGCCACCATTCTTTGTTAAAGTAGGTGGTGGGCCTATTTCCAAGCTCGATCTTCTTCAGACAGAGGTTGCAAAAAATGATCGTGACTTCTCTATCCCACATTACTGATGAAGTGACTTCCTTATCCACATTACTGATTAAGTGACTTCCTTGGTCTTCATCGTTACAATACTAATTAAATAAAAACAAAAACAGTAATATTTTAGCACAACCAGAGAGGAGACGCCCAAGTCCAACCTGCACCTCACCCAACCAGCCCCTCCACCCCCACCCACCCCCCCTTCTAGGTCACCTTCACATTCACATTCAGCACCTAAGTCAGACCACAACCAACCTTATAACCACAACACAAAGTCTCAACACAGCCTCAACACACACCTAAACACAGAACAATTTTAACACAATACACCCAAAGCTTCAAATTAGTCCCAACACTCACACCCCCAACACGGCCCCCTCACATCCAGTGAGGCAACCCCATCCCACATCAGAGGCAATTGACACATAGATCACCTAACGGAAACTACATCGCAGGCAATCCATCAAAAAAACTTTCACCCATTAAATAAATAGCCTCAAATAACACAGAAAGGCGAGCAAAGAACACAACACACAAAAAGGCATTAGATCGACATAACACAAAGAAGGCGCACAAAAACTTTCAGACATTCTTCATCAAAATCGTCACAGAAATATATTAAATCGAAATAACTTACAACACACAACAACAAAAGTTAGAATGAGGAGGAAGAGGTGAATGGGTGGAAAAATCCCGAGTGTGAGAGCAGAGCGAGCCGTCAGGAGTGCTGAGTCGTTACCTAGGGAAAGTTTTTGTCCAAAACGGGGGTAGACAGAGGGAAAATTCATTACATATAAATATATTTTAAATTTAATTTTTTTTAAGATATAATTTAATTATATTTATAATATTATTTAGTTAACTTTATTATAGTAAATTTTAGTTAAATGTATTTTTTATACTAAATATATAACTATTTAATTTAATATATATATAGTACTATCAAAAATTTTGTATAAAGTCAATTAAATTAAGTATTATAATTTTAACTTCATCTTTAACATTTATTTATTTAAATTAATTATAATATATGTATAATTTAAAAAGTAATTGTTATTATATATAAATTAACACAGTATTAAAAAATTTTAGTTATATATTAATGTATTGAAAAATATTATGATATACTTATTATTATATATATTTTAAGTTTGTTTATAAGATAGTATTTAACATTGACTAATTTAAAATGAATGTTTTTTATAAATTATACGAATAACACCGCAATAACACGTGAAGATCATTACAAATAACACTACAAAACACCGCGAATCAAAGGCTGGCAAAAGGCATGAAAAATACCGCAATAACATCACAATAATACATGAAAACTATCACAAAATAACACCGTGTAACACCGGGAATCAACGGACACGCTACCTGCAAATAACAAGGAAATTATACATGAAAACTACCGTGAATAACACCAATAATATCAGGAATCAACGGACGCGCGACCTGTGCGAATAATATCTTGAATAACACCGAAATAACACATTTAAACTACCATGAATAACACTGATAATCAACGGACGCGCGCCGCACGATTATACCTCGAATAACACCTAAACACTACCTCGAATAGCACCGCCTAATACTGGCCACGCGACCACGCGAATAATACCTCGAATAACACCTCAAATAACAACACGAATAATATCGGACACGGGATCGCGGGGAAGGCAGAGTCGTAAACAATTTTCACCGAACGTGGGATGCAGGGTTGAAAGCACGTGCTGCGTGTAATACAAAATGAAATCGACTTATCCCGCAACGCACCGACAATGCATAAAATAAACACAAAGTCAGTGTTTTGAAAATGACATGCAGTTGATCCGTGACGCCTAGCTGGCTATGAGATAGTTTCGATCACACATCCTAGTTCTTTCCTAGTTATTAATCACACACATGACAATCACAAAATAATAAGAGGAAAATTTACAGACATACCGCACAATTCTTATGTATTTCTATATCAAACATTTAAAATTTGACACTTAAATTTAGGAAAAATTATTCGGTCCGGAGTCCGGATGCAGCGCTGCGTCCGGCCTCCAATTGGAGATTGGCGGCCGGTAGGGCCGCTGAAAATTAAAAAAAAAAAAAAATTTTTTTTTTTCTTATTTCGGCGGCCGGTAAGCCCTACCGGCCGCCGATCTCCCTTTGGAGGCCAGACGCAGCACTGCGTCCAGACTCCGGACCGAATAATTTTTCTAAATTTAGACACTTGGTGTTATAAATCCATCAATGATACGGTTTTTTTATTTTTGAAAAAGTTAATAGTATTGATATTGTTGTTCTTAATATAAGGATTTGAGTGTCATGTATGTAACTATCAAAACTTTTCAAGCGTGGAGTTAGGGATGTAAACGAACTGAACACGAATAAATAGAGCTAGTGTTCGTGTTCGAAATGTTTGAACACATCACTGGTCGAGTTTGGTTCGTTTAACAAACTGAACGAAAAAAATTGTTCATGTTCGTCTCGTTTGCTTATCGAACGAATCGAACACGAATTTCCTGACTAACCGAACACGAACTGTTCACGAACAACGAGCTTTTTTTACAGCCCTAGCTTTGATAGCATACTTTCTCAAAATGAAACAAATTGATCAGGTATTCCGTACACATAAGGTAATCCATACTTCCTCAAAATGAAGTAAACCGAATAAGGCGTTTAGAGTTTTATTTTAATATATAGTATAGTATATTAATTATAATATTATTTTTGTTATTAATAACTTATCATATATTATAATTTATAGAAATTTAATTATTTAAAATATGATAAATTTTTATATTATATAATTATTTTTAAAATATCGTAAATTATATATATATATATATAATTATTTTAAATTATTTAATATTTCGAACAATAACAAACCGAGCACGAACGAACACATCACTGTTCGTGTTTGGAGTTTGTTTAACAAACTGAACGAAAAAAATTGTTCGTGTTCTTCTCGTTTGCTTATCGAATGAATTGACACAAACTTCTTGACGAACCGTACATGAATTGTTCGAGAACGAGTTTTTGTTACAGCCCTACGGAGAGCATTTGCTTGATATGTAAAACATAAGAATTGAGTGGTTCGTATGTAAATCTTCAGAAAAAAAAAAAGGAAAAATTCATAAAAATTCATTATGACTACAGTAACCACATCTAAATTTTATATAACCCAATTTTATATAACCACATCGCGTTAACATATTAGCTGAAAAAATAAAATAAAAATCTCAAGGCCTAAATTCACTTTTTTAAAAAGTGAGTAATAATTGCATTTTGATGTGACATTAAAGTATTATGTATATTAATATATGATAGTTTAGATGTTGGGTGTATAAATATATAGGCATTGTGTGGTATGTATTTAAATGCCCCTTTTATTTTTAATAAATATATTTTTTTATATATATAACCTTTTATTTTAATTATATGGTTATGTATTTAAAAGGCCAGCATGACACTCCAACGCTCGGATGTAACGCCCAAGCATCGGGACTAGCAGCGTCGTAATGCCCACTCCAGATTTCAAAATCCGATCGCTCAACACTATAGCGTCCCGAGGTCAGCAACCCAGCGCCCGTTGGAGCTCCACAACACCACTATCGCGATGCCTTAATGCCGGTAACTGAATTCAAGCAGTTTTCACTCAAAATCTCAGCTTCTCTACGCGAAGTGTGCGTATTGAAGGATTGGACTTCTAGTTTTCTCTTGTGCGAAAGAGAGAACGAGTGTCTTGGAGTGTTCTGAAGAGAGCGACAATCAATTTAGGGTCTGTTTGGGGGCAGTTGCAGCTTATTGAATAATCTACCGATAAGCTAGGTGCGGTGGCTATTACAAAATTTTATTTTTTTGGAAAAGCCAAACCGTAACCAGAAAGCTGCCACACTGCACCTAGATAGGTGCGGTGTGAATAAACTGTTTTCTGCGTTTAGAAAACGCATAAGCTGCCTAAACGCACTTTACCCAAATAGCCCAGGTGCGTTTTCAAAACGCCAACGCATCAAATAAGCTGCCCCAAATGGACCTTTACAATTTAGAATTTTCTTATATTTTGAAAATTTGAATGGATATTTTGTTTGATTGATCCTATGAGAAGTCGATTTGGAAGCACGTGATAATGAAAGTGAAGTGTCAACCGAAACCATGTGACGAACCGACAATGCTCTTTGATGGACCCAACCCGCATAAAAAAGAACAAATGAGCAGTTGGAGGAGCATCATGGGTGTGTGTAACTGTGTCAGCATCACTATTAGAACCAGTCTATTATTAAAAATCAGAATTATTATTTTGATTGGGTCTCCTTTGAGCTCATCGATTTGTTGGGCCACAAATTGTCGGGCACAATGCGTATTGTTTACGAACTTTCGATATTGTAGTTCTTCTCCTTGGGTCACTCATCTTTTAGTTTGTGTGCTTGTGGCATGTTCCACGCTCATTTATCTTTTAAGATGTTGAATCCTGATTTGTTTGTGAATCACACTCAAAGAATGAGAAATGCGAAAAAGAGATCAAGAAAGAAAGATGAGATATTTTTTATGTTGTATCAATAACCTACAGTATATTTAATGCTCATATATTTGTAGGGGGTTATGATTAGTGTGATATGAAAATTATATCTGAACCTTGTTTTATCGGTCGACCCCCAATCAATCAGTTTTATGTCGTGAAATTGATGAATATTCAACGGGTCATCTTCTTGCCGGTCAGCCTCTGTCCGTTTGGGGCAGCTTATTTGGTGCGGCGGCGTTTTGAAAACGCACCTGACCTGTTTGGGTAAACTGCGTTTTGACATCTTATGCGTTTTCAAAAAGCAGAAAATAGTTTTTTCACACCGCAGGCTGGGGTCTGGCTTTTTTTAAAAAAATAAAATTTTGTAATAGCCACCACACCTAGCTTATCGGCAGATTATTTTTAATCAGCTTATCAGCAGATTATTCTATAAGCTGCAGCTGCCCGTCTGTTTGGATTTTTGAGTCAATCAACCTCTAGTTCGGCCGACCTCTATGTCAGTTTACCCTTAGTCGGCCGCCCGATCAGTCTCCAATCGACTATCTACTGTCGCTCGGTCGTCCTCCATGTATCTTTCTTTATTCTTTCTTATCTTTTTCAGATTATGTGTGCTCCGTTTTGAGCCGTTGATTCACGGAAGATCTGGTCAATTGTATTTTTATTATAAAACCCTTAATTCTATTTTATAAAAGTAACGATTACATTTTTTTGATGTAATATTAAGTATTTGAGTGTTATGCAAGTAAATATGAAAGTTTCAGTGTAAGATGTATAATAATATATATAATTACATAAGAATTGTGTGGTAAATGACTGACAATTTGGCATTATAAATAAAGTTTATTTTATTTCTAAAAAAATAGTAATATTAAAGATTTGAGTGGTATGTATGTAAATATTGAATTTTTAAATGTTAAATATGTAAATATATAAGAATTGTGTGGTATGTATGCAAATGGCCCAATAATAATACATTAATAGTGATTGATGTTGATTGTAGATGCTTTTTAAAGTCCATGAAAATGAACGTGTCCAACTGTGATGGGCCCGGCCCACTTTAACCCAAGGTAGAGATCTGCACTTGTACGAATAAATCAGGGATTATGATAAGAAACAAGTAAATGTAAATATTGTGTTCGAATGCATAAACATATTAATTAAAAATAAAATAAGAGAAAATAAATGGAATTTATAAACACCTAAAGTTTCATATCACATATAAATATCATTATTTTGAGCAGAATAACATCCTATTTTTATGATATTGAGGCAGTTTAGTGACAATGATATGATAAAATTTTTAAAGTTATATACTAGTATCGATAAAATTCGAATGAAGTTTCAAATTAATTACACGACAACTAAGAAGGAATTATTGGCATTAGTATATTATTTTGAAAAATTTAGATCCTATCTCATTGAACTAAATGTATTATTTATAACGATCGTTATCTTTATTAGATATCTTATGTTAAAGAATGATCGTTGACCAAGATTAATTAGATGAATCTTTCTACGCAGTAAATTTGATTTAGAAGTAGTGGATAAGAAATGATTAGATGATCAAATTACGACAATTTATCTAGATTGGAACATGAAACTTTCGTATTTACGAAAATGAAATTAATGAAAATTTTCTCGACTATAGAATCGGACGCTATTGTCGATTAGCGTGTTCCGTGGTATACAGACATAGTGAATTTTATTTTTAGTGATATTATACCATATAGATTAACATATCATCAATAGAAAATGTTCATTCATGATGCGAGATCTTACTTTTGGGATGACCCATATTTAGATAAAAAATGAAAGAATCAAATTATCCGAAGATACGAACTTTTAGACGAAATCCAAGAAATTATTCAGAAATGTTATGCCTCTAAGTTTGAGGGATATTTTGGTGTTGATAGAAGCACATTTAAGATTTTACAATCCAAATTTTATTAGTCTACTTTATTTAGGGATGTAAATATATATGTTAAAACTTGTGATAGATTCCGGAGAGCGAGTAAAATATCTAAGAGAGATAAAATGCCTCTAAACTTTACTTTAGAAATTGAGATTTTTTATGTATGAGGTTTAAATTTTATGGGACCTTTTGTACCATCTTTTAGAAACTTATATATTTTAATAGTTATGTGTTATGTCTCAGAATAGATTGAGACAAGATCTCTTCCAAATATTGAGCCTCAAAGGGTAGCTAAGTTCATAAAGAGGAATATTTTCTATAGATTTGGCATGTCTAGAGTGATCATAAGTGATAAAGTAAGCCATTTCAGGAATAGAAAAATTGAGACAATAGTAGGTAAATACGGAATTAAGCATAAAATAGGCATAGTTTATCATCTCAAACTAGTGGTTTAGTAGAGGTATCTAATAGAGTAATTAAGAGAATTTTAGAAAAAATTGTTAATCATAATAACGCTAGACTTGATGTTATAATAAGAGCCTATAAGATTGCTTATAAAACTTCGAAAAGAATGTCTCTTTATAGACTCATATTTGAAAAAATTTGTCACTTACCAGTAGAATTACAATATAAGGCTTATTAGGCTATTAAGGAATACAAGTACAACTTAAAAGAAGCTGGTGAGAAGAGATTGTTGCAGTTAAATGAACTCGAGGAGATTAGAAATGAATCTTATTAAAATGCAAAGATTTATAAATAAAAGATGAAAAATTGGCATGATCGGAAGATTCTTAGGAATGAATTTAAACATGAACAAGGTGTTTTACTATATAATACAAAATTGAAACTATTTCTTGGAAAACTTAAGTCCAAGTGGTTGGGGTCATTATCGTAATTAAAGTGTACCCATTTGTTACGATTAATATTCAAGATCCAAAAAATGATACGGTGTATAAAGTGAATGGACAACGACTTAAAATTTACAAAGGTGGAAATAGGCCTATGATTAATGAGATTTTGTTGCTGGGTTAGCTAGAGTAAGAATTTGGATTCGTCAGACTGAAGACATTAAACAAACACTTCTTGGGAGGAAATGCAATGTTTGTATTTGTGTGTTTGTTTGTATTTTAGTGTGTCAGTATTGTTATTTTATGGTTTGGTTGTAGTTGTGTTTTAAGTTGTTTAAGTTTGAATTGGTTCGCTTTGATTTTAGTAAGTTATGAGTGTGACGATTCCTTAGCTTCTCGCAATGGGTAAACTTACATTTGTTATCTAGTGGTAGTTGAATTAACTAGCTCAATACGACTCAGTTCTCAACCAAACTTGAGAATTTACTGGAGACTTGTTGGGTTTGCACATTAGACATGTCTATGAAGAGTCTATTACTTTCTTTATCTGACCATGTTGTCATTAGATGGGTGTGATAAACTGGCTGGTGATAAACATGAGGATGATCTCGACATTATTATTATTAGAGGTGCATATTTTAAGAGACGACGTAATACCTGAGGTTGGCAACACATAAACCAACATATTAGGGACAACCTTGTTAATGGTTTATCTTAATAAAATATATATATGCACCCAATTGATCGTTGGAAGGTGATTCCGTCGAAATTCGAAGTAAAGAAGGGAGATGTGATGGTAATGAGGAAAGTTCACTTTTTCTATCTTTTGTGTTTGTGAGTTAAGTGGAGTGAATGAAAACTTGGGGAAGATTAAAATACTTAATTTAAATGACCAAAATGAAGTTGGGTCATGCAAATTAGGTTCCATACACCTAAGGCAAAACAGTGCTTAAGATAAAAATAAATTTTAAAAAAAAACACCGGTGCCTAGACACTAATAGGCAGTGTCATGGCGTCACATACTCCAACGTTAAGGCGCCGAACTACCACACATAGGCACTGAATCACTTGTTGGACAAAAAACTTAAAATAGCCAGTCCAAGTCATTTTCGCACACGACATTCATCCTGACAGTGAAATCTTCTTGACTCTCTGGAGCTTTGAAGGTGAAACTTAAAGTTTTCTTTTTCTTGGTGTTTCCGTGCATTTTAGGGCATGTGAAGCACAAATTTCATCTTCTTCAGGTAAGACTTCCCCTTTGACCTTGTGATTTTTCCTTGACCTAACAATTTCTTCTGCATACAAGAAATTTTCAAAAATTTTTTGGGAAAATAGTGAATAAAAAAGAAAAAGTACTTGGGGAGAGTTGATTTATACTCTAAACTTGCATTTTGAGTCAAATACATCCTACATTTGGAATCATTTCTTTCTTTGTTTTCTTCTCACTTGTTATCATGGCACCTAAAATCAAAGGGAGTAAAGATAAATGTTCATTTGATCATAAGAACTTTATTAGCTATAAAGCTCAGAAAAGATATAATGAATTTATTATTTCAAAGAAACTGATTGAGGAAGCCTTGGTGGTGATGTAGAAAACATCATTGTATCTCGTCATTGGGATACTTTTTTGTCACGCCACTATCGTAGTTACAATTTCTATTGTTAGAGATTTCTACTCAAATCCTCTGAGGCCTCTGATGATTCTGTATTCGTTAGGGAGAAGAGAGTGAGTTTTACCCCTGCAGATATCAATTCACTCTATTCTTTGGGAGAAGTACCTGATTGCTTTTACTCTTCATTTGAACCCACTGACTCCCGCTTAATGATATTATTAAGTTCTTGACTGATTTTACTCCCCATTTGAACTCACTGACTCCCAGCTTAATGATATTATTAAGTTATTGATTGATCAAAAAGGAACTTGAAAGGTTATAAATGACTATAAGGTAAATTTCTCTTCATCTAAGTTAAATGCTCCGTCCAAGGCATGAAATTTTTTGTTTCGACCATGCCTCTTCCTTCTACCAATCTTAGTAAGATTACTAGAGAGAGGGCGGCTTTGAACTATTTTATTCAGATGATGAAGAATATTGGTATTGGCTCTCTCATATACAATTCTATCCTCAATGTTGTAATGAGAAGTTCTACTTTAGGGTTAGGATAGCCGTCTATTATTTTCTCCATGTGTCAGTAGTCTAGATCTGGTTTGAGAATTGGGAGGAGTTGCTGCATACATTAAAGTCCATTAGTACCGTTAATGCAAGTCTATATGTAAATTTTTTTTTTTTTTTGACATGGAACTAGCTTATCTGAAGTTCCTTCTTCTTCGAGACCATCGACTTCATCTACTTCTCTTGGACCTTCTATGAGCATAGATTCCATTTTTTGCACATTTGAAGATTATTGAAGGTGATATCGCCATTATTCAGAACCATTCCAATTTCTAGTCAAACCAATCAACCATTGTTAATCTAAGAGAATTGGATGACTGAGATTTGTGAATATTAATGTCCAATTATCATCATAGTTAAAATAGTGACTTTTTTATGTGACATGATAGTTTTTGGTGATATAAATGTAAAAAAAAGTAAAGTTTTGAAGTCAACTTTATAAATACATAAAAATTGGGTGATATGCATGTAGATTCCCCTACTCATTTTCAAATACTTACGTGAAACAGAAGAGCAAAAGTCCAATCAAGCCAGCCTTATACTGCTACTCTGGATGTTTCATCAGCTAGGGCTGTCAAAACGGCTCGTTGTTCGCCAACAGCTCGTGAAGAAACTCGTGTTTGGTTCGTTCTCTAAGTTAACAAGCCTCAACGAGCCAAACACGAACGGAAATTTGTTCGTTCGTGTTCGACTTGTTTTGGCTCGAAATAGTATTCATAAAAATTTATTAAATTAGATTCAAATGATGTTTTAATGTAAACAATAATCTTAAATCTTACCACAACATTTAACATCTTATAGTTACATGATTAGGGTTATCAAAACGACTTTGTTCGTGAACAGACTCGTGTTCGGCTCGCTAAGCAAACGAACCGAACACGAACACACTTTCTCGGGCTTGAAATATAAACGAGCCGAGCACGAGCTGAGCTTGGACTCGTTCGTGTTCGGCTCATTTACACCCCTATCATCAGCCCTGCTTCGACCTGCAGTGTAATAAATAAATTGAAATAATTAAAACTGGCAACGAGATTAATGATTATTAAGTGGTATAATAAATGCTGATGTAAACACCATGCCTAGAAATTTCCTTTACAGTGCAGATTTGGTAATGTTTTAAATGGAATTTTTGGTAATATTTATGGGACATTTAATATTATCTGAAGCTCTGAACAATTTATGGTAGGCATTGCTTATTGATTAAATTATATAAAATATTATGGTCATATTGTTTATACACTTTTGTTTCTCATCCCTAAGCTAATCAATTGGGGAATCTGATATGGTTCATGGCTTATTAATTGAGTTTAATAAGCTGATGAGCAAAATTTGAGCATTTTTTTTCGAGGCTTTTAGGTTAAGCTTTTGCGTTGATTTATTTGACACAAATTCGACGCAGAAAACACACGGCCAATCATTGCCATGGATTTTAAAAACGGCCTGCACAACAAGTTCGTGATGCAAATAATATCTACAATATTCACGACAAACTTCTTCCTCCGTAACAATCGATTACAGCCATAGGAGCCTACTATCATCGAGAACTCCATATTCTGTAATTCAGGACAAGAGTTGACCGTGTACTCACAATTCAGAGTAGATTATTTCAACTGAGCTAAACTCTAAAATTTTTTCCATTTTCAAGTTTTTTTACACTTCAACTTCTCATCCTACTTACTTCGCTTTAATTACATGAATGTGTTGGGTTTCCGTATAACACTAAGACGAATCACCGTGACGACCATTCTGACACACATCGTATATATAACGGCACGAAGTACAACAACATGTTTTTCACATGCTAAAAAAGGTGTAAGATATATAACTCAAAAAAAAATAAAAAATAATTGGTTAAGAGAGGAACACGTATATGTCCTATCATATAATCAAAGGTTAGGGCCCCTCTCAATGGCTATCCTCATGTCTATATAATGTGAAGAGCCTGCATTGATTAATTGCACAAACACAAGTACTCAGTTAGCTTGGAGGAATGGCTGAGAATCCCATACTTATAGGAATAGATTGGAGCAAGTCCCCTCTCCGAGTGGGGGGATTAGTTAACAAGACTACCAACAGATACATTGTGATCAAAGGATCAAAAGGTTCTTCTTCTTCTTCTCGTAGCTGCAGTTCTACTTACGTATTCCTCGGAATAATCTTTCAGTAAACTGTTTATTGGAGGGTTATTGAGAGGTTATTGTGATATTAACTTTAATAACTCCCCAATAGCCTATCAAGACCTTCCGTGATTCTGCTTTCCTATCTTTTAGTGTTATCATGGGTTTGTGAGATTTTTGGGGGTATTAACTCCAATAACACCGATATAATCCTCAAATACCTTCCGAATAATCTTTGTACGCACGCATAACTGCGTGCATCTAACGTAGCTGGCTGGTGAGCTCGGCTCGTTAACAAGCTCAAGGGCCAAATTTATGGAGTCACGAGCTAGATCTAAAATAGAGTTGTATAAGTTGTTGCGACGCTTGATTTATAGTTCATTTCTTTGTATTAAAAAAATAAAAATTTGCAGTGGTAAAAGTGGATATCGATCATACACCGGGAATATTCTAGGAGCAGAATAACACATGAATAACACACAATAACACCTGAATAACACACAATAACACATGAATAATACTTGAATAACATGAAGGGAATATTTCCTATGTTATTCTGTCCGAATGCTATTTTTTTTACCACGCGCGAGATTTTACAGGCCTCCGCACGTAGCTCTACTTGTGAAGTCCTGATGTAAAAAATTTTTCATTAACAGAGTTGTATAAGTTGTTACGATGCTTGATTTATAGTTCATTTATCTGTATTAAAAAAAAAAATTGCAGTGGTAAAAGCGGACATCGATCATACACCGAACAGGGGAGAATTGATTGGTGGATTTAGAGACGCCCTTGAAATCGTGCAGTCCTCCTTTGGCGGCACAGAAATTCAGTCCAGCGTCGTGGTCGTCCCCAACGCCACCATTTCGAGGAATCGCGATGCCATCGCCTTTCTCAGTGACAATAACAGAAACGTCGTCGTCAACGTGGTGGAGGTGGTCAGCGAATACACCGCCGTGGCCGCGGCTTACGGCGACAAGCTGAAGCCCAACAAGGCAAAGACTCTGGTAATCATCTCCACCACTGGCGACATCATCGACGTCTCCGTGGTGACCGTCAAGCCCAAGGACCTGCTGAACGAGATCTACGAGTACACTCTGGCGGATCAAAAGACCCATCTTGAACAGATCGACTTCGAGAAATTGGCGATGGAAAAGGAGCAGCAGGAGCTAGATGCAAAGAATGGAAACGTTTTGCAGGTGGCCAGCAAATTTATCCAGGATTTAGTACCGGGGTGGGCAAAGGTAACTGACATTCTTAAAGAACTTCTGTCAAGTTCCGAGTTGAGCAACACGCCGGAGGTGGATGTGGTGGTGTTCGTCGGGAATGTTTCGGTGCCGAAGTTCCTGCGGCAGGCGGTGTTCGAGCGGTATCCTGATGCGAAGATATGGCATGAGATTGATGCTGATGAGGTTGCGGCTTATGGAGGCGCAGTGCTGGCCTTTAATAAGACGAAGAAGACGACTGCGGCTGAGTAATTTCTTCTGGTTTCTGCGTTCTGCTGCGTTGTAGTATTAAATAAATTTCTCCACCATGCATTCATGGGATTGATCGAGAAAAAATATTATCACATATGAAATTATTGTTCTCGTATTTATAATAAATAAAAGTTCTATTATAAAATATCGATAATGCTCATGAGATTTTATATGATCAGTCGATCATCATAACCGTCAAGATTGACATTACTTTCGCCAAAATCTTTCTGACTGGTGTGTCGTTTCGCCCACTTCTTTCTGGTCAGTCGTTCGTTCGCTTAGACTTGATACAACAACAACAAATTTTCATTATTCAGTATCAATCTTGAGGCACGAGACGAATCTCAGTCTGAATCTTTTGAGCAAGAAATGTTCAAATCTTGATAAAAAATCATCTAGAAGCTCGATTTCAATGAACTTATAGTCAAACCGATCACTTCGATGAGACGATCCTAATGATATAAAAACTAATCTAATCCGAGCGCAAATCAGCTTCGGATCAAGTCATTAACCCATTCTTAAAGGATTTCCGGACACATTTCGAGCTCAAACAAATGCCGACACTAGCAAGCCTATACTTAAATCAAGCGTCTCAATAAGACGAATCCAACGAGCCCATGATCACTCAATTCTGACATTAGCCCTCTGGACCGTCCGATCAAACTGGCTGCATTAATTGCATCCAAAACACTATAAATAGATCTCAACCTCATACGGAAAAAATTTGCGTCCGGACACGGACGCGAGATGCGTCCGTCATCGTGAGAGCACCACCCATGAACATCCCATGTACACCCAACTTGCAGAGGAGTTACATGGGTTGTACATGGGTTGTACATGGGTTGTATACCCGTTGTCCGGACGCAGAGCTGCGTCCGGACACCGGACGTAAATTTTTCTCCTCACATGGAGGGGGGGTGGAGCCTAAACAGAGACTCTGAAACCTTGAGGAGAAGTTGTTGCTTAACGACCACTATCGACCGCCGTCAACTACCGCTAACCTCCGTCGACCACGACCAACCTTCGTCGACCTCCGTCACCGTCGACCTCCGTCACCGTCGATCTCCATCACCGTCAACCTCCGTCGACCACGGCCCGATCTTGGTCGACCTCCATCATCGTCGCCCTCCATCACCGTCGACCTCCATCGCCGTCGATCTCCGTCATCGTCGACCTCCGTCACTGCGAACTCCTCCAATCATCGTCAATTACCACCAACCAAACACCGTCAGCTGACATCAGTAATCGAAATATATAATTACTCTCTTCCGTTTGTGAGTATGAGAATTTCGTAAACATCAATCAATCACTGGATTCTCGCAACTCAGCTGACTCACGTGTTTTTCTCTTTACGGGTTTCCCACGTAAAAATTTCTGGAGTCGTCACTGCTTATTTTTCATTTATGTGTGTGCTGAATTTTCATATAATGCTAAGACAATAATCCACTACTCTACCGCCGCGAATTTTCCAGCTCGCATCAGGACTATTTGACTCGCTCTATCAAACGATTTTTCTCGTGTCAACTGAGTATGAGTTCTTCGCGTTGGTCGATGTTGATCTTTCATCATGTGTCCCATTCACAGCGGTCGAAACTTTATTTATACATATATCTTTAGTTTATATTTGAATATGGTTATTAATTTTCTCAATTTTATTGTAATTACTATTTTAGGAAGTCTGTTATATAAACTTTTGCTGTGTTTACTGTAATAAAGAAAGTTTGGATTTTTATTTTTTTTTAATTTTTTTTGCATTTACATTTATATCACCCAAGTTTTATGTATTTACATATCTAATTCATAAATTTTACTTTTTACAATTATACCACTCAAATTATAACCATTAAATCAAAAAATAAACAAAATCAATATTTTGATTTTTAAAAAGTGAAATATTCACATATAGATAAAATGATATATATGTCAAAAATTAAAATATTTAGTTTGCTTACATTGTTACAGATGGGATAATGCTTGTTCCTTATCAGAGTCCCTAATGTTAGTTCCAAGTGCTATCTTTTTCTCGAAAAAATATTACATCGGACTCTGCACGTAGTAGCCTACGTGCTGTATCTAAGCGAAATCACGGCACGTGACGCTAGCGATAAAAAAAAATTTTCGCTTCGTTAACACGGGAATATTCATTCCGTATTATTCAGCGTTATTCATTTGTTATTGCGTATTATTCATATGTGTTATTGATGTGTTATTGTGTTATTATAACACCGAGAATATTCACATAACAGAATAACATCTGAATAACACACAATAACACCTGAATAACGCTAACACATAAATAATGAGAAAAAATACGGAGAGAATATTCCCTGTATTACCGGGCAAATTATTTTTTGTCACGCGTCGCGTGGCCTTATTTCACTACAAAGTCCTGATGTAATATTTTCTCCTTTTATCAGGTGGACAGGATCGATAGTCACATGGCCTCGGCGAAAACTTCATTTTCACAAGCTTTAGTAGATGTAAAATCAAAATAATTATTTTTTAGCATTTTTTAATATACAGAAAAGATATGACAAACGGATGTAATTTTTTCCATTTTTTTTCATTTTTTTTGGGATTTATTGCACTTTAGTGCGAGTGAAGAGATGCCCAATCGTCATGATGAGATGTGATTGGTTCACTCTTCAAAAATCAATCCAAAAAGTAATTTTGAATTTTAAAAATCACCCAACTTTAAATTGATTTATTATTATTATTGATACACCGTCAAAAGTTTTCATCGTCGGTGAAAATCTCAAGATATGGCAAATCTTGAGGTAATTTTTAAGCAGAAACGTTTAAATTTCTAGGTTACTGAACAAAATGCAATATGATAACCCTATAATGATTTATTCTCTTTTAAAATTAATTGTTATTATATATAAATTAACACAATATTAAATAAATTTTAGTTATATATTAATGTGTTAAAAAATATTATGAAATACTTAATATTATATATATTTTAAGTATGTTTATAAGATAGTATTTAACATTTACTAATTTAAAATGAATGTTTTTTATAAACCATGCGAATAACACCGCAATAACACGTGAAGATCACCACAAATAACACTCTAAAACACCGCGAATCAAAGGGTGACAAAAGGCACGAAAATACCGCGATAACATCACAATAATACATGAAAACTACCACGAATAACACCGCGTAACACCGGGAATCAACGGACACGCTACTCGCAAATAACAACGGAGTTATACATGAAAACTACTGCGAATAACACCAACAAGATGGGGAATCAACGGATGTGCGACCTGTGTGAATAATACCTTGAATAGCACCGAAATAACACATATAAACTACCACGAATAACACTGGTAATCAACAGACGCGCGCCGCGCTATTATACCTCGAATAACACCTTAACACTACCTCAAATAACACCACCTAATAATGGCCACACAACCGCACGAATAATACCTCGAATAATACCTCAAATAACACCGCGAATAATATCGGACGCGCGGTCGCAGGGAAGGCAGAGCCGTAAACAATTTTCTCTAACGTGGGACGCGGGGTTGAAGGCACGGGCTGCGTGCAATACAAACTGAAACCAGCTTATCCCGTAACGCACCGACAACGCAGAAAATAAACACAAAGGTCAGTATTTTGAAAACGCCACGCAGCTGATCTGTGATGCCAAAATGGCTCTAATATAGTTTTTGTTGTGGGAAAATCAACTTGGCTAGAAGAAAAATAAAGAACACAAGCAAACACAAGGAACACAAAGAGATTACGTGGTTCGGTCACTTTGGACCTACATCCACGGGAGGGAAACGATTATAAAATTCACTAAGGCAAAGACAAGAGAATACATAGCTTTACAAGATGAGCCCTCATCTTCCATGGCCTCACTCTTTGCTCCCAAGACCCTTCAAGATGCTCTCCTCATCTTCCTCCAAAGCTAATCTCACTCTCTTTAATTCTTGGACAAAATTTTTCTCACTTGCCTCTCACACACACTAAGCCTCACCCACCCTCATCTATTTATAATAGATGAAGCCTAAATAAGAGGCTTGGAAGGAATAAGCAATAATACAAAAATGCCCCTTTGCCTTTAGTGTAACACAAATTGTGAGTCACTTATTAACAATTCTCCACCTTGACTCCTAATTTCGAGGCTCTGAAGTGATGATTCCGTCCACCTGGCCCCTGAGGGGCCCTCAGCCTGTGGTAAAGTTCACTAAGTCCAAACAATGTTTGAACTTAGCTATAGGTAGCGCCTTGGTGAGCATGTCAGCAGGATTCTCCTCGATAGGTATCTTCTCCACTACTATCGAGCCTTTGGTGATGACATCCCTCACAAAATGAAGCTTCAAATCAATGTGCTTGGACCTTTCATGGAAGACCTGATTCCTGGTGAGATGAATAGTGCTTTGATTGTCGCAGAACACAGTTACCACCTTTTGAGGTATCCCAAGCTCTTCAGCCATGCCTTTTAACCACATAGCTTCCTTGATTGCTTTAGTTACGACGATGTACTCAGCCTCTGTAGTTGAGAGAGCTACGACGGATCGAAGATTAGAATTCCAACCGACGGCAGATGCGAAGACAAGTGAAAATGAATCCGGTCAGTGACTTCCTGGTGTCGATGCTTCCAGCATAATCGGAATCCACGTAACCAACTATCTTTTCTTCTTTGTCTTCCTGTCTTTTAAAGAGTAGCTCCAAATCACTAGTGCTTCTTAAGTATCTCAGGATCCATTTTAGTGCTTCCCAGTGAGTCTGTCCTGGATTCGCCATGAACCTGCTAACAACACCGACGGCGTAGGCTAGATCTGGTCTGCTGCAAACCATACCATACATGATGCTACCAACCCCACTGGCGTAGGGGACACCCTCCATGTATTCTTTCTTTGCTTCAGTCTCAGGTGCTTGAGAATTCGATAATTTAAAGTGCTGACCAATCGGTGTTGCAACCTGCTTAGACTTGTGCATGTTGAACCTTGCCAGAACTTTCTGAATATAAGACTTCTGAGATAAGAATAAGCTGCCCCTTTTTCTGTCTCTCTTAGTCTCCATCCCTAGGATCTTTGTAGCAGGTCCTAGGTCTTTCATGTCAAATTCATAATTGAGTATACCTTTGATCTTCTGGACTTCCTCCCTACTTCTGTTGGCTACTAACATATCATCTATATATAAGAGCAAGTACATACTTATTTCACTGTCTTGCCACTTCATGTACACACAATCGTCGTAGCCGCTTCGACAAAACGATCTTTAGCATGAACTCATCAAATCGTTTGTACCATTGTCTAGGGCTTTGTTTCGATCCATACAAAGCTTTCTTCGAGCAGGAACTTTGTCCTTTGTCTCGGTGTCTTGTACCCATCCGGTCGATCCATGTAGATAGTTTCTTCAAGCTCTCCATGCAGGAATGCGGTCTTAACATCTAGCTCGCTCTAATTCTAAATCGAATTGAACCGCTAGTGCTAAAACCATCCTAATGGAGCAATGCTTTACCACGGAGAGAAAATTTCATCGAAGTTGATTCCTTCTACTCGAGTGAATCCCTTTGCAACGAGTCCGGCTTTGTACTCGATCTTTTCAATACCGGTGTGCCTTCCTTTTTCTTAAAGGTCCACTTCGCAACCAACTACACGTTTGTTCATTGGTCGATCCACAAGTTCCCAAGTCTTGTTCTTCATCAGAGAAGCCATTTCCTCATTCAAGGCATCAACCCACCTATTTCTTTCCTTGCTCTTTAAGGTTTCCTTATAGCTGTTCGGTTTTGCTTCTTCTATCACTTCAGCAACACTCAAAGCGTAGAAGATCATATCTGCACGACCGTATCTCTCTAGCGGTCTAATAGTTCTTCTTTGTCCGTCTCTTGTCGGCTCGTAATCATCCGATCCGTTTTCCGGTTCGCCTCTTGCTCGGTCTTCTGCCACCTCATCCCGATTGTTCACAACAGATCCTTCGATCGATCAAAGTTTATAGTTGTTGCGGCTCCACCTCAATAGAAGAACCCCGTTGACCTCATTTTCGATGAGGTCTTCTTCTTCTCTTTAAGTACTTTGGATCTAGCCTTAGACTTTTCCTTCGACTATCCTAGAGGATTAGAATTGGGACCCACCACTTAGAAATTCAAACCACTTCTTAACTCCCTGCAAACTACACAAACTTGATTGTAGACCCCTGTTGTCCTCATTTTTGATGAGGTCTTATCTTCTTCTTTTTAAGTACTTAGGATCTAGCCTTAGGCTTTTCCTTCGACTATCCTAGAGGATTAGAATTGGGACCCACCACTTAGAAATTCAAACCACTTCTTAACTCCTCGCAAACTCCACAAACTTGATTGTAGACCCCTAATCACCTAGAGGGTTGAAATCAAATGTGTAAGTTTAAAGGATGAGTTCCTATAGGACTCTTCGGCCTTAGGATCGCTTCAGGTGGCCTCGGTCCGGTGAAGGCGCCGACCTAAACACACACTATACTTATACACTACACTTTCACACACCTCCTAAAACCACACCCATACCTAACTTGGCCTCCTCGACTCATGAAGTTGATTCACATGGATGGTCCTTAACCCCTAAGCCCTTGGCTAAGAGGGTTAGGAACAACATAGTGAATGCCTCAAATAAGTCCTCTCATGGCTTATATAGGCTTAACATGGCTTCATGGCTCAACAAAAATGATTTCATTCCACTTACAATTACCCAATCTTCAATTTTCCAAATTTTCAATTTTCCAAATTTTCAATTTTTGACCCCCGGGACCCTACACCCGCCTAGCCTACCCAAAACCCTTGAAATTACCCAAATCCTCCAAAATTTCCAAATCACCCAAAATTCCCCAAAACCATTCCTAAACATTTCCTCACCAATCAAATTGATCATCCATAGCCAAAAATACCAAAAATTCCAAAAATACCCCCCAATACCCTCCAAATACCCAAAATGCCCCTCTTAGCCAAAAAATCCAAAAATTCAGAAAATTCCCAGAAAATTTCAGAAAATCCCAAATATTCCCAATTTCATTTTGTCCAACTACACCATGGGCCAATTTTGTCAATTTACCCCACTTTTACCAAAGTCCCCACTTGACCCATTTTAACCCAAAGTGAACCCAATGTCAAACCAAACCTACCCAATTAACCCAAATTCTGGTCCAATTCAATTCTAAACTTCAATTCAACATCCCCAACACTAATCTAAACCAAATTCAAGCCCAATTTGATTGACATTTGAATCCAATTTCACTTTTGACCTTAAAGCCCAATTTGAACCCATGACCCAAACTTAGCTCAAACTCACCCAATTCAACTCCAATTAACCCCAAATCTTTTCTAAACCTTCCTTAACATCCCCAAAAACAAAACACTAACATAATTTGCCCAAAATTTAGACCCAAACCCCACTCAAATTCAACCCAAAGCTAAAAGACCCAATCTCGACCTAAACCCAAACCTAACCCAAATAAGCCCAAACCCCAAAATCAAAACCCAACCAAAGTCAAAACCTCTTTGAAACACTCCCATAAACATTTCCCAACATTAATTTTACAACAATTTCAACCCTAGCCCAACATTGGCCCAAGTTAGCCCAATTCGACCTACATTAACCCCTTTACCAAAGAAGCGCAAATCCAACCCAATTCAAACCCAAATCACTCCAAACTTGTTTCAAATCAATCATGACACATCCTTAGACAAAACTCAACATTTATTTGGCATGGCCCATTGCAAATTTTTCTATTCAAAAGCCCATTTTCTAACCTAAAAGCCCACTCCCTTAAACCTTCCTAAAAGCCCACCTTTACCAAATTTTAAAAGCCCAAAGTCCATTTCCAAGCCCACATGAAACCTTTTCTTCATCATTCCTTTGATAATCCTATTTGACCAAAGTCTTAAACCATCATGAAATCAACCTATTTGTAGCATCATGACAAATCCCATCAATGGAATCCAAAGTTTTCAAAATTCCAAATAACCCTTTTCCATGCAAGTGAGCCAACCTTTTCCCCAAGCCATGAGCAAGCCAAATGAAGTCATGGAGCCATGCATAAGCCATATGCAAGCCATGGGGAGCCCTTTCCACCTCACCATGCCACTTATGGCAAGGAGAGGGGAGCCTTTCTTAAGCCTTCACTAAACCTTTTTTAACCCCATTCATGATACACTTTAACCAAAATTGGCCACCTCACCTTGGATGGGGACTTCACCACATATGTGAGGCTGACCCAAATGATCTCACATCAGCCCAAATCAAGCCTTGGTGAGTGAACCAAGCCAAAACCATGAATTGACCCAAATTGGACCAAAAATGCTCCTTACACCCATGCCATTTAAATCCTTGACTTTACACATGGCATAACCCAATTGATTGCACCAAGATCAAGCTCAATCATGTGAGTTTTCCTCAGCCAAAAAACCTTGATGAATGAACCAAGCGAACCCTCATGGCCACCCAAGCTCCACCATAACCTTCCTTATTTAAACCCCACCTCCATGACCAAGTGGAGGAGATGCAAAGATTACCTTGGGTAAACTCTGCCAAATTGTTCCCAAAGCTTCTCCAAGCACTCCTAAGCTCAATCCAATCATTTCCAATTGAGGCCTCACCTCTTGGACAAAGGTATCAAATTTTTTCTCCTCCAACCGAGCATGTTTTAATTTTCTGTAATTATTCACATGTTTTAAGTATATCATCACCGTATAGATGTGTGCTACTCGATTAGACGATCATTTTAAAAAAAAAATTCATTCAATTTCGTTGAGAATCGAGGGAGATATCAAGGTTTGAAGTTGGACGGTTTTGGGTGAATAGAACTAGGGGAGAGAAGCAACAGCCGTCCGATCAGGCGTGTATCCAACGGACGGCGCTGATGGAGTTGGACGGTAGCTGCATCCATGAACAGAACCGCGCCAGCCAATCAGGGAGCGACACGTGGCGATTGAGCGGGAAAATGAAATATTTTATTTATTTTTGGCCCTAAACTTCAAAAATGCATAACTTTGTGTAGAAAAATCATAAAAATAAAATAAAAATACCCTCTTGCTCAGTGAACAGAGAAGAATAATATGGAAAAGAAATCATTTAATTTCATTGAGTATTTGATTTTTAATAATTTATTTACTCTCTGCACATTTTCAATTCTCCATGCATGTATACAATTCACCATGGCATGAGACCATAGGGCTTTTGAACCCTCTGAATTTGGGAACATTCCCTGAATTTTTTAAAGTCAGAGGCCATCCCTATGAAGAGTTATTGATTTTTCAACTCTAGGTTGCTAGTTTGAGTATTTTAATTCCAATAATTAGCATATTGTGAAATAAATTTTAGGAAAATTTGGTGATGTTTATTATGACCAAAGGACCCTAGGAAAAATAGTTTTTGAGTTAACTCACTTGGAATAACCCTAATTGGCTTAAACACCCAAAATGAAGTTTTAATTAATTAGAGCTAATCATACATCAAATTGACTAGAAATCAATCCTCCACTGACCTTTAGGATCAGAGGAAACCACCATAAAAGTTTTAAGTCAATTGGACTTGGTTAGCCCTATCAAATGGGTTGATTAAGCCATTTAGCCAAAATTAAACTTAAAAAATTCATAACTTTCAAAATGCTTTTCAAAAATTCACCAAATTGGTTTTGGAGCCTCTCTGATATCAGGGGAATTTAAGAAAACTAAAATTTCAATTTTCTAAAAAAGTTGATTTTTTGCATTATTTTAATATTTTTAATAATTAAAAAATAATAAAAATCACAAAAATAATAAAATTCACCAAAATGTCACATTTTGAATTTTAATCACTTAGGAACAAACCCCATATTTTTCTTAAGTCTATATGATGAGATATTAAATTTTAAAGCCCTAAGGTAATTTTAAAATCAAAAAAATGTATTTTTTTAGCATTTCCACTAAAATAATTCTAATAAATCAAATAAAAATAAGAAAATTGTAAAAATTGGTTCTCTTATTTCCTTGATATCAGAGAGATTTTTGAAAAATATAAAATTCAATTTTCAACCTTTATTTTATTTTTAAATTAATTAATACTCAAAAATTCAAAATAATTATAATAAAAAGAATATAATTAAAAAAATCACCAAAATTGGCTCAAGTGGTCCTCTAGTCATTAGGAATGTCCCATAATTTTCTTAAGGACAGAAACTTTCCCTTGGTCATATTATTAAATTTTCCTTGGAAATCCCTATTTTCCACCAAAAATAATTACATAAATAAATTAAATACAGAAAAATCACATTTTCTCCTCTAATGCCTTTATTGACATATGAGTGAAGTCACATAAAAATTTCAAATTCATTTGAGCTCAATTTAGTGAGTTATGGAATTAGTAAGCTTGAAGGGCAAAATGGTAATTAAAATTTTAATCATTAATTAAAACTTTAGGCTTAATAAAATGAAAAAGTAAAATATTTGATCTTAATCTGATTTGGATGATTGAAATTTAAATAATTAAAGGGTAGAAACCTACTAAACAATTTAAAAATAATTAAAATAAACCTTAATTAAGTAATTAATTAAATTTGGAAGAATAATAAAATTGGAATTATTAAAATAGGGATATTATTAGGAAGAGATTTGTTCTTTAATTTAAGGATCCCTAAATTAATCACCTCAATAATATTTAATTCCTAATTAAAATGATAATCCAAATTCAAGATTTAAAATGCTAAAAGACTTAATCATTAAATTAAATTAAAGTTAAATTATTTAAATTAAATCCTTTTAAAATTTCAATTAAATTAATACTTTAACAATTAAAATTAAATCATCTTTAAAACATAAAAAATAAAATATTAAATTAAAATTAAAAATAAAATTAAATTTAAATTTAAATTAAATTAAATTAAATTAAATTAAATAAAATTAAATTAAAACATATTAAATTAAATCAAATTAAATCAAATTAAATTAAATTAAATTAAATTAAATTAAATTAAATTAAATTAAATTAAATTAAGTTAAATTAAATTAAATTAAATTAAATTAAATTAAATTAAATCATATTAAATTAAATTAAATTAAATTAAATTAAATTAAATTAAAAATAAAAAAATAAAATCAAGTTAAAATTAAAATTAGATTAAAATTAAATAAATTAAATTAAAATTAAAACTAAACCAAATTAAACTAAAATTAAGATAAGTTAAATTGAATTAAAAATAACATCACCTAAGACATAAAGAAATTCAAAAATAAATATAAAGCACCTTCAACACTATTCCAAACTTAAACCCATTAACTCGAAATTAAATTAAATCATAAACCATTTGACCATCATTTTGCCTTCGAAAGCTTTTGTTGTCATAACTCCTAAACGGAGCGTTAAGTGAAGTGTTACTTCACTTATAGGATATTCAAATGTCCTAGTTCACTGAGCAAGATAACAAAACTTGAACTCCCGAACGATTAAATCATTTGTATAATTAAATTCTCTTGGACTTAAAATAATCCTAGAAATATCGAAAAGATGTTTAAGACTCGTCTTAAGCACTTCCACAATATGATAGGATATTTATAAGAACAATTGAACTTAATTGTTCTTTGATGAAGAAAATCGTCCTTAAACCAAAACACAAGAACCTAGACGTCATAGGAGAGGACTAGCTATAGGATTAAGACTTTGGTAGACAACCAAAATCTTTACCTTAGCCTTTACTCAGTACTTGTTGGAATACTTAAATGCTCGATATGTGTTTTAAGTGCAGCTTGGGATGACGGGAAGACTCTCCGCGTACGCTTTTATTTTATCGCAACTTACTTTATCAGAATGCACTTTACCTTTCTTGCATGATAAACAACTCGTTGCATGAAAACCAAAACCTCTAGGGTAGTCCCTAAAACCGAAACCAAAACTAAATTAAAAGTCATTACAAGATAAAATTCTCCGCCACAACATTTCAAAATATAAAACAACTCAAAATTTAATCACAAACGTAACAACAAAACTACAACTACAACTAAATTAAAACGTCTTGTTGGATGATCGGGAATACCTCGGATGATGTAACCTACGTGTTGCTAACTGGATTTCCCACTTGTCTAAATGAAAGTGTGGAACTCATTCAGCTGAGTTTAGCAAATTCATCCGGACTAAGTGAATCCGATAAAAATGACGATGCCGGAAGGATGGAACCGCGGGATCTTAACCGGTGTTGTTATAATCAACTTTAAGATTTTTTTTAATTAAAACATAAAAAACACTTGGAAATTAAGACTTTCTCTAAACCGTAACACTTCTCTCATCTCCCGATTTATGATTTCTAAAACTAAACCTCTCGCAACAACAAGGAGCTCGGAGCATGGTGGGCAAGACGACCATCGTCATCGGGAAAACCCGAGTCTACTTCAACAAAACTTTCTTAGAATTAAATAACCAAGCCATAGGACTTCGAGGTAGCTTTCCTAGTGCAACATAAATCATCAACTATTCGTTAGGCATTTGCACGATCATATCATGTAAATTAAGCCCTAACCTGGTCTTAGGACTCCGAGGTAGTCGTCCGATACGACATAAACCCTCACATCTTCGAGGCTATTTGTATGATTTTATCATACGAATATAAGTCCTAATTAATTAAAATTGGCAAGATCAAAATACTAAATAAACATTAGGGATTTCCTAAATCCAAGCCAAACAATAGGATAGTCGGAAATTACCGAAGTTCGCTTCGAATCCGTGATTTCTCCTACCTTTCTTCCTCCGAATTCCCAAAATAAAATGTTCCAAATTAGATCCATTCCCTATCGAAATTTCAAAATTCAATCCTTTGAAAACTTAAACTTTCAAATTCTCGAGAGCGTAACTACCGATTATTATCGAGAGTTTTCTTAGGTGATTCCCGTCACTTAAGATGTAATTAACTATAGTGGCTTGCCCTTATAAGGAATTTTAAGAACCCGAGTAATATAAACCCCGTTTAATGTTTTCATATTAAGCATGGGAACTTGTCGGCTTATAAAATTGGTTCGCAGACTAAACGGATGTCACAAATCTTCTAGTTTATTTAACCGAGCCCCATCATCAAGCAGTGTGTCTATTCTCCGGGATAGATATACGGTTTGTGGTGCGGTGCTCGTTTATATAAACTATTCGGGATGTGAGATTAGTTTGATTTCATATCTTAAAATTTTCAAATTTAAAATTATTTTCAAAATAAAATACTACTTTTTATTTATTTAAATTAAATCTAAAATTCGCCGACAATTTCTATAAGCGACCCTTTCTTCAAAATTAAACACATAACCTAAAAATATGCCGACAACCCCTAATCACCTGTGAGGGTTGAAATCAAATGTGGAAGTTTAAAGGATGAGTTCCTATAGTGACTCTTTGGCCTTAGGACCGCCCTGGGCAGCCTGGCCTCGTGAAGGGCCGACTTACACACACACTACACCTATACACTACACTTTCACACACCTCCTAAAAACACACCCATACCTAACTCGACCTCCCGACTCATGAAGGTGATTCACATGGATGGTCCTTAACCCCTAAGCCCTCGCGCTAGAGGTTAGGAACAACATAGTGGATGCCTCAAATGAGTCCCTTCATGGCTCATGTGGGCTTTATATGGCTTCATGGCTCAACCAAAATGATTTCATTCCACTTACAATTACCCAATCTTCAATTTTCCAAATTTTTAATTTTTGACCCCAGGGACCCTACACCCCGCCTAGCCTAACCAAAACCCTTGAAATTACCCAAATCCTCCAAAATTTCCAAATCACCCAAAATTCCCCAAAACCATTCCTAAACATTTCCTCACCAATCAAATTAATCATCCATAGCCAAAAATACCAAAAATTCCAAAAATACCCCCCAATACCCTCCAAATACCCAAAATGCCCCTCTTACCAAAAAATCCAAAAATTCGAAAATTCCGTAAAATTCCAGTAAAATCCCAAATATTCCCAATTTCATTTTTTCTAACTACACCATGGGACAATTTTGTCAATTTACCCAACTTTTATCAAAGTCCCCAATTTGACCCATTTTTAACACAAAGTGAACCCAATGTCAAACCAAACCTACCCTATTGACCCAAATTCTGGTCCAATTCAATTCTAAACTTCAATTCAACATCCCCAACACTAATCTAAACCAAATCCAAGCCCAATTTGATTGACATTTGAATCCAATTTCACTTTTGACCTTAAAGCCCAATTTGAACCTATGACCCAAACTTAGCTCAAACTCACCCAATTCAACTCCAATTAACCCCAAATCTTTTCTAAACCTTCCTTAACATCCCCACAAACAAAACACTAACATAATTTTCCTTAACCCATCTTGCTCAGTGAATAGAGGAGAATAATGTGGAAAAGAAATCATTTAATTTCATTAAGTATTTGATTTTTAATAATTTATTTACTCTCTGCACATTTTCAATTCTCCATGCATGTATACAATTCACCATGACATGAGACCACAGTGGCTTTTGAACCCTCCGAATTTGGGAACATTCCCGAATTTTCCAAAGTCGGAGGCCATCCCTACGAAGAGTTATCGATTTTTCAACTCTAGGTTGCTAGTTTGAGTATTTTAATTCCAATAATTAGCATATTGTGAAATAAATTCTAGGAAAATTTGGGGATGTTTATTATGACTAGAGGACCCTAGGAAAAATAGGTTTTGAGTTAACTCACTTGAATAACCCTAATCGGCTTAAACACCCAAAATGGAGTTTTAATTAATTAGAGCTAATCATACGTCAAATTGACTAGAAATCAATCCTCCACTGACCTTTAGGATCAGAGGAACCCACCATAAAAGTTTGAAGTCAATTGGACTTGGTTAGCCCTATCAAATGGGTTGATTAAGCCATTTAGCCAAAATTAAACTTAAAAAATTCATAACTTTCAAAATGTTTTTCAAAAATTCACCAAATTGGTTTTGGAGCCTCTCTGATAACAGTGGAATTAAAGAAAATTAAAATTGTACTTTTCTAAAAAATTTGATTTTTTTGCATTATTTTAATATTTTTAATAATTAAAAAATAATAAAAATCACAAAATAATAAAATTCACCAAAATGTCACATTTTGAATTTTAATCACTTAGGAACAAACCCCATATTTTTCTTAGGTCTCTAGGATGAGATATTAAATTTTAAAGCCCTAGGGTAATTTTAAAATTAAAAAAAATGTATTTTCTAGCATTTCCACTAAAATAATTCTAATAAATCAAAGAAAAATCAGAAAATTGTAAGAATTGGTTCTCTGATTTTCTTGATATCAGAGAGATTTTTGAAAAATATAAAATTCATTTTTCAACCTTTATTTTATTTTTAAATTAATTAATACTCCAAAACTCAAAATAATTATAATAAAAAGAATATAATTCAAAAAATTACCAAAATTGGTTCAAGTCGTTCTCTGATCATTAGGAATGTCCCATAATTTTCTTAAGGTCAAAAAAATTCCCTTGGTCATCTTATTGAATTTTCCTTGGAAATCCCTATTTTCTACAAAAATAATTATATAAATAAATTAAATACAGAAAAATCACATTTTCTCCTCTAATGTCTTAATTGACATGTGAGTGAAGCCACATAAAAATTTCAAATTCATTTAAGCTCAATTTAGTGAGTTATGAAATTATTAAGCTTGAAGGGCAAAATGATAATTAAAATTTTAACCCTTAATTAAAACTTTAGGCTTAATAAAATGAAAGAGTAAAATATTTGATCCTAATCTGATTTGGATGATTGAAATTTAAATAATTACATAGTAGAAACCTACTAAACAATTTGAAAATAATTAAAATAAAACCTTAATTAAATAATTAATTAAATTTGGAAGAATAATAAAATTGGAATTATTAAAAATAGGGATATTATTAGGAAGAGATTTGTTCTTTAATTTAATAATCCCTAAATTAATCACTTCAATAATATTTAATTCCTAATTAAAATGATAATCCAAATTTAAAATTAAAAATGCTAAAAGGCTTAATCATTAAATTAAATTAAAATTAAATTATTTAAATTAAATCCTTTTAAAATTTCAATTAAATTAATACTTTAACAATTAAAATTAAATCATTTTTAAAACATAAAAAATAAAATATTAAATTAAAATTAAAAATAAAATTAAATTAAAATTTAAATTAAATTAAAATCTAAAATAAAAATTAAATTAAAATTACTTAAATTAAATTAAAATTAAAATTAAATTAAATTAAATTAAATTAAATTAAATCACATTAAATTAAATTAAATTAAATTAAATTAAATTAAAACATATTAAATTAAATTAAATTAAATTAAATTAAAAAATAAAATCAAGTTAAAATTAAAATTAAATTAAATTAAATAAATTTAATTAAAATTAAAAAACTAAACCAAATTAAACTAAAATTAAGTTAAATTAAATCGAATTAAAAATAACATCACCTAAGACATAAAGAAATTCAAAATAAATCTAAAACAACTTGAACATTATTCCAAACTTAAACCCATTAATTGAAATTAAATTAAATCACAAATCACTTGAACATCCATTTGCCCTCAAAAACTCTTGTTGTCATAACTCCTAAACGGAGTATTAAGTGAAGTGTTACTTCACTTATAGGATATTCAAATGTCCTAGTTCACTGAGCAAGATAACAAAACTTGAACTCCCGGACGGTTAATTCGTTTGTATAATTAAACTCTCTTTGACTTAAAAATAATCCTAGAAATATTGAAAAGATGTTTAAGACTCGTCTTAAGCACTTCCTCGATATGATAGGATATTTATAAGAACAATTGAACTTAATTGTTCTTTGATGAAGAAAGTCGTCCTCAAAATACAAGAACTTAGATGTCATAGGAGTTGACTAGCTATAGGAATAGGAACTTGGTAGAAAACCATAACCCTTCCCTTAGCTTTACCTAGGAACTTGCTTTAAATGCTTAAATATTCTAATTGTGTTTTAAGTGCAGCTTGGGATGACGGGAAAACCCTCCAGGTACGCTTTTATTTTATTGCAATTTACCTTATTGCAATTTATTTAATCGCATCGCACTTACCTTTCTTGCATGATAAACAACCGTTGCATGAAAACCCTCACCTTTAGGATAGTCCCTAAAATTGAAACCAAAACTAAATTAAAAGTCATTACAAGATAAAATTCACCGCCACAACATTTCAAAATATAAAACAACTCAAAATTTAATCACAAAACGGAACAACAAAACTACAACTACAACTAAATTAAAACGTCTTGTTGGATGATCGGGAATACCTCGGATGATGTAACCTACGTGTTGCTAACGGGATTTCCCACGGTCTAAATGAAAGTGTGGAACTCATTTAGTTGAGTTTAGCAAATTCATCTGGACTAAGTGAATCCGATAAAAATAACGATGCCTGAAGGATGGAACCGTGGGATCTTAACCGGTGTTGTTATAATCAACTTTAAGATTTGTTTTAATTAAAACATAAAAAATACTTGGAAATTAAGACATTCTCTAAACCAAAACACTTCTCTCATCTCCTGATTTATGACTTCTAAAACTAAACCTCTCGCAACAACAAGGAGCTCGGAGCATGGTGGGCGACGACGGCCATCGTCATCAAGAAAACTCGAGTCTACTTCAACAAAACTTTCTTAGAATTAAATAATCAAGCCATAGGACTTCGAGGTAGTTCGCTCTAGTGCAACATAAATCCTCAACTCTTCGTTAGGCATTTGCATTGCAAATTAAGTCCTAACCGGTCTTAGGATTCCGAGGTAGTCGTCTGATATGACATAAACCCTCACATCTTCGAGGCTATTTGTGTGATCACATCATACGAATATAAGTCCTAATTAATTAAAAATTGGCAAGATCAAAACATTAAATAAACATTAGGACTTTCCTAAATTCAAGCCAAACAAATAGGATAGTCGGGAAATTACCAAAGTTCGCTTCGAATCTGTGATTTCTCCTACCTTTCTTCCTTTGAATTCCCAAAATAAAATGTTCCAAATTTGATACATTCCCTATTGAAATTCCAAAAATTCAATCCCTTGAAAACTTAAACTTTGAAATTCTTGAGAGCAGAACTATTGATTATTATCGAGAGTTTTCTTAAATGATTCACTTCATTTAAGATGTAATTAACTATAGGGGCTTGCCCTTATAGGAAATTTTAAGAACCTGAGTAATATAAACCTCGTTTAATGTTTTCATATTAAGCAGGGGAACTTGTCGGCTTATAAAATTGGTTCATAGACCAAACAAATGTCACAAACTTTTCTAGTTTATTTAATTGAGCCCCATTATCAAGCAGTGTGTCTATTCTTCGGGATAGATACACAAGTTTGTGGTGCGGTGCTCGTTTATATAAACTATTCGGGATGTGAGATCAGTTTGATTTCATATCTTAAAAAAAATTTCAAATTTAAAATTATTTTCAAAAATCAAATAATACTTTTCAAATTATTTATTTAAATTAAATCTAAAATTCGCCGACAATTTCTGTAGGCGACCCATTTTTCTTTTCAAAATACAACACTCAACCTAAAAATATGCCGACAAACCCTCCTTAGCGGCACTGTTTTTGGTAACGTAGCTTTGCAGATTTGCCATTTTGGACTCATCGAATGTCACGTCTCTACTGATGATGCATTTCTATTGATCTAGACACCAAAGTTTGTAACACTTGGTTCCAGGTGGATATCCAATGAAAATGCACTTCAAAGCTCTTGCTTCCAGCTTATCCTGTCTAACATGAGACTAAACAATACATACAAAAACTTTCAAGTTATCGAGTTGCTCGGTTTCCCGTACCACATCTCCAAAGGAGTCTTCATATTGATAGCTGTCGATGGACATCGACTGATAAGGTAGCGGGCGGTCGACACGCCTTCACCCCGTAAAATTTTGGGTAGACTTGCATTCAAGCAACATACACCTCACTCTCTAGGAGAGTCCCGTTCATCCTCTCGACCTGAGTCATTCGTTGAGGAGTGTTCTGAACTGTTTTGTGCCTTGTAATGTCATTCTTCCTGCACAACTCCTCAAACTGTTCTGAACAATACTTTAAACCATTGTCAGTTCTCAAGTGCTTCAGCTTTGCTCCTATCTTATTTTAAGTGAGAGTTAACTGACCCATGAACCGTCGAAAGCTTCATCCTTTGTTTTAAGGATGAAGACCCATACCTTCCCGGTGTAGTCGTCGATGATAGACATGAAGTATCTCCCTCCTCCATGAGTCCGAGTTCCGGTCGACCCCCATAAATCATCGTGTACGTAATCAAGTGGCTTCTTAGATGTGTGAATTCCGTAGAGAACTTCACCCTGGTAGTCTTCCCCGCACACACTCGTTCACGTAATTCCAATTTGCCGACTCGATCTCCTCATACCGTATTCTCGCTCGGACGCTCTTCGTAAGCCTCTTTCACTTACATGCCCCACCTCATGTGTCATAATCCGGTCCCGTCGGTTCGATCGAACCGCATTCGAGAAGTTGCCGATCACGGCTCTTCCAACTAGGGAGTATAGTCCATTCTTTCTGACCCCTTTCATGACAATGAGCGAACATTTGACTACTCTGATGCAGCCATTTTTTGCCTTGAACGAGTATCCGCTTGACTCCAGAGTACCTAAGGAGATCAAATTTCTTTTAAGCTTTGGAACGTACCCGATGTGTCGAAGTATCCGCTCGCCTCCATCGAACATCTTTATTCCGATTATTCCGCCGCCAAGTACCCCGCAAGCTTTATTATCTCCAAGAAGAACGACCCACCGTTTACCGGGCTGCGTTGTCTCGAACCAGACCTTTATGAGGACACATGTGGAAGGAGCACCCAAAATCGAGGATCCACTCCTCGTCGGATTTTAATTCGATATCACCGCAGCTTCGCCGAATCATAGCCATCTTAGGCTACACTTGCTTCTCCATAATCTTTAGGCTTCACTCGAAAACTTTTCTTTCTATCCGGACAGCTCCTCCTGAAGTGACCTTCTTTGTGGCAGTGGAAACGCCTGTTAGATCTTTTAGAAGACTGACTTCTGCTCTTCTTTCTGGATTTTGATCTGTTCTGATCACTTTTTGAACCTTTCTTGCTCGATCTTCCTCTAACTGTCAGACTGCCTCCGCTGGCTTCTTCTGAAGTTCCTTGGCTCTGATCAGCGATTAAACCTCTTCCAAAGTAATAGTCTGTACCCTTCCATAGAGCATCGCATCCCTGAAATGCTCGTAGCTCTTAGGAGTAGAGTTTAACAGTAGCAGTGCCTTATCCTCGTCGTCCATCTTGACGTCGATATATTCGAGATCATCTATAATCTTGTTGAACTCGTCAACCTGCTCCGAAACTGATTTTTCTTCGTGCATTTTGAATGAGTGTAAGTGCTGCTTCAGAAAGAGCCTGTTAGCCAGAGATTTAGTCATATAGAGTACCTCAAGTTTGGCCCAAAGTGCTTGAGCAGTTGTCTCCCTTGACACCTCCCTCAGTACTTTGTCGCCCAAACTCAAAATTATCAGACTGTGAGCCCTGTCCAGAATGACGTTCTTCTCTTTTTCGATCATGTCGACCGGCAATGCTGCCGAACCTTGCAAGGCTTCTGCAACACCCTGCTGAACCAGTAGAGCTCTCATCTTTACTCTCCACAAGCCGAAGTCATTTTTACCGTGAATTTCTCGATATCAAATTTAGCAGAACTCATTGTTCCGCCAAACAGCTTTTCACATCAAGATCTTCAAAGAGTTCCACCTGCTGCCTTTCCAATAGAACTAGGCAATGGTGAAGAGAACTTTTTATGCAGCTTGCAGAAATGGTGTTTGCTGAATTCCTTGCTAGTCTGCGGACTAAATTGCGGTAAACCAATTATCTCCCTCTCCATCGCTTTTCCGTCCGCAGTCGAAGGAGCACCCGCAGGTTACTCGTTCTTCTCATACCGAATGTCACCTCATGCGAGAGAATGAATCGGCCGAACACCACTTGTAGGATCGCGAACTCCTTCTCACAGCGACAGCATTTGCGGACTGGAAGAACCCCGTCGCACCCACCAGCCGGAGGGAATGTTCCTTCTCTTACCGCCTTCCTCTCTGCCTGCTCCTCGGTCACACCCAACAGCAGAATTGGTGGGCTGAGAGAACCCCGCGGCACCCAACAGGACCGCCCGTCTTCCTCGCCCGCACCTTCGTGGACCGAACAAGAACGATCCCCGTCGGAACGGATCGCCTTCCCGCCCGCACCTTCTCTCCCGAGACCGAACGAGCCACGCCTACGCACCCGGCTGTACAATTTTCCCGCAAGATTCCCTGGTCGCCTTCCTGCTTGAGAACCTGGAACTGCCGAAGGCCTCTCCTGCTGGATTGCCGAATCCCGTATGCAAGAAATGACGAAGGACCACTTCTAGACAAAACAATATTTCCGCAGAATAAATTTCTGTAGAGGAATTACAGAATTCCTATAGGTAACAACAGCTGAATTATAGAATTATTTTCCTCTCCCTTGCTGGTTCCTGGAAGTGTCGAATTCCCTACTGTGCAGGACACCGACGCCTTTGTCGAACGAACTGTCGTGCAAGCCTAAAGCCCCTTCGCGTGAACCTGAACTGAGGAGGAACGCAAAGCCTACCAGAACTCTCTACTGAGATTCTTGACTGCCGAAGAACTCGGACGTACTCGCAGAGCTTCCAAGAGCCAAATTCTTCCCGTCTCAACCAAAGAACAGCTACGGCTAAATTGCACGAACCGGACTTCATCGTTTTTCCCGAAGTCTTGAATTGCTAAGTTTGGCAACGAGAAGATTGCCGAATTCTTGCTGCCTGCAATTCGATGGAAGAACGATGCCGATACCTCCTTCATTCTCCCAAGAACCTGGAAGCCGGAATATCTTCAGCCAAGAAGTGCCGAATTTCCCACAGACTGCGCCAATTGTTGTGGGAAAATCAACTTGGCTAGAAGAAAAATAAAGAGCACAAGCAAACACAAGGAACACAAAGCGATTACTTGGTCTCGGCCACTTGGACCTACATCCACGGGAGGGAAACGATCATAAAATTCACTAAGGCAAAGACAAGAGAATACATAGCTTTACAATATGAGCTCTCATCTTCCATGGCCTCACTCTTTGCTCCCAAGACCCTTCAAGATGCTCTCCTCATCTTCCTCCAAAGCTAATATCACTCTCTTTAATTCTTGGACAGAATTTTCTCACTTGCCTCTCACACACACTAAGCCTCACCCACCCTCATCTATTTATAATAGATGAAGCCTAAATAAGAGGCTTGGAAGGAATAAGCAATAATACAAAAATGCCCCTTTGCCTTTAGTGTAATATAAATTGTGAGTCACTTATTAACAGTTTCGATCACACATCCTAGTTCTTTCCTAGTTATTAATCACACATATGACAACCACAAAATAATAAAAGAAAAATTTACAGACATACCGCACAATTCTTATGTATTCATATATCAAACATTTAAAATTTGATACTTATATTTACACACTTGTTGTTATAAATTCATCAATGATAAGGTTTATTTATTTTTGAAAAAGTTAATAGTATTGATATTGTTGTTCTTAATATAAGGATTTGAGTGTCATGTATGTAACTATCAAAACTTTTCATGTGTGAAGTTAGGGGTGTAAACGAACCGAACACGAACAAACGGAGCTAGTGTTCGTGTTCGAAATGTTCGAACACATCACTATTCGTGTTTGATTTGTTTAACAAACCGAACGAATAAAATTGTTCGTGTTCGTCTCGTTTGCTTATCGAACGAATCAAACACGAATTTCATGGCGAACCGAACATAAACTGTTCTCGAACAACGAACTTTTTGACAGATCCTAACTTTGATAAGCATACTTCCTCAAAATGAAACAAATTGATCGATATTCCTTACACAAGCAGATAATTCATAATTCCTCAAAATGAAGTAAACCTAAGTAAGCGCGTTTAGGCTTTTGTTTAGAGTTATATTTTAATATATAGTATCGTATATTAATTATAATATTATAATATTTATATTAATATAATTAATACTATAATATTATTATTGATATTAATAATTTATCTTATATTATAATTTATAAAAGTTTAATTATTTAAAATATGATAAATTTTTATAATATAAAATTATTTTAAATTATTTAATATTTCAAACAATAACGAACCGAACACGAACGAACACATCATCGTTCATGCTTTGGCTCGTTTAACAAACCGAATGAAAGAAATTTTTCATGTTCGTCTCGTCTGCTTATCGAACGAATCAAACACAAATTTTTTAACGAACCGAACACGAACTATTCACGAACAACGAGCTTTTTTCGATAGCCCCATATAGTGTTTGTGCTAGATATGTAAAACATAATTGAGTGGTTCATATGTAAATCTTCAGAAAAAAAAAGGAAAAATCCATAAAAAATCATTATGACTACAGTAACCGCATCTAAATTTTAAAAATCTCAAGGCCTAAATTCACTTTTTAAAAAAGTGAGTAATAATTGCATTTTGATGTGACATTAAAGTATTATGTATATTAATATATGATAGTTTAGATGTTGGGTGTATAAATATATAGGCATTGTGTGGTATGTATTTAAATGCCCCTTTTATTTTTAATAAATATTTTTTTTTTATATATAACCTTTTATTTTAATTATATGGTTATGTATTTAAAAGGCCAGCATGACACTCCAACGCTCGGATGTAACGCCCAAGCATCGAGACTAGCAGCGTCGTAATGCCCACTCCAGATTTCAAAATCCGATCGCTCAACACTATAGTGTCCCGAGGTCAGCAACCCAGCGCCCGTTGGAGCTCCACAACACCACTATCGCGATGCCTTAATGCCGGTAACCGAATTCAAGGAGTTTTCATTCAAAATCTCAGCTTCTCTACGCGAAGTGTGCACCTTGAAGGATTGTACTTCTAGTTTTCTCTTGTGCGAAGGAAGAATAAGTGTCTTGGAGTGTTCTGAAGAGAGGGACGATCAATTTAGGGTCTGTTTGGGGGCAGCTGCAGCTTATTGAATAATCTACCGATAGTTTAGGTGCGTGCGATTATTACAAAATTTTATTTTTTTGAAAAGCCCAAACCGTAACTAGAAAGTTGCTACACCGCACCTGAGATAGGTGCGGTGTGAATAAACCGTTTTCTGCGTTTAGAAAACGCATGTACCGCCTAAACGCACTTTACCCAATAAATTGCAGTGCGTTTTCAAAACGCCAACGCATCAAATAAATCGCTCTCAATGGACCCCTGCAATTTAGAATTGCTTTATATTTTAAAGATTAGAATGGATATTTTGATCGATTGATCCTACGAGAAGTCGGTTTGGAAGGACGTGACGATGAAAGAGAAGTGCCAACCGAAACCATGTGACGAACCGACAATGCGCTTTGATGGGGCCAACCCACATAAAAAAGAACAAATGAGCAGTTGGAGGAGCATCATGGGTGTGTGTAACTGTGTCAGCATCACTATTAGAACCAGTCTATTATTTAAAATCAGAATTATTATTTTGATTGGGTCTCCTTTGAGCTCATCGATTTGTTGGGCCACAAACTCTCTCGGGCATAATCCATATTGTTTACGATCTTTTGATATTGTTCTACGCTCATCGATCATTTAGGATGTTGAATCTCGATTTGTTTGCGAATCACACTCGTAAAATGAAGGATCTGAAAAGAGAAATAAATAAAAGAGATGAGATATTTTTATATGTTGTATTTATAACCTACATTATATTTAACGCTCATCTATTTATAGGGGGTTATGATTAGCATGATATGAAAAGTATATCTGGATCCTTTTTTATCGGTCGACCCCCAATCAATAAGTTTTATGTCGTGAAATTGATGAATATTCAACGGGTCATCTTCTTGCCGGTCAGCCTCTGTCCGTTTGGCAAACTTATTTTAGTATGGCGGCGTTATTAAAACGCACTTGCACTGCTTCAGTAACTGCGTTTTAATAACTTATGCGTTTTCAAAACGCGAAAATAGCTTTTTTCACACCGGTGGTAGATTTTTGGCTAGGGTCTCGCTTTTTAAAAAAAAAATTTTAGTAATACGCACCACACCTAAATTATCGACAGATTATTTTTAATCGAACTATCAGCAGATTATTCTATAAGATGCAGCTGCCCGTCTGTTTGGGTTTTTGAGTCAATCAACCTCTAGTTCGGCCGACCTCTATGTCAGTTTACCCTTAGTCGGCCGCCCGATCAGTCTCCAATCGACTATCTACTGTCGCTCGCTCGTCCTCCATGTATCTTTCTTTATTCTTTCTTATCTTTGTCAGATGATGTGTGTTCCGTTCGGAGCCGTTTGATTCGCAGAATATCTAGCCAATTGTATTTTTTGTTATAAAACCTCTAATTTTATTTTATAAAAGTAACAATTACATTTTTTTTTGATGTAATATTAAGTATTTGAGTGTTATGCAAGTAAATATGAAAGTTTCAGTGTAAGATGTATAATAAGATATATAATTACATAAGAATTGTGTGGTAAATGACTGACAATTTGGCATTATAAATAAAGTTTATTTTATTTCTAAAAAAATAGTAATATTAAAGATTTGAGTGGTATGTATGTAAATATTGAATTTTTAAATGTTAAATATGTAAATATATAAGAATTGTGTGGTATGTATGCAAATGGCCCAATAATAATACATTAATAATGATTGATGTTGATTGTAGATGCTTTTTAAAGTCCATGAAAATGAACGTGTCCAACTGTGATGGGCCCGGCCCACTTTAACCCAAGGTAGAGATCTGCACTTGTACGAATAAATCAGGGATTATGATAAGTAACAAGTAAATGTAAATATTGTGCTCCTATGCCTAAAAATATTAATTAAAAATAAAATAATGGCATTTATAAACACACCAAGCAATTTATATCTATTTACATATCTAACTCTTAATTTTTATATTTATAATTTTCATAGCACATATAAATATCATTATTTTAGGCGGGATAGAATCCAATTCTTATTTTATAAAATTGTTACAGTTATATAATATGTCAGTAAAACTCTGAATGAAACTTAAATTAATTAAATTACAAATAAGAAGGAATTATTGGCAATTATATATTATTTTGATAAATTTAAATCCTATCTCATTGGAAATAAATGCATTATTCATAATGATGTTACTAGATATCTTATGTCAAAGAATGATGTTAAACCAATATTAATTAGATAGGTCCTTTCGATGCAGAAATTCGATTTTGAATTTGTAGATAAAGAAGGATTCAATAATCAAATTGCTCACCATTTATCTAGACTAGAACATGAAACTTCTTGTATTTACGAAGATGAATTTAATGAAAATTTTCCCGACGAGCAACTGTACGCTATTACTGATTAGCGCGTTCCGTGATATGCAGACATAGTGAATTTTATCATTAGTGATATTATACCATATGGATTAACATACCATCAACGGAAAAAATTCATTCATGATACGTGATCTTACTTTTGAGATGACTTATATTTATATAAAAAATGTAAGAATCAAATTATCCGAAGATGTGAACTTTTAGAAGAAATCCATTTTGGGAAATGATGATTCACCCTTTACTCTTGTGGCTCGGTTAGACCTTAAAGCAGTGAAATTGTCATAATTGATAATATGGTTATTTCATAGGTTTTGTTTGCTAATGAGTTGTTAGCCATGTTGGGATTGTAAGAGATCAACTCTCTACCTTTATGGCTTAGTGTGAGCTTTAATAAAATCGAGATGTTCTGATGGAATAACCATCTTTTGTAAAAATCACATTAAATATCACCAAATTTCACCAAATTTCAACATCTTGATCCTCAAATCTAAATTATAAGATTTAAGGTATTTTGTGCATGGTTGTAATGTTGAAAACATGTTACAAAGAATGACATAACATGATGTAAGAAGATATAGCTTAACATAGTAATCTCTAACATATTTTATTGCACTCCTCTATGATGCCTTATAAATTGATATCATATAATATTTTATATATTCTGAGACTATACCAAATAAGGAATAGCTAAGATGTGTAGGAGATCCCTGAAATCAGCGATACATAGAAATAATATCCATTTTTTATGTGGAACCTCATTTTTTTTACTAGAAAAGGTGGATTGTAGTTCACTATAAGTGCTCTACCTCAACTCTTATTTGGACATGGATATATTCCATTGTCTTGGACTTTGAATCAGTACTTTCAAGATTTTGAATATTTTGGGTGTGGTTGTGGAGCCAAAATCATGTCAAAAATGCATGAAAAATGTGTCGTAAGATGTTATAATATGTCAAAATATTCTTAGCATATCATGTTGTACTCGTCTACAACGTCTGATAATTTTCTATTATATCACATTTTATATCTTTCAAAAGCATATTATACAATGAGCAACTTGAAGGCAGAGGAGGTTCCCGAATTTGGTCGGATAGAGCAATGGTCTACTATGTAACCCTAATTTTTAAATTGAAAGAGGATTATAAGTTCAGTGTTGGTGCTTCGCCCCAACACCCGGTTAGAATATTGTGATGCTCTACATCTTAGCCTTGAAATCATATTCTAAGATTTATTTTTTATATATTTTTTGGGTGTGACTATGGTACCAAAATCATGTTAAAAAGCATTGTAAAATGCATCATAAGATTTTATAGCTTATCACAATAAATTTTAACATATGTTGTTATGTTGGGTTTGACGCGAGATGTATCCTTTTAGGTCTATTATGTCGGATTGTGTCGGCTTTTTTCAAGGCTTTTAGTTAAGCTTTTGCGTCGATTTATTTCACACAAATTGACGCAGAAAACGCCACAATATTGTTAATTTAGTCATTGTTTGTGTCGAATATTCAGACGTAAATCCAACGCAATTTCCGACGCCAATAGAATAAATTTACATTCGATGCAAATCAGTCGCAAAATCCGACACTAGTATATGAGTCGAAAATTTCTGACGCTAATTTAAAGCTCTCATGTAGTATAACTTTTATTTTTTTCCTTAAATATACATGTGTTCTACATAATTTTTACCAATTTACATATCTAACGTCCATCTTTTTTCTTCTTCTTCCTCGATAGCAATCGATTACAACCATAGGAGCCCGCTATCATCGATAACTACAATTAGACTACAACTATTATCATTGAACTACTCTTCTACATTTAGTCATTTACAATGATCAATTTTGTGACTCCATATTCTCTAATTCAGGGGAAGAGAGGTCCGTGTACTCACAATTCAGAGTAGATTATTTCAACTGAGCTAAACTCTAAATTTTTTTCCATTTTCAAGGTTTTTTACACTTCAACTTCTCATCCTACTTACTTCGCTTTAATTATATGAACATGTTGGGTTTCCGTATAACGCTAAGACGAATCACCGTGACGACCACTCTGACACACATCGTATATGTAACCGCACGAAGTACAGCAACATGTTTTTCACATGCAAAAAAAGGTGTAAGATATATAACTCAAAAAAAATAAAAAATAATTGGTTAAGAGAGGAACACGTATATGTCGTATCATATAATCAAAGCTCGGGGGCTCTCTCAATGGCTATTCTCATGTCTATATAATGTGAAGAGGCTGCATTGATTAATTGCACAGACACAGGTAATCAGTTAGGTTGGAGGAATGGCTGAGAATCCGATACTAATAGGAATAGATTGGAGCAAGTCCCCTCTCCGAGTGGGGGGATTAGTTAACAAGACCTCCAACAGATACATTGTGATCAAAGGATCAAAAGGTTCTTCTTCTTCTTCTCGTAGCTGCAGTTTTACGTACATATTCCTCGGAATAATCTCTCAATAAACTGTTTATTGGAGGGTTATTGAGAGGTTTAACTCCCAATAACCTATCAATACCTTCCGTGATTCTGCTCTCCTTTCTTTTAGTGTTATCATGGGTTTGTGAGATTTTTGGGGGTATTAACTCCAATAACACCGATATAATCCTCAAATACCTTCCGAATAATCTTTGTACACACGCATAACTGCGTGCATCTGACGTAGCTGGCTGGTGAGCTCGGCTCATTAACAAGCTCAAGGGCCAAATTTATGGAGTCACGAGCTAGATCTAAAACAGAGTTGTATAAGTTGTTACGACGCTTGATTTATAGTTCATTTCTTTGTATTAAAAAAATAAAAATTTGCAGTGGTAAAAGTGGATATCGATCATACACCTGAATATTCTGTGAGCGTAATAACACACGAATAACACACAATAACACCCGAATAACACACAATAACACACGAATAATACTTGAATAACATGAAGGTGAATATTTCCATGTTATTACGTCCGAACGCTATTTTTTTACCACGCACGAGATTTTACAGCGCTCCGCACGTAACATCTACTTGTGAAGTCCTGATGTAAAAAATTTTTCATTAACAGAGTTGTATAAGTTGTTACGATGCTTGACTTATAGTTCATTTATCTGTATTAAAAATATATATATAAATTTGCAGTGGTAAAAGCGGACATCGATCATACACCGAACAGGGGAGAATTGATTGGTGGATTTAGAGACGCCCTTGAAATCGTGCAGTCCTCCTTTGGCGGCACAGAAATTCAGTCCAGCGTCGTGGTCGTCCCCAACGCCACCATTTCGAGGAATCGCGATGCCATCGCCTTTCTCAGTGACAATAACAGAAACGTCGTCGTCAACGTGGTGGAGGTGGTCAGCGAATACACCGCCGTGGCCGCGGCTTACGGCGACAAGTTGAAGCCCAACAAGGCAAAGACTCTGGTAATCATCTCCACCACTGGCGACATCATCGACGTCTCCGTGGTGACCGTCAAGCCCAAGGACCTGCTGAACGAGATCTACGAGTACACTCTGGCGGATCAAAAGACCCATCTTGAACAGATCGACTTCGAGAAATTGGCGATGGAAAAGGAGCAGCAGGAGCTAGATGCAAAGAATGGAAACGTTTTGCAGGTGGCCAGCAAATTTATCCAGGATTTAGTACCGGGGTGGGCAAAGGTAACTGACATTCTTAAAGAACTTCTGTCAAGTTCCGAGTTGAGCAACACGCCGGAGGTGGATGTGGTGGTGTTCGTCGGGAATGTTTCGGTGCCGAAGTTCCTGCGGCAGGCGGTGTTCGAGCGGTATCCTGATGCGAAGATATGGCATGAGATTGATGCTGATGAGGTTGCGGCTTATGGAGGCGCAGTGCTGGCCTTTAATAAGACGAAGAAGACGACTGCGGCTGAGTAATTTCTTCTGGTTTCTGCGTTCCGCTGCGTTGTAGTATTAAATAAATTTCTCCACCATGCATTCATGGGATTGATCGAGAAAAAATATTATCACATATGAAATTATTGTTCTCGTATTTATAATAAATAAAAGTTCTATTATAAAATATCGATAATGCTCATGAGATTTTATATGATCAGTCGATCATCATAACCGTCAAGATTGACATTACTTTCGCCAAAATCTTTCTGACTGGTGTGTCGTTTCGCCCACTTCTTTCTGGTCAGTCGTTCGTTCGCTTAGACTTGATACAACAACAACAAATTTTCATTATTCAGTATCAATCTTGAGGCACGAGACGAATCTCAGTGCAATCTTTTGAGCAAGAAATGTTCAAATCTTGATAAAAAATCATCTGTAGAACTTCGATTTCAATGAACTTATAATAAACCGATCAATTTCGATGAGACGATCCTAACGATATAAAAACTAATCTAATCCGGAGCAATCAGTGCTCGCATCAAGTCATTAACCCATTCTTAAAGGATTTCAGTACACATTCGAGTCTCAAACAAATCGCCGACACTAAGCAGTTCTATACTTAAATCAAGCTGTCTCAATAAGACGAATCCAACGAGCCCTATGATCACTCAATTCTGACATTAGCCCTCTGGACCGTCCGATCAAACTGGCTGCATTAACTGCATCCAAAACACTATAAATAGATCTCAACCCTCACATGGAGGGGGGGTGGAGCCTAAACAGAGACTCTGAAGCCTTGAGGAGAAGTTGTTGCTTAGCACCACCATCGACTGCCGTCAACTACCGCTAACCTCCGTCGACCACGACCAACCTTCGTCGACCTCCGTCACCGTCGACCTCCGTCACCGTCGATCTCCATCACCGTCAACCTCCGTCGACCACAGCCGATCTTGGTCGACCTCCATCATTGTCGCCCTCCATCACCGTCGACCTCCATCGCCGTCGATCTCCGTCATCGTCGACCTCCGTCACCGTGGAACTCCTCCAATCATCGTCAATCACCACCAACCAAACACCGTCAGTTGACATTGTAGTCTGAAATATATAATTACTCTCTTCCGTCTGTGAGACAGAGAATTTCTGTAAACATCAATCAATAGTGGATTCTCGCAACCTAGCCGACCACTATGGTTTTTCTCTTTACGGGTTTCCCACGTAAAAATTTCTAGATCGTCATCGTTTATTTTTCATTTATGTGTGTACTTGAATTTTCATATAATCGCTAAGACAATAATCCACTACTCTACCGTCATGAATTTTCCAATCTCGCATCAGAACTATTTGACTCGCTCTATCAAACGATTTTTCTCGTGTCAACTGAGTATGAGTTCTTCGCGTTGGTCGATGTTGATCTTTCATCATGTGTCCCATTCACAGCGGTCGAAACTTTATTTATACATATATCTTTAGTTTATATTTGAATATGGTTATTAATTTTCTCAATTTTATTGTAATTACTATTTTAGGAAGTCTGTTATATAAACTTTTGCTGTGTTTACTGTAATAAAGAAAGTTTGGATTTTTATTTTTTTTTAATTTTTTTGCATTTACATTTATATCACCCAAGTTTTATGTATTTACATATCTAATTCATAAATTTTACTTTTTACAATTATACCACTCAAATTATAACCATTAAATCAAAAAATAAACAAAATCAATATTTTGATTTTTAAAAAGTGAAATATTCACATATAGATAAAATGATATATATGTCAAAAATTAAAATATTTAGTTTGCTTACATTGTTACAGATGGGATAATGCTTGTTCCTTATCAGAATCCCCGATGTTGGTTCCAAGTGCTATCTTTTTCTCGAAAAAAATATTACATCAGGACTTCGCACGTAGAGCTACGTGCGGACTCGATGAAATCACGGCACGTGACGCTGCAGAAAAAAAAATTTTTGCTCGTTAACACGGGAATATTCATTCCGTATTATTCAGCGTTATTCAAGTATTATTGTATGTTATTCATGTGTTATTGATGCGTTATTATGTTATTATAACAACGAGAATATTCACATAACGTAATAACATCCGAATAACACATGATAACACTCTGAATAACGCTAACACATAAATAATGAGAAAAAATACGGAGAGAATATTCCCAGTATTACGTGCAAATTATTTTTCGTCACGCGTCGCGTGGCACTTATTTCACTACTAAGAGTCCTGATGTAATATTTTCTCCTTTTATCAGGTGGACATGATCGATAGTCACATGGCCTCGGTGAAAGCTTCATTTTCACAAGCTTTAGTAGATGTAAAATCAAAATAATTATTTTTTAGCATTTTTTAATATACAGAAAAGATATGACAAACGGATGTAATTTTTTCCATTTTTTTTCATTTTTTTGGGATTTATTGCACTTTAGTGCGAGTGAAGAGATGCCCAATCGTCATGATGAGATGTGATTGGTTCACTCTTCAAAAATCAATCCAAAAAGTAATTTTGAATTTTAAAAATCACCCAACTTTAAATTGATTTATTATTATTATTGATACACCGTCAAAAGTTTTCATCGTCGGTGAAAATCTCAAGATATGGCAAATCTTGAGGTAATTTTTAAGCAAGAAACGTTTAAATTTCTAGGTTACTGAACAAAATGCAATATGATAACCCTATAATGATTTATTCTCTTTTAAAATTAATTGTTATTATATATAAATTAACACAATATTAAATAAATTTTAGTTATATATTAATGTGTTAAAAAATATTATGAAATACTTAATATTATATATATTTTAAGTATGTTTATAAGATAGTATTTAACATTTACTAATTTAAAATGAATGTTTTTTATAAACCATGCGAATAACACCACAATAACACGTCAAGATCACCACAAATAACACTGCAAACACCGTGAATCAAAGGATGGCGAAAGGCACGAAAAATATCGCGATAACATCACAATAATACATGAAAACTACCACGAATAACACCGCGTAACACCGGGAATCAACGGACACGCTACTCGCAAATAACAAGGGAGTTATACATGAAAACTACTGCGAATAACACCAACAAGATGGGGAATCAACGGATGTGCGACCTGTGTGAATAATACCTTGAATAGCACCGAAATAACACATATAAACTACCACGAATAACACTGGTAATCAACAGACGCGCGCCGCGCTATTATACCTCGAATAACACCTTAACACTACCTCAAATAACACCACCTAATAATGGCCACACAACCGCACGAATAATACCTCGAATAATACCTCAAATAACACCGCGAATAATATCGGACGCGCGGTCGCAGGGAAGGCAGAGCCGTAAACAATTTTCTCTAACGTGGGACGCGGGGTTGAAGGCACGGGCTGCGTGCAATACAAACTGAAACCAGCTTATCCCGTAACGCACCGACAACGCAGAAAATAAACACAAAGGTCAGTATTTTGAAAACGCCACGCAGCTGATCTGTGATGCCAAAATGGCTCTAATATAGTTTTTTGTTGTGGGAAAATCAACTTGGCTAGAAGAAAAATAAAGAACACAAGCAAACACAAGGAACACAAAGAGATTACGTGGTTCGGTCACTTTGGACCTACATCCACGGGAGGGAAACGATTATAAAATTCACTAAGGCAAAGACAAGAGAATACATAGCTTTATAAGATGAGCCCTCATCTTCCATGGCCTCACTCTTTGCTCCCAAGACCCTTCAAGATGCTCTCCTCATCTTCCTCCAAAGCTAATCTCACTCTCTTTAATTCTTGGACAAAATTTTTCTCACTTGCCTCTCACACACACTAAGCCTCACCCACCCTCATCTATTTATAATAGATGAAGCCTAAATAAGAGGCTTGGAAGGAATAAGCAATAATACAAAAATGCCCTTTCGCCTTTAGTGTAACACAAATTGTGAGTCACTTATTAACAATTCTCCACCTCGACTCCTAATTTCGAGGCTCGAAGTGATGATTCCGTCCACTGCCCCTGAGGGGCCCTCAGCCCATGGTAAAGTTCACTAAGTCCAAACAATGTTTGAACTTAGCTATAGGTAGCGCCTTGGTGAGCATGTCAGCAGGATTCTCCTCAGTAGGTATCTTCTCCACTACTATTGAGCCTTTGGTGATGACATCCCTCACAAAATGAAGCTTCAAATCAATGTGCTTGGACCTTTCATGGAAGACCTGATTCCTGGTGAGATGAATAGTGCTTTGATTGTCGCAGAACACAGTTACCACCTTTTGAGGTATCCCAAGCTCTTCAGCCATGCCTTTTAACCACATAGCTTCCTTGATTGCTTTAGTTACGACGATGTACTCAGCCTCTGTAGTTGAGAGAGCTACGACGGATTGAAGATTAGAATTCCAACTGACAGCAGTACCGAAGACAGTGAAAATGAATCCGGTCAGTGACTTCCTGGTGTCGATGCTTCCAGCATAATCGGAATCCACGTAACCAACTATCTTTTCTTCTTTGTCTTCCTGTCTTTTAAAGAGTAGCTCCAAATCACTAGTGCTTCTTAAGTATCTCAGGATCCATTTTAGTGCTTCCCAGTGAGTCTGTCCTGGATTTGCCATGAACCTGCTAACAACACTGACGGCGTAGGCTAGATGCGGTCCGTCGCAAACCATACCATACATGATGCTACCAACCCCACTGGCGTAGGGGACACCCTCCATGTATTCTTTCTTTGCTTCAGTCTCAGGTGCTTGAGAATTCGATAATTTAAAGTGCTGACCAATCGGTGTTGCAACCTGCTTAGACTTGTGCATGTTGAACCTTGCCAGAACTTTCTGAATATAAGACTTCTGAGATAAGAATAAGCTGCCCCTTTTTCTGTCTCTCTTAATCTCCATCCCTAGGATCTTTGTAGCAGGTCCTAGGTCTTTCATGTCAAATTCAGAATTGAGCATACCTTTGATCTTCTGGACTTCCTCCCTGCTTCTGCTGGCTACTAACATATCATCTACATATAAGAGCAAGTACGTACTTATTTCATTGTCTTGCCACTTCATGTACACACAACTGTCGTAGCTGCTTCTGACAAAAACGATCTTTAGCATGAACTCATCAAATCGTTTGTACCATTGTCTGGGGCTTTGTTTCAGTCCATACAAAGCTTTCTTCGACGAGCAAACTTTGTCCTTTGTCTCGGTGTGCTGTACCCATCTGGCTGATCCATGTAGATAGTTTCTTCAAGCTCTCCATGCAGGAATGCAGTCTTAACATCTAGCTGCTCTAATTCTAAATTGAATTGAACCGCTAGTGCTAAAACCATCCTAATGGAGCAATGCTTTACCACAGGAGAGAAAATTTCATTGAAGTTGATTCCTTCTACCTGAGTGAATCCCTTTGCAACGAGTCTGGCTTTGTACCTGATCTTTTCAATACCTGGTGTGCCTTCCTTTTTCTTAAAGGTCCACTTGCAACCAACTACACGTTTGTTCCTTGGTCGATCCACAAGTTCCCAAGTCTTGTTCTTCATCAGAGAAGCCATTTCCTCATTCAAGGCATCAACCCACCTATTTCTTTCCTTGCTCTTTAAGGTTTCCTTATAGCTGTTCGGTTCTGCTTCTTCTATCACTTCAGCAACACTCAAAGCGTAGAAGATCATATCTGCACGACCGTATCTCTCTAGCGGTCTAATAGTTCTTCTTTGTCTGTCTCATGTCAGCCTGTAATCATCTGATCTGTTTTCTGGTTCAGTCTCTTGCTGGTCTTATGCCACCTCATCCTGATTGTTCACAACAGTCCTTTGATCAGTCAAAGTTTATAGTTGTTGCAGCTCCACCTCAATAGAAGAACCCTGTTGACCTCATTTTTGATGAGGTCTTCTCTTCTTCTCTTTAGTACTTTGGATCTAGCCTTAGGCTTTTCCTTTGACTATCCTAGAGGATTAGAATTGGGACCCACCACTTAGAAATTCAAACCACTTCTTAACTCCCTGCAAACTACACAAACTTGATTGTAGACCCCTGTTGTCCTCATTTTTGATGAGGTCTTATCTTCTTCTTTTTAGTACTTAGGATCTAGCCTTAGGCTTTTCCTTTGACTATCCTAGAGGATTAGAATTGGGACCCACCACTTAGAAATTCAAACCACTTCTTAACTCCCCGCAAACTCCACAAACTTGATTGTAGACCCCTAATCACCTAGAGGGTTGAAATCAAATGTGTAAGTTTAAAGGATGAGTTCCTATAGGACTCTTTGGCCTTAGGATCGCCTCTAAGTGGCTCTGGTCCAGTGAAGGGCTGACCTAAACACACACTATACTTATACACTACACTTTCACACACCTCCTAAAACCACACCCATACCTAACTTGGCCTCCGACTCATGAAGTTGATTCGCATGGATGGTCCTTAACCCCTAAGCCTCTGGCTAAGAGGTTAAGAACAACATAGATGAATGCCTCAAATAAGTCCTCTCATGGCTTATATAGGCTTAACATGGCTTCATGGCTCAACAAAAATGATTTCATTCCACTTACAATTACCCAATCTTCAATTTTCCAAATTTTCAATTTTCGACCCCCGGACCCTACACCCGCCTAGCTTTACCCAAAACCCTCGAAATTACCCAAATCCTCCAAAATTTCCAAATCACCCAAACTTCCCCAAAACCATTCCTAAACATTTCCTCACCAATCAAATTGATCATCCATAGCCAAAAATACCAAAAATTCCAAAAATACCCCCCAATACCCTCCAAATACCCAAAATGCCCCTCTTAGCCAAAAAATCCAAAAATTCAGAAAATTCCCAGAAAATTTCAGAAAATCCCAAATATTCCCAATTTCATTTTGTCCAACTACACCATGGGCCAATTTTGTCAATTTACCCCACTTTTATCAAAGTCCCCAATTTGACCCATTTTAACCCAAAGTGAACCCAATGTCAAACCAAACCTACCCAATTGACCCAAATTCTGGTCCAATTCAATTCTAAACTTCAATTCAACATCCCCAACACTAATCTAAACCAAATTCAAGCCCAATTTGATTGACATTTGAATCCAATTTCACTTTTGACCTTAAAGCCCAATTCGAACCCATGACCCAAACTTAGCTCAAACTCACCCAATTCAACTCCAATTAACCCCAAATCTTTTCTAAACCTTCCTTAACATCCCCAAAAACAAAACACTAACATAATTTGCCCAAAATTTAGACCCAAACCCCACTCAAATTCAACCCAAAGCTAAAAGACCCAATCTTGACCTAAACCCAAACCTAACCCAAATAAGCCCAAACCCCAAAATCAAAACCCAACCAAAGTCAAAACCTCTTTGAAACACTCCCATAAACATTTCCCAACATTAATTTTACAACAATTTCAACCCTAGCCCAACATTGGCCCAAGTTAGCCCAATTTGACCTACATTAACCCCTTTACCAAAGAAGCGCAAATCCAACCCAATTCAAACCCAAATCACTCCAAACTTGTTTCAAATCAATCATGACACATCCTTAGACAAAACTCAACATTTATTTGGCATGGCCCATTGCAAATTTTTCTATTCAAAAGCCCATTTTCTAACCTAAAAGCCCACTCCCTTAAACCTTCCTAAAAGCCCACCTTTACCAAATTTTAAAAGCCCAAAGTCCATTTCCAAGCCCACATGAAACCTTTTCTTCATCATTCCTTTGATAATCCTATTTGACCAAAGTCTTAAACCATCATGAAATCAACCTATTTGTAGCATCATGACAAATCCCATCAATGGAATCCAAAGTTTTCAAAATTCCAAATAACCCTTTTCCATGCAAGTGAGCCAACCTTTTCCCCGAAGCCATGAGCAAGCCAAATGAAGTCATGGAGCCATGCATAAGCCATATGCAAGCCATGGGGAGCCCTTTCCACCTCACCATGCCACTTATGGCAAGGAGAGGGGAGCCTTTCTTAAGCCTTCACTAAACCTTTTTTAACCCCATTCATGATACACTTTAACCAAAATTGGCCACCTCACCTTGGATGGGGACTTCACCACATATGTGAGGCTGACCCAAATGATCTCACATCAGCCCAAATCAAGCCTTGGTGAGTGAACCAAGCCAAAACCATGAATTGACCCAAATCGGACCAAAAATGCTCCTTACACCCATGCCATTTAAATCCTCGACTTTACACATGGCATAACCCAATCGATCGCACCAAGATCAAGCTCAATCATGTGAGTTTTCCTCAGCCAAAAAACCTCGATGAATGAACCAAGCGAACCCTCATGGCCACCCAAGCTCCACCATAACCTTCCTTATTTAAACCCCACCTCCATGACCAAGTGGAGGAGATGCAAAGATTACCTTGGGTAAACTCCGCCAAATTGTTCCCAAAGCTTCTCCAAGCACTCCTAAGCTCAATCCAATCATTTCCACCGAGGCCTCACCTCTGGACAAAGGTATCAAATTTTTCTCCTCCAACCGAGCATGTTTTAATTTTCCGTAATTATTCACATGTTTTAAGTATATCATCACCGTATAGATGTGTGCTACTCGATTAGACGGTCATTTTAAAAAAAAAATTCATTCAATTTCGTTGAGAATCGAGGGAGATATCAAGGTTCGAAGTTGGACGGTTTTGGGCGAATGCAACTCAGGGAGAGAAGCGAAGAACCGTCCGATCAGGCGTGTATCCAACGGACGGCGCCGATGGAGTTGGACGGGTAGCTGCATCCATGAACGAACCGCGCCAGCCAATCAGGGAGCGACACGTGGCGATTGAGCGGGAAAATGAAATATTTTATTTATTTTTGGCCCTAAACTTCAAAAATGCATAACTTTGTGTAGAAAAATCATAAAAATAAAATAAAAATACCCTCTTGCTCGAGTGAACGGAGGAGAATAATATGGAAAAGAAATCATTTAATTTCATTGAGTATTTGATTTTTAATAATTTATTTACTCTCTGCACATTTTCAATTCTCCATGCATGTATACAATTCACCATGGCATGAGACCATAGGGCTTTTGAACCCTCTGAATTTGGGAACATTCCCTGAATTTTTCAAAGTCAGAGGCCATCCCTATGAAGAGTTATTGATTTTTCAACTCTAGGTTGCTAGTTTGAGTATTTTAATTCCAATAATTAGCATATTGTGAAATAAATTTTAGGAAAATTTGGTGATGTTTATTATGACCAGAGGACCCTAGGAAAAATAGTTTTTGAGTTAACTCACTTGGAATAACCCTAATCGGCTTAAACACCCAAAATGAAGTTTTAATTAATTAGAGCTAATCATACATCAAATTGACTAGAAATCAATCCTCCACTGACCTTTAGGATCAGAGGAAACCACCATAAAAGTTTTAAGTCAATTGGACTTGGTTAGCCTTACGAAATGGGTTGATTAAGCCATTTAGCCAAAATTAAACTTAAAAAATTCATAACTTTCAAAATGCTTTTCAAAAATTCACCAAATTGGTTTTGGAGCCTCTCTGATATCAGGGGAATTTAAGAAAATTAAAATTTCAATTTTCTAAAAAAGTTGATTTTTTGCATTATTTTAATATTTTTAATAATTAAAAAATAATAAAAATCACAAAAATAATAAAATTCACCAAAATGTCACATTTTGAATTTTAATCACTTAGGAACAAACCCCATATTTTTATTAAGTCTATATGATGAGATATTAAATTTTAAAGCCCTAAGGTAATTTTAAAATCAAAAAAATGTATTTTTTTAGCATTTCCACTAAAATAATTCTAATAAATCAAATAAAAATCATAAAATTGTAAAAATTGGTTCTCTTATTTCCTTGATATCAGAGAGATTTTTGAAAAATATAAAATTCAATTTTCAACCTTTATTTTATTTTTAAATTAATTAATACTCAAAAACTCAAAATAATTATAATAAAAAGAATATAATTAAAAAAATCACCAAAATTGGTTCAAGTGGTCCTCTAGTCATTAGGAATGTCCCATAATTTTCTTAAGGACAGAAACTTTCCCTTGGTCATATTATTAAATTTTCCTTGGAAATCCCTATTTTCCACCAAAAATAATTACATAAATAAATTAAATACAGAAAAATCACATTTTCTCCTCTAATGCCTTTATTGACATATGAGTGAAGTCACATAAAAATTTCAAATTCATTTGAGCTCAATTTAGTGAGTTATGGAATTAGTAAGCTTGAAGGGCAAAATGGTAATTAAAATTTTAATCATTAATTAAAACTTTAGGCTTAATAAAATGAAAAAGTAAAATATTTGATCTTAATCTGATTTGGATGATTGAAATTTAAATAATTAAAGGGTAGAAACCTACTAAACAATTTAAAAATAATTAAAATAAACCTTAATTAAGTAATTAATTAAATTTGGAAGAATAATAAAATTGGAATTATTAAAATAGGGATATTATTAGGAAGAGATTTGTTCTTTAATTTAAGGATCCCTAAATTAATCACCTCAATAATATTTAATTCCTAATTAAAATGATAATCCAAATTCAAGATTTAAAATGCTAAAAGACTTAATCATTAAATTAAATTAAAGTTAAATTATTTAAATTAAATCCTTTTAAAATTTCAATTAAATTAATACTTTAACAATTAAAATTAAATCATCTTTAAAACATAAAAAATAAAATGTTAAATTAAAATTAAAAATAAAATTAAATTTAAATTTAAATTAAATTAAATTAAATTAAATTAAATTAAATTAAATTAAATTAAATTAAATCAAATTAAATCAAATTAAATTAAATTAAATTAAATTAAATTAAATTAAATTAAGTTAAATTAAATTAAATTAAATTAAATTAAATTAAATTAAATCATATTAAATTAAATTAAATTAAATTAAATTAAATTAAATTAAAAATAAAAAAATAAAATCAAGTTAAAATTAAAATTAGATTAAAATTAAATAAATTAAATTAAAATTAAAACTAAACCAAATTAAACTAAAATTAAGATAAGTTAAATTGAATTAAAAATAACATCACCTAAGACATAAAGAAATTCAAAAATAAATATAAAGCAACTTCAACACTATTCCAAACTTAAACCCATTAACTGAAATTAAATTAAATCATAAACCATTTGACCATCATTTTGCCTTCGAAAGCTTTTGTTGTCATAACTCCTAAACGGAGCGTTAAGTGAAGTGTTACTTCACTTATAGGATATTCAAATGTCCTAGTTCACTGAGCAAGATAACAAAACTCGAACTCCGGACGATTAAATCATTTGTATAATTAAATTCTCTTGGACTTAAAATAATCCTAGAAATATCGAAAAGATGTTTAAGACTCGTCTTAAGCACTTCCACAATATGATAGGATATTTATAAGAACAATCGAACTTAATCGTTCTTCGATGAAGTAAAATCGTCCTTAAACCAAAACACAGAGAACCCAGACGTCATAGGAGAGGACTAGCTATAGGATTAAGACTTTGGTAGACAACCAAAATCTTTACCTTAGCTTTACCTGAGTACTTGTTGGAATACTTAAATGCTCGATATGTGTTTTAAGTGCAGCTTGGGATGACGGGAAGACCCTCCTGCGTACGCTTTTATTTTATCGCAACTTACTTTATCGCAAATGCACTTTACCTTTCTTGCATGATAAACAACCGTTGCATGAAAACCAAAACCTCTAGGGTAGTCCCTAAACCGAAACCAAAACTAAATTAAAAGTCATTACAAGATAAAATTCACCGCCACAACATTTCAAAATATAAAACAACTCAAAATTTAATCACAAACGGAACAACAAAACTACAACTACAACTAAATTAAAACGTCTTGTTGGATGATCGGGAATACCTCGGATGATGTAACCTACGTGTTGCTAACGGGATTTCCCACCTGTCTAAATGAAAGTGTGGAACTCATTCAGTTGAGTTTAGCAAATTCATCCGGACTAAGTGAATCCGATAAAAATGACGATGCCGGAAGGATGGAGCACGTGGGATCTTAACCTAGGTGTTGTTATAATCAACTTTAAGATTTTTTTTAATTAAAACATAAAAAACACTTGGAAATTAAGACTTTCTCTAAACCGAACACTTCTCTCATCTCCCGATTTATGATTTCTAAAACTAAACCTCTCGCAACAACAAGGAGCTCGGAGCATGGTGGGCAAGACGACCATCGTCATCAGGAAAACCTGAGTCTACTTCAGCAAAACTTTCTTAGAATTAAATAACCAAGCCATAGGACTTCGAGGTAGCTTTCCTAGTGCAACATAAATCCTCAACTATTCGTTAGGCATTTGCATGATCATATCATGTAAATTAAGCCCTAACCTAGTCTTAGGACTCCGAGGTAGTCGTCCGATACGACATAAACCCTCACATCTTCGAGATTATTTGTATGATTTTATCATACGAATATAAGTCCTAATTAATTAAAATTGGCAAGATCAAAATACTAAATAAACATTAGGGATTTACTAAATCCAAGCCAAACAATAGGATAGTCGGGAAATTACCGAAGTTCGCTTCGAATCTGTGATTTCTCCTACCTTTCTTCCTCTGAATTCCCAAAATAAAATGTTCCAAATTAGATCCATTCCCTATTGAAATTTCAAAATTCAATCCTTTGAAAACTTAAACTTTGAAATTCTTGAGAGCGTAACTACCGATTATTATCGAGAGTTTTCTTAGGTGATTCCCGTCACTTAAGATGTAATTAACTATAGGGGCTTGCCCTTATAAGGAATTTTAAGAACCCGAGTAATATAAACCTCGTTTAATGTTTTCATATTAAGCAGGGGAACTTATCGGCTTATAAAATTGGTTCGCAGACTAAACGGATGTCACAAATCTTCTAGTTTATTTAACCGAGCCCCATCATCAAGCAGTGTGTCTATTCTCCGGGATAGATATACGGTTTGTGGTGCGGTGCTCGTTTATATAAACTATTCGGGATGTGAGATTAGTTTGATTTCATATCTTAAAATTTTCAAATTTAAAATTATTTTCAAAATAAAATACTACTTTTTATTTATTTAAATTAAATCTAAAATTCGCCGACAATTTCTATAGGCGACCCTTTCTTCAAAATTAAACACATAACCTAAAAATATGCCGACAACCCCTAATCACCTAGAGGGTTGAAATCAAATGTGGAAGTTTAAAGGATGAGTTCCTATAGGACTCTTTGGCCTTAGGACTGCTCGCAGGTAGCTCTGTGCCGTGAAGAGGCCGACTTACACACACACTACACCTATACACTACACTTTCACACACCTCCTAAAAACACACCCATACCTAACTCGACCTCCCGACTCATGAAGGTGATTCACATGGATGGTCCTTAACCCCTAAGCCCTTGGCTACAGGGCTAGGAACAACATAGTGGATGCCTCAAATGAGTCCCTTCATGGCTCATGTGGGCTTTATATGGCTTCATGACTCAACCAAAATGATTTCATTCCACTTACAATTACCCAATCTTCAATTTTCCAAATTTTTAATTTTTGACCCTAGTGACCCTACACCCCGCCTAAACTTAACCAAAACCCTTGAAATTACCCAAATCCTCCAAAATTTCCAAATCACCCAAAATTCCCCAAAACCATTCCTAAACATTTCCTCACCAATCAAATTAATCATCCATAGCCAAAAATACCAAAAATTCCAAAAATACCCCCCAATACCCTCCAAATACCCAAAATGCCCCTCTTAGCCAAAAAATCCAAAAATTCAGAAAATTCCCAGAAAATTCCAGAAAATCCCAAATATTCCCAATTTCATTTTTTCTAACTACACCATGGGACAATTTTGTCAATTTACCCAACTTTTATCAAAGTCCCCAATTTGACCCATTTTTAACCCAAAGTGAACCCAATGTCAAACCAAACCTACCCTATTGACCCAAATTCTGGTCCAATTCAATTCTAAACTTCAATTCAACATCCCCAACACTAATCTAAACCAAATCCAAGCCCAATTTGATTGACATTTGAATCCAATTTCACTTTTGACCTTAAAGCCCAATTTGAACCCATGACCCAAACTTAGCTCAAACTCATCCAATTCAACTCCAATTAACCCCAAATCTTTTCTAAACCTTCCTTAACATCCCCACAAACAAAACACTAACATAATTTGCCCAAAATTTAGACCCAAACCCCACTCAAATTCAACCCAAAGCTAAAAGACCCAATCTCGACCTAAACCCAAACCTAACCCAAATAAGCCCAAACCCCAAAATCAAAACCCAACCAAAGTTAAAACCTCTTTGAAACACTCCCATAAACATTTCCCAACATTAATTTTACAACAATTTCAACCCTGGCCCAACATTGGCCCAAGTTAGCCCAATTTGACCTACATTAACCCCTTTACCAAAGAAGCCCAAATCCAACCCAATTCAAACCCAAATCACTCTAAACTTGTTTCAAATCAATCATGACACATCCTTAGACAAAACTCAACATTTATTTGGCATGGCCCATTGCAAATTTTTCTATTCAAAAGCCTATTTTCTAACCTAAAAGCCCACTCCCTTAAACCTTCCTAAAAGCCCACCTTTACCAAATTTTAAAAGCCCGAAGTCCATTTCCAAGCCCACATGAAACCTTTTCTTCATCATTCCTTTGATAATCCTATTTGACCAAAGTCTTAAACCATCATGAAATCAACCCATTTGTAGCATCATGACAAATCCCATCAATGGAATCCAAAGTTTTCAAAATTCCAAATAACCCTTTTCCATGCAAGTGAGCCAACCTTTTCCCCAAGCCATGAGCAAGCCAAATGAAGTCATGGAGCCATGCATAAGCCATATGCAAGCCATGGGGAGCCCTTTCCACCTCACCATGCCACTTATGACAAGGAGAGGGGAGCCTTTCTTAAGCCTTCACTAAACCTTTTTTAACCCCATTCATGATACACTTTAACCAAAATTGGCCACCTCACCTTGGATGGGGACTTCACCACATATGTGAGGCTGACCCAAATGATCTCACATCAGCCCAAATCAAGCCTTGGTGAGTGAACCAAGCCAAAACCATGAATTGACCCAAATTGGACCAAAAATGCTCCTTACACCCATGCCATTTAAATCCTTGACTTTACACATGGCATAACCCAATTGATTGCACCAAGATCAAGCTCAATCATTTGAGTTTTCCTCAGCCAAAAAATTTTGATGAATGAACCAAGCGAACCCTCATGGCCACCCAAGCTCCACCATAACCTTCCTTATTTAAACCCCACCTCCATGACCAAGTGGAGGAGATGCAAAGATTACCTTGAGTAAACTCTGCCAAATTGTTCCCAAAGCTTCTCCAAGCACTCCTAAGCTCAATCCAATCATTTCCAATTGAGGCCTCACCTCTTGGACAAAGGTATCAAATTTTTTCTCCTCCAACCGAGCATGTTTTAATTTTCTGTAATTATTCACATGTTTTAAGTATATCATCACTGTATAGATGTGTGCTACTCGATTAGACGATCATTTTAAAAAAAAATCATTCAATTTCGTTGAGAATCGAGGGAGATATCAAGGTTTGAAGTTGGACGGTTTTGGGTGAATAGAACTAGGGAGAGAAGCAGACAGCCGTCCGATCAGGCGTGTATCCAACGGACGGCGCTGATGGAGTTGGACGGTAGCTGCATCCATGAACAGAACCGCGCCAGCCAATCAGGGAGCGACACGTGGCGATTGAGCGGGAAAATAAAATATTTTATTTATTTTTGACCCTAAACTTCAAAAATGCATAACTTTGTGTAGAAAAATCATAAAAATAAAATAGAAATACCATCTTGCTCAGTGAATAGAGGAGAATAATGTGGAAAAGAAATCATTTAATTTCATTGAGTATTTGATTTTTAATAATTTATTTACTCTCTGCACATTTTCAATTCTCCATGCATGTATACAATTCACCATGACATGAGACCATAGGGCTTTTGAACCCTCTGAATTTGGGAACATTCCCTGAATTTTCCAAAGTCAGAGGCCATCCCTATGAAGAGTTATTGATTTTTCAACTCTAGGTTGCTAGTTTGAGTATTTTAATTCCAATAATTAGCATATTGTGAAATAAATTCTAGGAAAATTTGGGGATGTTTATTATGACTAGAGGACCCTAGGAAAAATAGGTTTTGAGTTAACTCACTTGGAATAACCCTAATTGGCTTAAACACCCAAAATGGAGTTTTAATTAATTAGAGCTAATCATACATCAAATTGACTAGAAATCAATCCTCCACTGACCTTTAGGATCAGAGGAACCCACCATAAAAGTTTGAAGTCAATTGGACTTGGTTAGCCCTATCAAATGGGTTGATTAAGCCATTTAGCCAAAATTAAACTTAAAAAATTCATAACTTTCAAAATGTTTTTCAAAAATTCACCAAATTGGTTTTGGAGCCTCTCTGATAACAGTGGAATTAAAGAAAATTAAAATTGTACTTTTCTAAAAAATTTGATTTTTTTGCATTATTTTAATATTTTTAATAATTAAAAAATAATAAAAATCACAAAATAATAAAATTCACCAAAATGTCACATTTTGAATTTTAATCACTTAGGAACAAACCCCATATTTTTCTTAGGTCTCTAGGATGAGATATTAAATTTTAAAGCCCTAGGGTAATTTTAAAATTAAAAAAAAATGTATTTTCTAGCATTTCCACTAAAATAATTCTAATAAATCAAAGAAAAATCAGAAAATTGTAAGAATTGGTTCTCTGATTTTCTTGATATCAGAGAGATTTTTGAAAAATATAAAATTCATTTTTTAACCTTTATTTTATTTTTAAATTAATTAATACTCCAAAACTCAAAATAATTATAATAAAAAGAATATAATTCAAAAAATTACCAAAATTGGTTCAAGTCGTTCTCTGATCATTAGGAATGTCCCATAATTTTCTTAAGGTCAAAAAAATTCCCTTGGTCATCTTATTGAATTTTCCTTGGAAATCCCTATTTTCTAGAAAAAATAATTATATAAATAAATTAAATACAGAAAAATCACATTTTCTCCTCTAATGTCTTAATTGACATGTGAGTGAAGCCACATAAAAATTTCAAATTCATTTAAGCTCAATTTAGTGAGTTATGAAATTATTAAGCTTGAAGGGCAAAATGATAATTAAAATTTTAACCCTTAATTAAAACTTTAGGCTTAATAAAATGAAAGAGTAAAATATTTGATCCTAATCTGATTTGGATGATTGAAATTTAAATAATTACATAGTAGAAACCTACTAAACAATTTGAAAATAATTAAAATAAAACCTTAATTAAATAATTAATTAAATTTGGAAGAATAATAAAATTGGAATTATTAAAAATAGGGATATTATTAGGAAGAGATTTGTTCTTTAATTTAATAATCCCTAAATTAATCACTTCAATAATATTTAATTCCTAATTAAAATGATAATCCAAATTTAAAATTAAAAATGCTAAAAGGCTTAATCATTAAATTAAATTAAAATTAAATTATTTAAATTAAATCCTTTTAAAATTTCAATTAAATTAATACTTTAACAATTAAAATTAAATCATTTTTAAAACATAAAAAATAAAATATTAAATTAAAATTAAAAATAAAATTAAATTAAAATTTAAATTAAATTAAAATCTAAAATAAAAATTAAATTAAAATTACTTAAATTAAATTAAAATTAAAATTAAATTAAATTAAATTAAATTAAATTAAATCACATTAAATTAAATTAAATTAAATTAAATTAAATTAAATTAAAACATATTAAATTAAATTAAATTAAATTAAATTAAAAAATAAAATCAAGTTAAAATTAAAATTAAATTAAATTAAATAAATTTAATTAAAATTAAAAAACTAAACCAAATTAAACTAAAATTAAGTTAAATTAAATTGAATTAAAAATAACATCACCTAAGACATAAAGAAATTCAAAATAAATCTAAAACAACTTGAACACTATTCCAAACTTAAACCCATTAATTGAAATTAAATTAAATCACAAATCACTTGAACATCCATTCGCCCTCAAAAACTCTTGTTGTCATAACTCCTAAACGGAGTATTAAGTGAAGTGTTACTTCACTTATAGGATATTCAAATGTCCTAGTTCATCTGAGCTAGATAACAAAACTCGAACTCCCGGACGGCTAATTCGTTTGTATAATTAAACTCTCTTCGACTTAAAAATAATCCTAGAAATATCGAAAAGATGTTTAAGACTCGTCTTAAGCACTTCCTCGATATGATAGGATATTTATAAGAACAATTGAACTTAATTGTTCTTTGATGAAGAAAGTCGTCCTCAAAATACAAGAACTTAGATGTCATAGGAGTCGACTAGCTATAGGAATAGGAACTCGGTAGAAAACCATAACCCTTCCCTTAGCTTTTACCTAGGAACTTGCTTTAAATGCTTAAATATTCTAATTGTGTTTTAAGTGCGACTTGGGATGACGGGAAAACCCTCCAGGTACGCTTTTATTTTATCGCAATTTACCTTATCGCAATTTATTTAATCGCATCGCACTTACCTTTCTTGCATGATAAACAACCGTTGTACGAAAACCCTCACCTTTAGGATAGTCCCTAAAATTGAAACCAAAACTAAATTAAAAGTCATTACAAGATAAAATTCACCGCCACAACATTTCAAAATATAAAACAACTCAAAATTTAATCACAAACGAACAACAAAACTACAACTACAACTAAATTAAAACGTCTTGTTGGATGATCGAGAATACCTCGGATGATGTAACCTACGTGTTGCTAACGGATTTCCCACTGGTCTAAATGAAAGTGTGGAACTCATTTAGTTGAGTTTAGCAAATTCATCCGGACTAAGTGAATCCGATAAAAATAACGATGCGGAAGGATGGAACCGTGGGATCTTAACCGGTGTTGTTATAATCAACTTTAAGATTTGTTTTAATTAAAACATAAAAAATACTTGGAAATTAAGACATTCTATAAACCAAAACACTTCTCTCATCTCCTGATTTATGACTTCTAAAACTAAACCTCTGCAACAACAAGGAGCTCGGAGCATGGTGGGCGAAGACGGCCATCGTCATCAAGCAAACTCGAGTCTACTTCAACAAAACTTTCTTAGAATTAAATAATCAAGCCATAGGACTTCGAGGTAGTTTGCCTAGTGCAACATAAATCCTCAACTCTTCGTTAGGCATTTGCATTGCAAATTAAGTCCTAACCAGTCTTAGGATTCCGAGGTAGTCGTCTGATATGACATAAACCCTCACAACTTCGAGGCTATTTGTGTGATCACATCATACGAATATAAGTCCTAATTAATTAAAAATTGGCAAGATCAAAACATTAAATAAACATTAGGACTTTCCTAAATTCAAGCCAAACAAATAGGATAGTCGGAAATTACCAAAGTTCGCTTCGAATCCGTGATTTCTCCTACCTTTCTTCCTTTGAATTCCCAAAATAAAATGTTCCAAATTTGATACATTCCCTATTGAAATTCCAAAATTCAATCCTCGAAAACTTAAACTTCGAAATTCTTGAGAGCGTAACTATTGATTATTATCGAGAGTTTTCTTAAATGATTCACTTCATTTAAGATGTAATTAACTATAGGGGCTTGCCCTTATAGGAAATTTTAAGAACCCAGGTAATATAAACCCTGTTTAATGTTTTCATATTAAGCAGGGGAACTTGTCGGCTTATAAAATTGGTTCATAGACCAAACAAATGTCACAAACCTTTCTAGTTTATTTAATCGAGCCCCATTATCAAGCAGTGTGTCTATTCTTCGGGATAGATACACAAGTTTGTGGTGCGGTGCTCGTTTATATAAACTATTCGGGATGTGAGATCGGCTTGATTTCATATCTTAAAAAAAATTTCAAATTTAAAATTATTTTCAAAAATCAAATAATACTTTTCAAATTATTTATTTAAATTAAATCTAAAATTCGCCGACAATTTCTGTAGGCGACCCATTTTTCTTTTCAAAAATACAACACTCAACCTAAAAATATGCCGACAAACCCTCCTTAGCGGCACTGTTTTTGGTAACGTAGCTTTGCAGATTTGCCATTTTGGACTCATCGAATGTCACGTCTCTACTGATGATGCATTTCTATTGATCTAGACACCAAAGTTTGTAACACTTGGTTCCAGGTGGATATCCAATGAAAATGCACTTCAAAGCTCTTGCTTCCAGCTTATCCTGTCTAACATGAGACTAAACAATACATACAAAAACTTTCAAGTTATCGAGTTGCCTGGTTTCCCGTACCACATCTCCAAAGGAGTCTTCATATTGATAGCTGTCGATGGACATCAGTTGATAAGGTAGCAGGCGGTTGACACAGCTTCACCCCAGAAAATTTTGGGAAGACTTGCATTCAGCAACATACACCTCACTCTCTCTAGGAGAGTCCTGTTCATCCTCTCAGCCAGGTCATTCTGTTGAGGAGTGTTCTGAACTGTTTTGTGCCTTGTAATGTCATTCTTCCTGCACAACTCCTCAAACTGTTCTGAACAATACTTTAAACCATTGTCGGTTCTCAAGTGCTTCGACTTTGCTCCTATCTTATTTTAAGTGAGAGTTAACCACTCATGAATCCGTCGAAAAGCTTCATCCTTTGTTTTAAGGATGAAGACCCATACCTTCCTGGTGTAGTCGTCGATGATAGACATGAAGTATCTCCCTCCTCCATGAGTCTGAGTTCTGGCTGACCCCCATAAATCACTGTGTACGTAATCAAGTGGCTTCTTAGATGTGTGAATTCCGGTAGAGAACTTCACCCTGGTAGTCTTCCCCAGTACACACTGTTCACAGAATTCCAATTTGCTGACTCGATCTCCTCATACCGTATCTCGCTCGGACGGCTCTTGTAAGCCTCTTTCACTTACATGCCCTGACCTCATGTGTCATAATCCGGTCCCGTCGGGTTCCGATTGAACCGCATTTGAGAAGTTGCCGATCACAGCTTCTTCCAACTAGGGAGTATAGTCCATTCTTTCGACCCTTTCATGACAATGAGCGAACATTTGACTACTCTGATGCAGCCATTTTTTGCCTTGAACGAGTATCCGCTTGACTCCAGAGTACCTAAGGAGATCAAATTTCTTTTAAGCTTTGGAACGTACCTGATGTGTTGAAGTATCCGCTCAGCTCCATCGAACATCTTTATTCTGATTATTCCGCTGCCAAGTACCCTGCAAGCTTTATTATCTCCAAGAAGAACAGACCCACCGTTTACCAGTTGCAGTGTCTCGAACCAGCCTTTATGAGGACACATGTGGAAGGAGCACCCAAAATCGAGGATCCACTCCTTGCTGGATTTTAATTCTGATATCACCAGAGCTTCTGCTGAATCATAGCCATCTTAGGCTACACTTGCTTCTCCATAATCTTTAGGCTTCACCTGAAAACTTTTCTTTCTATCCAGACAGTTCCTCCTGAAGTGACCTTCTTTGTGGCAGTGGAAACGCCTGTTAGATCTTTTGAAGATCGACTTCGCTCTTCTTTACGGATTTTGATCTCGTTCGATCACTTTTGAACCTTTCTTGCTCGATCTTCCTCTAACTCGTCGGACCGCCTCCGCCGGCTTCTTCGTCAAGTTCCTCGGCTCCGATCGGCGATTAAACCTCTTCCAAAGTAATAGTCGTACTCCTTCCATAGAGCATCGCATCCCCGAAATGCTCGTAGCTCTTAGGAGTAGAGTTTAACGATAGAGAGTGCCTTATCCTCGTCGTCCATCTTGACGTCGATATATTCGAGATCATCTATAATCTTGTTGAACTCGTCAACTCGCTCCGAAACCGATTTTTCTTCGTGCATTTTGAATGAGTATAAGTGTTGCTTCGTAAAGAGCCCGTTAGCGTGAGATTTAGTCATATAGAGTACCTCGAGTTTGGCCCAAAGTGCTCGAGCGGTTGTCTCCCTCGACACCTCCCTCGATACTTTGTCGCCCAAACTCAAAATTATCGATCGCGAGCCCCGTCCGTAATGACGTTCTTCTCTTTTCGATCATGTCGACCGGCAATGCTCGTCCGAACCTTGCAAGGCTTCTGCAACACCCTGCTGAACCAGTAGAGCTCTCATCTTTACTCTCCACAAGCCGAAGTCATTTTTACCGTGAATTTCTCGATATCAAATTTAGCAGAACTCATTGTTCCGCCAAACAGCTTTTCACATCAAGATCTTCAAAGAGTTCCACTCGTCGCCTTTCCAATAGAACTAGGCAATGGTGAAGAGAACTTTTATGCAGCTTGCGAAATGGTGTTTGCCGAATTCCTGCTAGTCTGCGGACTAAATTGCGGTAAACCAATTATCTCCCTCTCCACTGCTTTTCTGTCTGCAGGTCGAAGGAGCACCAGTAGGTTACTGTTCTTCTCATACTGAATGTCACCTCATGCAGTAGAATGAATTGGCCGAACACCACTTGTAGGATCGCAGAACTCCTTCTCACAGCGACAGCATTTGCGGACTGGAAGAACCCCGTCGCACCCACCAGCCGGAGGGAATGTTCCTTCTCTTACCGCCTTCCTCCTCTGCCGCTCCTCGGTCACACCCAACGACGGGACTGGTGGGTCGAGAGAACCCCGCGGCACCCAACAGGACCGCCCGTCTTCCTGCCTGCACCTTCGTGGACCGAACAAGAACGATCCCCGTCGGAACAGATCGCCTTCCCGCCTGCACCTTCTCTCCCGAGACCGAACGAGCCACGCCTACGCACCTGGTTGTACAATTTTCCCGCAAGATTCCCTGGTCGCCTTCCTGCTTGAGAACCTGGAACTGCCGAAGGCCTCTCCTGCTGGATTGCCGAATCCCGTATGCAAGAAATGCCGAAGGACCACTTCTGGACAAAACAATATTTCCGCAGAATAAATTTCTGTAGAGGAATTACAGAATTCCTATAGGTAACAACAGCTGAATTATAGAATTATTTTCCTCTCCCTTGCTGGTTCCTGGAAGTGTTGAATTCTCTACTGTGCAGGACACCGACGCCTTTGTCGAACGAACTGTCGTGCAAGCCTAAAGCCCCTTCGCGTGAACCTGAACTGAGGAGGAACGCAAAGCCTACCAGAACTCTCTACTGAGATTCTTGACTGCCGAAGAACCTGGACAGACCTGCAGAGCTTCCAAGAGCCAAATTCTTCCTGCTTCAACCAAAGAACAGCTCTGGCTAAATTGCACAGCCGGACTTCACTGTTTTTCCTGAAGTCTTGAATTGCTAAGTTTGGCAACAGTAAGATTGCCGAATTCTTGCTGCCTGCAATTCGATGGAAGAACGATGCCGATACCTCCTTCATTCTCCCAAGAACTTGGAAGCCGGAATATCTTCAGCCAAGAAGTGCCGAATTTCCCACAGACTGCGCCAATTGTTGTGGGAAAATCAACTTGGCTAGAAGAAAAATAAAGAGCACAAGCAAACACAAGGAACACAAAGCGATTACTTGGTTCGGTCACTTTGGACCTACATCCACGGGAGGGAAACGATCATAAAATTCACTAAGGCAAAGACAAGAGAATACATAGCTTTACAATATGAGCTCTCATCTTCCATGGCCTCACTCTTTGCTCCCAAGACCCTTCAAGATGCTCTCCTCATCTTCCTCCAAAGCTAATATCACTCTCTTTAATTCTTGGACAGAAATTTTCTCACTTGCCTCTCACACACACTAAGCCTCACCCACCCTCATCTATTTATAATAGATGAAGCCTAAATAAGAGGCTTGGAAGGAATAAGCAATAATACAAAAATGCCCTTTGCCTTTAGTGTAATATAAATTGTGAGTCACTTATTAACAGTTTCGATCACACATCCTAGTTCTTTCCTAGTTATTAATCACACATATGACAACCACAAAATAATAAAAGAAAAATTTACAGACATACCGCACAATTCTTATGTATTCATATATCAAACATTTAAAATTTGATACTTATATTTACACACTTGTTGTTATAAATTCATCAATGATAAGGTTTATTTATTTTTGAAAAAGTTAATAGTATTGATATTGTTGTTCTTAATATAAGGATTTGAGTGTCATGTATGTAACTATCAAAACTTTTCATGTGTGGAGTTAGGGGTGTAAACGAACCGAACACGAACAAACGGAGCATAGTGTTCGTGTTCGAAATGTTCGAACACATCACTATTCGTGTTTGATTTGTTTAACAAACCGAACGAATAAAATTGTTCGTGTTCGTCTCGTTTGCTTATCGAACGAATCGAACACGAATTTCATGGCGAACCGAACATAAACTGTTCTCGAACAACGAACTTTTTGACGAGTCCTAACTTTGATAAGCATACTTCCTCAAAATGAAACAAATTGATCGGATATTCCTTACACAGCAGATAATTCATAATTCCTCAAAATGAAACGAAACCTAAGTAAGGCGTTTAGGCTTTTGTTTAGAGTTATATTTTAATATATAGTATCGTATATTAATTATAATATTATAATATTTATATTAATATAATTAATACTATAATATTATTATTGATATTAATAATTTATCTTATATTATAATTTATAAAAGTTTAATTATTTAAAATATGATAAATTTTTATAATATAAAATTATTTTAAATTATTTAATATTTCAAACAATAACGAACCGAACACGAACGAACACATCACTGTTCATGTTTGGTTCGTTTAACAAACCGAATGAAAGAAATTTTTCATGTATTCGTCTCGTCTAGCTGATCGAACGAATCAAACACAAATTTCTTAACGAACCGAACACGGACTATTCGCGAACAACGAGCCTTTTTCGACAGCCCCATATAGAGTTTGTGCTAGATATGTAAAACATAATTGAGTGATTCATATGTAAATCTTCATAAAAAAAAAGGAAAAATCCATAAAAAATCATTATGACTACAGTAACCGCATCTAAATTTTAAAAATCTCAAGGCCTAAATTCACTTTTTAAAAAAGTGAGTAATAATTGCATTTTGATGTGACATTAAAGTATTATGTATATTAATATATGATAGTTTAGATGTTGGGTGTATAAATATATAGGCATTGTGTGGTCTGTATTTAAATGCCCCTTTTATTTTTAATAAATATTTTTTTTTTTATATATAACCTTTTATTTTAATTATATGGTTATGTATTTAAAAGGCCAGCATGACGCTCCAACGCTCGGATGTAACGCCCAAGCATCGAGACTAGCAGCATCGTAATGCCCACTCCAGATTTCAAAATCCGATCGCTCAACACTATAGCGTCCCGAGGTCAGCAACCCAGCGCCCGTTGGAGCTCCACAACACCACTATCGCGATGCCTTAATGCCGGTAACTGAATTCAAGGAGTTTTCATTCAAAATCTCAGCTTCTCTACGCGAAGTGTGCACCTTGAAGGATTGTACTTCTAGTTTTCTCTTGTGCGAAGGAAGAATAAGTGTCTTGGAGTGTTCTGAAGAGAGGGACAATCAATTTAGGGTCTGTTTGGGGGCAGCTGCAGCTTATTGAATAATCTACCGATAAGCTAGGTGCGGTAGCTATTACAAAATTTTATTTTTTTGGAAAAGCCCGCAAACTGTAGAGAAAGTTGCTAGCACTTGCGCTACAGATAGGTGCGGTGTGAATAAACTGTTTTCGCGTTTAGAAACGCATGTAAATTGCTAAACGCACTTTACCACAAATAGCTAGGGTGCGTTTTCAAAACGCCAAAACATCAAATAAACTTGCCCAAATGGACCTCTGCAATTTAGAATTGCGTTATATTTTAAAATTTTAAATGGATATTTTGATTGATTGATCCTATGAGAAGTTGATTCGGAAGCACATGACGATGAAAGTGAAGTGTCAACCGAAATCATGTGACGAACCGACAATGCGCTTTGATGGGGCCAACCCACATAAAAAAGAACAAATGAGCAGTTGGAGGAGCATCATGGGTGTGTGTAACTGTGTCAGCATCACTATTAGAACTGGACCATTATTTAAAATTAGAATTATTATTTTGATTGGGTCTCCTTTGAGCTCATCGATTTGTTGGGCCACAAACTCTCTCGGGCATAATCCATATTGTTTACGATCTTTTGATATTGTTCTACGCTCATCGATCATTTAGGATGTTGAATCGCGATTTGTTTGTGAATCGCAGCTTCGAGAAAATGAAGGATGCAAAAGAGAAATAAATAAAAGAGATGAGATATTTTTATATGTTGTATTTATAACCTACATTATATTTAACGCTCATCTATTTATAGGGGGTTATGATTAGCATGATATGAAAAGTATATCTGGATCCTTTTTTATCGGTCGACCCCCAATCAATAAGTTTTATGTCGTGAAATTGATGAATATTCAACGGGTCATCTTCTTGCCGGTCAGCCTCTGTCCGTTTGGGGCAGCTTATTTGGTGCGGCGGCGTTTTGAAAACGCACTTGCGCATTTGGGTAAAGCTAGCGTTTTAATAGGCTATGCGTTTTCAAAACGCGAAAATAGTTTTTTCGCATCGGTGGTAGATTTTTGGCTGAGATCTGCTTTTTAAAAAAAAAAAAATTTTGTAATAGCGCGCACTAGCTATCACATGATTATTTAATCAGCATCGTGATTATTCATAAGATGCAGCTGCCCGTCTGTTTGGATTTTTGAGTCAATCAACCTCTAGTTCGGTCGACCTACTATGTCGGTTTACCGCTAGTCGGCCCCGATCGATCTCCGATCGACTATCTATTGTCGCTCGATCGTCCTCCATGTATATTTCTTTATTCTTTTTGATCTTTGTCAGACGATGTGTGCTTTGTTCTGAGCCGTTTGATTCTCGGAAGATCTGGTCAATTGTATTTTTATTATAAAACCCCTAATTTTATTTTATAAAAGTAACGATTACATTTTTTTTGATGTAATATTAAGTATTTGAGTGTTATGCAAGTAAATATGAAAGTTTCAGTGTAAGATGTATAATAATATATATAATTACATAAGAATTGTGTGGTAAATGACTGACAATTTGGCATTATAAATAAAGTTTATTTTATTTCTAAAAAAATAGTAATATTAAAGATTTGAGTGGTATGTATGTAAATATTGAATTTTTAAATGTTAAATATGTAAATATATAAGAATTGTGTGGTATGTATGCAAATGGCCCAATAATAATACATTAATAGTGATTGATGTTGATTGTAGATGCTTTTTAAAGTCCATGAAAATGAACGTGTCCAACTGTGATGGGCCCGGCCCACTTTAACCCAAGGTAGAGATCTGCACTTGTACGAATAAATCAGGGATTATGATAAGCAACAAGTAAATGTAAATATTGTGCTCGAATGCATAAACATATTAATTAAAAATAAAATAAGAGAAAATAAATGGAATTTATAAACACCTAAAGTTTCATATCACATATAAATATCATTATTTTGAGCAGAATAACATCCTATTTTTATGATATTGAGGCAGTTTTAGGACAATGATATGATAAAATTTTTAAAGTTATATACCATGTCAGTAAAATTACGAATGAAGTTCAAATTAATTACACGACAACTAAGAATGAATTATTGGCATTAGTATATTATTTTGAAAAAATTTAGATCTTATCTCATTGGAACTAAATGTATTATTTATAACGATCGTTATCTTTATTAGATATCTTATGTTAAAGAATGATCGTTGGCCAGAGATTAATTAGATGAATGCTTTCGCGGCGAAATTTGATTTAGAAGTAGTGGATAAGAAATGATTAGATGATCAAATTGTTGACAATTTATCTAGATTGGAACATGAAACTTCTGTATTTACGAAAATGAAATTAATGAAAATTTTCTCGATTACTATTTGGACGCTATTGCTGATTAGCGTGTTCCGTAGTATACGAACATAGTGAATTTTATTTTTAGTGATATTATACGTATAGATTAACATATCATCAATAGAAAATGTTCATTCATGATGCGAGATCTTCTTTTAGGATGACCAATATTTAGATAAAAAATGAAAGAATCGAATTATCAGAAGATACGAACTTTTAGACGAAATCCAGAAATTATTCAGAAATGTTATGCCTCTAAGTTTGAGGGATATTTTGGTGTTGATAGAAGCACATTTAAGATTTTACAATCCAAATTTTATTGGTCTACTTTATTTAGGGATGTAAATATATATGTTAAAACTTGTGATAGATTCCAGAGAGCAGGTAAAATATCTAAGAGAGATAAAATGCCTCTAAACTTTACTTTAGAAATTGAGATTTTTTATGTATGAGGTTTAAATTTTATGGGACCTTTTGTACCATCTTTTAGAAACTTATATATTTTAATAGTTATGTGTTATGTCTCAGAATAGATTGAGACAAGATCTCTTCCAAATATTGAGCCTCAAAGGGTAGCTAAGTTCATAAAGAGGAATATTTTACTATAGATTTGGCATGTGCTAGAGTGATCGTAAGTGATAAAGTAAGCCATTTCGGGAATAGAAAAATTGAGACAATAGTAGGTAAATACGGAATTAAGCATAAAATAGGCATAGTTTATCATCTCGAACTAGTGGTTTAGTAGAGGTATCTAATAGAGTAATTAAGAGAATTTTAGAAAAAATTGTTAATCATAATAACGCTAGACTTGATGTTATAATAAGAGCCTATAAGACGCTATCATAAAGCTTCGAAAAGAATGTCTCTTTATAGACTCGTATTTGAAAAAATTTGTCACTTACCAGGTAGAATTACGATATAAGGCTTATTAGGCTATTAAGGAATACAAGTACAACTTAAAAGAAGTTGGTGAGAAGAGATTGTTGCGATTAAATGAACTCGAGGAGATTAGAAATGAATCTTATTAAAATGCAAAGATTTATAAATAAAAGATGAAAAATTGGCATGATCGGAAGATTCTTAGGAATGAATTTAAACATGAACAAGGTGTTTTACTATATAATACAAAATTGAAACTATTTCTTGGAAAACTTAAGTCCAGAGTGGTTGGGGTCATTACTGTAATTAAAGTGTACCCATTTGTTACGATTAATATTCAAGATCCAAAAAATGATACAGTGTATAAAGTGAATGGACAACGACTTAAAATTTACAAAGGTGGAAATAGGCCTATGATTAATGAGATTTTGTTGCTGGGTTAGCTAGAGTAAGAATTTGGATTCGTCAGACTGAAGACATTAAACAAACACTTCTTGGGAGGAAATGCAATGTTTGTATTTGTGTGTTTGTTTGTATTTTAGTGTGTCAGTATTGTTATTTTATGGTTTGGTTGTAGTTGTGTTTTAAGTTGTTTAAGTTTGAATTGGTTCGCTTTGATTTTAGTAAGTTATGAGTGTGACGATTCCTTAGCTTCTCGCAATGGGTAAACTTACATTTGTTATCTAGTGGTAGTTGAATTAACTAGCTCAATACGACTCGGTTCTCAACCAAACTTGAGAATTTACTGGAGACTTGTTGGGTTTGCACATTAGACGTGTCTATGAAGAGTCTATTACTTTCTTTATCCGACCATGTTGTCATTAGATGGGTGTGATAAACTGGCTGGTGATAAACATGAGGATGATCTCGACATTATTGTTATTAGAGGTGCATATTTTAAGAGACGACGTAATACTCGAGGTTGGCAACACATAAACCAACATATTAGGGACAACCTTGTTAATGGTTTATCTTAATAAAATATATATATGCACCCAATTGATCGTTGGAAGGTTATTCCGTCGGAAATTGGAAGTAAAGAAGGGAGATGTGATGAGGAGGAAGAGTTATCTTTTTCTATCTTTTGTGTTTGTGAGTTTATTGGAGTGAATGAAAACTTGGGGAGGATTAAAATACTTAATTTAAATGACCAAAATGAAGTTGGGTCATGCAAATTAGGTTCCATACACCTAAGGCAAAACAATGCTTAAGATAAAAATAAATTAAAAAAAAAAAACACCGGTGCCTAGACACTAATAGGCGAGTGTCATGGCGTCACATACTCCAACGTTAAGGCGCCGAACTACCACACATAGACACTGAATCACCTGTTGGACAAAAAACTTAAAATAGCCAGTCCAAGTCATTTTCGCACACGACATTCATCCTGACAGTGAAATCTTCTTGACTTTCTGCGGAGCTTTGAAGGTGAAACTTAAAGTTTTCTTTTTCTTGGTGTTTCCGTGCATTTTAGGGCATGTGAAGCACAAATTTCATCTTCTTCAGGTAAGACTTCCCCTTTGACCTTGTGATTTTTCCTTGACCTAACAATTTCTTCTGCATACAAGAAATTTTCAAAAAATTTTTGGGAAAATAGTGAATAAAAAAGAAAAAGTACTTGGGGAGAGTTGATTTATACTCTAAACTTGCATTTTGAGTCAAATACATCCTACATTTGGAATCATTTCTTTCTTTGTTTTCTTCTCACTTGTTATCATGGCACCTAAAACCAAAGGGAGTAAAGATAAATGTTCATTTGATCATAAGAACTTTATTAGCTATAAAGCTCAGAAAAGATATAATGAATTTATTCATTAGCCCTGGTGGTGATGTAGAAAACATCATTGTATCTCGTCATTGGGATACTTTTTTGTCACGCCACTATCGTAGTTACAATTTCTATTGTTAGAGATTTCTACTCGAATCCCGTGAGGCCTGCGATGATTCTGTATTCGTTAGGGAGAAGAGAGTGAGTTTTACCCCTGCAGATATCAAGTCACTCTATTCTTTGGGAGAAGTACCTGATTGCTTTTACTCTTCATTTGAACCCTGTCGGCGTATTTTTTTAGGTTGTGTGATATTTTAAAAAAGGGGTCGCCTTACAGAAATTGTCGGCGAATTTTAATTTAATTTAAATAAATAATTTGAAAAGTAGTATTTGATTTTGAAAATAATTTTAAATTTGAAAATTTTAATATATGAAATCAAACTGATCTCACATCCCGAATAGTTTATATAAACGAGCGCCGCACCACAAACCGTGTATCTATCCCGAAGAATAAACACCATTGCTTGATAATGGGGCTCGATTAAATAAACTAGAAAGGTTTGTGACATCCGTTTGGTCTGCGAACCAATTTTATAAGCCGACAAATTCCCTAGCTTAATATGAAACTATTAAACGGGGTTTATATTACTCAGGTTCTTAAAGTTCCCTATAAGGGCAAGCCCACTATAGTTAATTACATCTTAAGTGACGGGAATCACCTAAGAAAACTCTCGATAATAATCGATAATTCTGCTCTCGAGAATTTCGAAGTTTAAGTTTTCGAAAGGATTGAATTTCGGAAATTTCAATAGGGAATGGATCAAATTTAGAACATTTTTATTTTGGGAATCGAAGGGAGAAAAGTAGGAGAGATCACGGATTCGAAGCGGACTTCGGTAATCTCCCGACTATCCTATTGTTTGGCTTGGATTTAGGAAAGTCCTAATGTTTATTTAATGTTTTAATCTTGCCAATTTTAATTAATTAGGGCTTATATTTATATGATAGAATCATACAAATTGCACAGAAGATATGAGGGTTTATGTCGTATCGGACGACTACCTCGGAATCCTAAGACCGGTTAGGGCTTAATTTGCGATGCGAATGCTAACGAAAAGTTGAGGATTTATGTTGCACTAGGCAAACTACCCCGAAATCCTATGGCTTGGTTATTTAATTCTAAGAAAGTTTTGCTTGAAGCAGGTTCGAGTTTTCTTGACGACGATGGCCGTCTTGCCCACCATGCTCCGAGCTTCTTGTTGTTGCAGAGGTTTAGTTTTAGAAATCATAAATCAAGAGATGAGAGAAGTGTTCGGTTTAGAGAAGTCTTAATTTCCAAGTGTTTTTTGTGTTTTAATTAAAACGGATCTTAAAGTTGATTAAACGAGCCGATTAAGATCCCGCGGTTCCGATCATCCCGACACCAGTTATTTTCATCGAATTCACTTAGTCCGGATGAATTTGCTAAACTCGACTAAATGAGTTCCGCACTTTCATTTAGACCAGTGGGAAATCCCGTTAGCAACACGTGGGTTACATCATCCAGGTATTCCAGATCATTCGATGAGACGTTTTAATTTAGTTGTAGTTGTAGTTTTGTTGTTTCGTTTGTGATTAAATTTTGAGTTGTCTTATATTTTGAAATGTTGTGGAGGTGAATTTTATCTTGTAGTGTCTTTTATTTTAATTTTGGGTTTCGGTTTTGGTTTTCGTCCTAAAGGTGTAGGTTTTCATGCAGCTGTTGTTTATCATGCAAGAAAAAATAAGCGCGATGCGATTAAATAAATTGCGATAAAATAAATTGCAATAAAATAAAAGCGTACTGGAGGGTCTTCCAGTCATTCCGAGCTTGCACTTAAAACATAGTTAGAATATTTAAGCAAGTTCCTAGGTAAAGCTAAGGGAAAGATTTATGGTTTTCTACAAGATTCACTAATCCTATAGCTAGTCATTTCCTAAAACGTCTAGGTTCTTTGTGTTTTTAGTTTGAAGACGATTTTCTTCATCGAAGAACGATTAAGTTCGATTGTTCTTGTAAATATCCTATCATATTGAGGAAGTGCTTAAGAAGAATCTTAAACATCTTTTCAATATTTCAGGATTGTTTTAAGTCGAAATGAATTTAATTGTGTAAATGAATCGATCGTCCGAGGTTTTCAAGTTTTGTTAACTTGCTCGGTGAACTAGGACATTTGAATGTCACTATAAGTGAAGTAACATTTTAATGTTCATTTAGGAGTTATGATAACTAAAGCTCCTAAGCGGCAAAATGATTCTTAATGATTTGTGATTCAAATTTAAGTTGAATTAATAATTTAAGTTTGGAATAGTGTTGAAGTTATTTTAGATTTATTTCTTCGTGTCTTAAGTGAGGTTATTTAATTCGACTTAATTTAATTTAATTTAATTTATTTTAATTTAATTTATTTAATTTAATTTGATTTGATTTAATTTAATTCAATTTAATTTATTTGATTTAATTTCTTAATTTAATTTAATTTAATTTTAATTTAATTTAATTTAATTTAATTTAATTTAATTTATTTTAATTTATTTAATTTAATTTAATTTGCTTATTTAATTTAATTTAATTTAATTTAATTTTATTTATTTAATTTAATGTATTTAATTCATTTAATTTAATTTAATTTGTTTATTTAATTTAATTTAATTTTAATTTAATTTAATTTAATTTAATTGAAATTTTTGAAAGAGTTTAATGATTTAATTTTAGTTTAATGATTAAGTCTTTTAATATTTTAAATTTGAGTTATCATTTTAATTAAGAGTTGAATATTAATGAGATGATTAATTTAGGGATTTTTAAATTAAAGAATAAATCTCTTCCTAATAATATCCCTATTTTAATAATTCCAAATTTATTATTCTTCCAAATTCAATTAATCATTTACTTAAAGTTTAATCATTTTAAATTATTTAATGGGTTTCTACCCTTCAATTATTTAAATTTCAATCATCCAAATCAGATTAGGATCAAAATATTTTACTTGTTAATTTTTATTAAACCTAAAGTTTTAATTAAGGATTAAAATTTTAATTACCATTTTGCCCTTTAAGCCTAATAATTTCATAACTCACTAAATTGAACTCAAATGAACTTGAAATTTTTATGTAACTTCACTTATGTGTCAATGAAGACATGAGAGGAGAAAATGTGATTTTTCTGTATTTAATTTATTTATATAATTATTTTTTGTAGAAAATAGAAATTTCCAAGGAAAATTCAATAATATGACCAAGGGAAAGTTTCTGTCCTTAAGAAAATTAGGGGACATTCCTAATGACCAGAGGACCACTTGGACTAAATTTTGTAATTTTTTGAATTATATTTTATTTATTAGAATTATTTTAAGTTCTGGAGTATTAATTAATTTAAAAATAAAATAAATGTTGAAAAATAAGTTTTATAATTTTTAAAATTCTCTCTGATATCAAGGATTCCAGAGAACCAAACTTTGCAATTTTCTGATTTTTCTTTGATTTATTATAATTATTTTGGTGAAAATGCTAGAAAATACATTTTTTAATTTTAAAATTACCCTAGAGCTTTAAAAATTAATATCTCACTAAATAGACCTAGGAAAAATATGGGACTTGTTCATAAGTGATTAAAATTCAAAATATGACATTTTGGTGAATTTTATTATTTTTGTGATTTTTATTATTTTTTAATTATTAAAAATATTAAAATAATATTAAAAATCAACTTTTTAGAAAATTGAAATTTTAATTTTCTTAAACTCCCACGATATCAGAGAGACTCCAAAACCAATTTGGTGAATTTTTGAAAGACATTTTGAAAGTTATGAATTTTTAAAGTTTAAAATGGCTAAGTGGCTTAATCAGCCCAATTAGTGGGGCTAACCAAGTCCAATTGACCTCAAATTTTTATGATGGGTTCCTCTGACCCTAAAGGTCAGTGGAGAATTGATTTCAAGTCAATTTGATCTATGGTTAACTCTAATTAATTAGGGATCTATTTTGGGTGTTTAAGCGATTAGGGTTAATCTAAGTGAATTAACTCAAATCCTATTTTTCCTAGGGTTCTCTGGTCATAAGGAACATCACCAAATTTTCCTAGAATTTATTTCACAACATGCTAATTTTTGAAATTAAAATACTTAAAACAGCAACATGCATTTGAAAAATCAATAACTTTTCACGGAGATGGCCTCGACCTTGGAAAATTCGGGGAATGTCCCTAAGTTCAGAGGCTTCAAGCTCCTATGGTCTCATGCCATGGTGAATTGTATACATGCATGGAGAATTAAAACAATGCAGGGAGTAAATAATTAATTAAAAATAAAATACTAGACAAAATTAATTAATTTCTTTTCCACATTATTCTCCTACTGTTCAACGAGCAAGAGGGTATTTTTATTTTATTTTTGTGATTTTTCTACACAAAGATATGGATTTTTAAAGTTAGGGAATTAAATAAATAGAAAATATTCCTATTTATCTACTTATCCACGCGGCGCCGCGTCAGCCTCGGCGGCTCGAAATGCCGCGTGGCGCGCTCCCATTCGACGCCGCCATCCGAGTCGGCGGCCCGGGCCCCGCGGTTCTCGTACGGTCTCCGGTCCGACGCCATCCGAGCCGTCCGTCCGCGCGTGTATTAAATGGACGGCATCCGTTCATCGTCCATGGCGGGTGTGATCCGTGACCGTCCACACTCTAACCCAGAACTCACTCGATTCTCGATGGATTTTCGTGTTCTTATGCTCCATGGATTCGTCTTGAAGAGACGAACACATCCATACGGTAAACATGCATTGAAATTAAGGCATTTGAAATGGAGAATCTCCGGAAGCTCGGGATGAAGAATTAGCTCATACCTTTGCTCGGAGAAGTGAAGCTTCGATCCGAGAGTTGTTGCACCTTCGATTGGATCTGGCAAGCTCCGGATGAAGTCTCCGGTCCAGTGAATTAGTGCAGGTTGAACTTCGACCACGGCTGATCACAAAGCTTGGAGTCCGGAGCAGCGGGTGGCCTCGGAGATGGGGCTTTTCTGCGGTGGACACCTTCCCTTGGTGCGGTGAAGGTGTAGGACCAATCGATTTGGGGATTGGTTCATCGTGGGAAGTGTCCTGGTTTTGGGCTTGGATTTCGACTGCGAAATTGAGCTCGCGAGAGAAGAAATGGCAGGGGGATCTCACTGGGATCAAGTGCTCTGTGTATGAGGAGGGGTACGGAACAATTTTGGCGAGTTTTGGCAAGGTTTGTGCAACTCTCTTCTCATGGCCGAGAGGGGGTGGTGTTTAAATAGGCATAGGTTGGAGGGCCTCCGGGGGAGTTAGGGCTTGGGATCGAGCTGCTGCGAGTGAGGAAGAACGGCCATGGTGACCACTGTAGGCATGGGGCGGCTCGGCGAGGGAGAATTCCAAAGTTTGGCTCCTCCCGAGGTTTCGGCCATGGTGTTTTCCGGCGGCGGGGTGGCCGGCCGGCGAGCATGGGTCACCCTCGGGGTCGAGTGGGTCGGGGCTTGATGTTTGTGAAGGCGATTGGTGGCTGCCATGTGTAAAGTGGTGGAATCGAAATGGAATGGGGAAGGGGTCATTTTTGCTTCAATTTGGTCAACCCATGATTTTGGGATTGGTTCACCTCCCCATGATCCGGTTTTGGGGCTGGATGAATCGGTTGGGTCGAGTGGTCTTAAGTGGAGAAGTCTCCATCCAAGAATATTTAGATTAAATTTGGGTTAAGGGGAATCATAAGTAAGGTTAATGGCTTTTAGGAAGTGCTTAAAGGACCTCCTCTTTTTCCCAATGTGGTAAGGTCACATGTCAACAACTCACATGGCTTTCATGTGGCTTAAGAATGGCTTCATGGCTCACCTTTGGCTTGGGAAAAAGTTTGCGTCAATTTCATGAAAAAGGGTTTTAGAAATTTTGGTAATTTGGTGTAAAATTTGGATGGTTTGTCATATGGCTTTGTTTAGAAAGATTTGATTGCTGATTTAGGACTTAGGAATGATTTTAATTAAGTGAGGATGAGATGAGATTGTAATGTGGGCTTTAGGATGGGCTTGGGCTTTTGAGTTTGGTTTGGAATGGGCTTTTGAATGTCCTTTAGAAGTGGGCTTTTAGATGAAAATTTTGCAAAGGGCCATGCCAAATAAATGTTGGGTTTAGTTTAAGGATGTGTCATGAGTGATTTGAGACAAGTTTGAAGTGATTTGGGTTTGATTTGGGTTGAATTTGGGTTTCTTTGGTAAATGGGCCAATGTAGGTCGAATTGGGCTAACTTGGGCCAATGTTGGGCTAGGGTTGAAATTGATGTAAAATTAATGTTGGGAAATGTTTATGGGAGTGTTTCAAAGAGGTTTCAACTTTGGTTGGGTTTTGGTTTTGGGGTTTGGGCTCATTTTGGGCTAGGTTTAGGTTTAGGTCAAAATTGGGCTTTTTGATTTTGGGTTGAATTTGAGTGGGGTTTGGGTCTAAATTTTGAGCAAATAATGTTAGTGTTTTGTTTATGGAGATGTCAAGGGAGGTTTAGAAAAGATTTGGGGTTAATTGGAGTTGAATTGGGTGAGTTTGGGTTAGGTTTGGGTCATAGGTCCAAATTGGGCTTTAAGGCCAAAAGTGAAATTGGATCCCAATGCCAATCAAATTGGGCTTGTATTTGGTCTAGATTGGTGTTGGGGATGTTGAATTGAAGTTTAGAATTGAATTGGACCAGAATTTGGGTTAATTGGGTAGGTTTGGTTTGACATTGGGTTTACTTTGGGTTAAAATGGGTCAAATTGGGGGTTTTGACAAAAGTGGGATAAATTGACAAAATTGGCCCATGGTGTAGTTGAACAAAATGAAATTGGGAATATTTGGGATTTTCTGGAATTTTCTGGGAATTTTCTGAATTTTTGGATTTTTGGGTCAAAAGGGTATTTTGGGTATTTGGAGGGTATTGGGAGGGTATTCTTGGAATTTTTGGTATTTTTGGCTAGGAATGGTCAATTTGAGTGATGTGGAAGTGTTTAGGAATGGTTTTGAGGAATTTTGGGTAATTTGGAAATTTTTGAGAAATTTGGGTAGTTTCAAGGGCATTTGGTATGGTTGGTGGGTGTAGAGGTCCGGGGTCGAAAATTGAAAATTTGGAAAATTGAAGATTGGGTGGATGTAAGTGAAATGAAATCATTTTGTTGAGCCATGAAGCCATATCAAGCCCACATGAGCCATGAAGGGACTCGTTTGAGGCATTCACAATGTTGTTCTCTAACCCTCTAGCGAGACTTAGGGGTTAAGGACCATCCATGTGAATCACTCACATGAGTCGAAGTCAAGTTAGGTATAGGTGTGGTTTTAGGAGGTGTGTGAAAGTGTAGTGCATGTGCAAGTCGACCCTTCACTGGCACAGTGCCACCCGTAGGCGATCCTAAGGCGAAAGAGTCCTATAGGAACTCATCCTTTAAACTTCCGCATTTGATTTCAACCCTCTAGGTGATTAGGGGTCTATAGTCAAGTTTGTGGAGTTTGCGGGGAGTTAAGAAGTGGTTTGAATTTCTAAAAGGTGGGTCCCGATTCTAGTCCTCTAAGATAGTCGAAGGAAAAGCCTAAGTGCTAGATCCTAAAAATCTAAAGAGAAGAGGAGAAGACCTCATCAAAAATGAGGTCAACAAACCCACTGACTCCCGCTTAATGATATTATTAAGTTCTTGACTGATTTTACTCCCATTTGAACTCACCGACTCCCGGCTTAATGATATTATTAAGTTATTGATTGATCGAAAAGGAACTTGAAAGGTTATAAATGACTTATAAGGTAAATTTCTCTTCATCTAAGTTAAATGCTCCGTCCAAGGCATGAAATTTTTGTTTCGACCATGCCTCTTCCTTCTACCAATCTTAGTAAGATTACTAGAGAGAGGGCGGCTTTGAACTATTTTATTCGGATGATGAAGAATATTGGTATTGGCTCTCTCATATACAATTCTATCCTCAATGTTGTAATGAGAAGTTCTACTTTAGGGTTAGGATAGCCGTCTATTATTTTCTCCATGTGTCGGTAGTCTAGATCTGGTTTGAGAATTGGGAGGAGTTGCTGCATACATTAAAGTCCATTAGTACCGTTAATGCAAGTCTATATGTAAATTTTTTTTTTTTTGACATGGAACTAGCTTATACGAAGTTCCTTCTTCTTCGAGACCATCGACTTCATCTACTTCTCTTGGACCTTCTATGAGCATAGATTCCATTTTTTGCACATTTGAAGATTATTGAAGGTGATATCGCCATTATTCAGAACCATTCCAATTTCTAGTCAAACCAATCAACCATTGTTAATCTAAGAGAATTGGATGACTGAGATTTGTGAATATTAATGTCCAATTATCATCATAGTTAAAATAGTGACTTTTTTATGTGACATGATAGTTTTTGGTGATATAAATGTAAAAAAAAGTAAAGTTTTGAAGTCAACTTTATAAATACATAAAAATTGGGTGATATGCATGTAGATTCCCCTACTCATTTTCAAATACTTACGTGAAACAGAAGAGCAAAAGTCCAATCAAGCCAGCCTTATACTGCTACTCTGGATGTTTCATCAGCTAGGGCTGTCAAAACGGCTCGTTGTTCGCCAACAGCTCGTGAAGAAACTCGTGTTTGGTTCGTTCTCTAAGTTAACAAGCCTCAACGAGCCGAACACGAACGGAAATTTGTTCGTTCGTGTTCGACTTGTTTTGGCTCGAAATAGTATTCATAAAAATTTATTAAATTAGATTCAAATGATGTTTTAATGTAAACAATAATCTTAAATCTTACCACAACATTTAACATCTTATAGTTACATGATTAGGGTTGTCAAAACGACTCTTTGTTCGTGAACAGCTCGTGTTCGGCTCGCTAAGCAAACGAACCGAACACGAACACACTTTACGGGCTTGAAATATAAACGAGCCGAGCACGAGCTGAGCTTGGACTCGTTCGTGTTCGGCTCATTTACACCCCTATCATCAGCCCTGCTTCGACCTGCAGTGTAATAAATAAATTGAAATAATTAAAACTGGCAACGAGATTAATGATTATTAAGTGGTATAATAAATGCTGATGTAAACACCATGCCTAGAAATTTCCTTTACAGTGCAGATTTGGTAATGTTTTAAATGGAATTTTTGGTAATATTTATGGGACATTTAATATTATCTGAAGCTCTGAACAATTTATGGTAGGCATTGCTTATTGATTAAATTATATAAAATATTATGGTCATATTGTTTATACACTTTTGTTTCTCATCCCTAAGCTAATCAATTGGGGAATCTGATATGGTTCATGGCTTATTAATTGAGTTTAATAAGCTGATGAGCAAAATTTGACACAAATTCGACGCAGAAAACGCACGGCCAATCATTGCCATGGATTTTAAAAACGGCCTGCACAACAAGTTGGTGATACAAATAATGTCTACAATATTCACGACAAACTTCTTCCTCCATAACAATCGATTACAGCCATAGTGAGCCTACTATCATCGAGAACTCCATATTCGTAATTCGGGACAAGAGTTGACCGTGTACTCATAATTCGAGTAGATTATTTCAATTGAAATTTAAACTCTAAAATTTTTTCCATTTTCAAGTTTTTTTACACTTCAACTTCTCATCCTACTTACTTCGACTTTAATTACATGAATGTGTTGGGTTTCCGTATAACATTAAGACGAATCACCGTGACGACCATTCTGACACACATCGTATATATAACGGCACGAAGTACAACAACATGTTTTTCACATGCTAAAAAAGGTGTAAGATATATAACTCAAAAAAAATAAAAAATAATTGGTTAAGAGAGGAACACGTATATGTCCTATCATATAATCAAAGCTCGGGGGCTCTCTCAATGGCTATTCTCATGTCTATATAATGTGAAGAGGCTGCATTGATTAATTGCACAGACACAGGTAATCAGTTAGCTTGGAGGAATGGCTGAGAATCCGATACTAATAGGAATAGATTGGAGCAAGTCCCCTCTCCGAGTGGGGGGATTAGTTAACAAGACTACCAACAGATACATTGTGATCAAAGGATCAAAAGGTTCTTCTTCTTCTTCTCGTAGCTGCAGTTTTACGTACGTATTCCTCGGAATAATCTCTCAATAAACTGTTTATTGGAGGGTTATTGAGAGGTTTAACTCCCAATAACTCTATCAATACCTTCCGTGATTCTGCTTTCCTTTCTTTTAGTGTTATCATGGGTTTGTGAGATTTTTTGGGGTATTAACTCCAATAACGCCGATATAATCCTCAAATACCTTCCGAATAATCTTTGTACGCACGCATAACTGCGTGCATCTGACGTAGCTGGCTGGTGAGCTCGGCTCATTAACAAGCTCAAGGGCCAAATTTATGGAGTCACGAGCTAGATCTAAAACAGAGTTGTATAAGTTGTTACGACGCTTGATTTATAGTTCATTTCTTTGTATTAAAAAAATAAAAATTTGCAGTGGTAAAAGTGGATATCGATCACTGCACGAGAATATCTAGGAAGCGGAATAACATATGAATAACAGCATAATAACAGCTCGAATAACAGCACGATAACACATGAATAATATTTGAATAACATGAAGGGAATATTTCACATGTTATTACGTCCGAATCGTTATTTTTTTACCACGCTGAGATTTTACAGGCTCCATGACGTAGTTCTACTTTGTGAAGTCCTGATGTAAAAAATTTTTCATTAACAGAGTTGTATAAGTTGTTACGATGCTTGATTTATAGTTCATTTATCTGTATTAAAAAAAAAATTGCAGTGGTAAAAGCGGACATCGATCATACACCGAACAGGGGAGAATTGATTGGTGGATTTAGAGACGCCCTTGAAATCGTGCAGTCCTCCTTTGGCGGCACAGAAATTCAGTCCAGCGTCGTGGTCGTCCCCAACGCCACCATTTCGAGGAATCGCGATGCCATCGCCTTTCTCAGTGACAATAACAGAAACGTCGTCGTCAACGTGGTGGAGGTGGTCAGCGAATACACCGCCGTGGCTGCGGCTTACGGCGACAAGCTGAAGCCCAACAAGGCAAAGACTCTGGTAATCATCTCCACCACTGGCGACATCATCGACGTCTCCGTGGTGACCGTCAAGCCCAAGGACCTGCTGAACGAGATCTACGAGTACACTCTGGCGGATCAAAAGACCCATCTTGAACAGATCGACTTCGAGAAATTGGCGATGGAAAAGGAGCAGCAGGAGCTAGATGCAAAGAATGGAAACGTTTTGCAGGTGGCCAGCAAATTTATCCTGGATTTAGTACCGGGGTGGGCAAAGGCAACTGACATTCTTAAAGAACTTCTGTCAAGTTCCGAGTTGAGCAACACGCCGGAGGTGGATGTGGTGGTGTTCGTCGGGAATGTTTCGGTGCCGAAGTTCCTGCGGCAGGCGGTGTTCGAGCGGTATCCTGATGCGAAGATATGGCATGAGATTGATGCTGATGAGGTTGCGGCTTATGGAGGCGCAGTGCTGGCCTTTAATAAGACGAAGAAGACGACTGCGGCTGAGTAATTTCTTCTGGTTTCTGCGTTCTGCTGCGTTGTAGTATTAAATAAATTTCTCCACCATGCATTCATGGGATTGATCGAGAAAAAATATTATCACATATGAAATTATTGTTCTCGTATTTATAATAAATAAAAGTTCTATTATAAAATATCGATAATGCTCATGAGATTTTATATGATCAGTCGATCATCATAACCATCAAGATTGACATTACTTTCGCCAAAATCTTTCTGACTGGTGTGTCGTTTCGCCTACTTCTTCACGGTCAGTCGTTCGTTCAGCTTAGACGTCATACAACAACAACAAATTTTCGTTATTCGAGTATCGATCTTGAGGCACGAGACGAATCTCGGTCACAATCTTTTGAAGCAGAAATGTTCAAATCTTGATAAAAAATCATCTGAGAGCCGATTTCAATGGAACTTATAGTCAGCTGATCAGTTTCGATGAGACGATCCTAATGATATAAAAACTAATCTAATCCGAGGCAAATCGAGCTCGGATCGAGTCATTAACCCGATTCTTAAAGGATTCCAGGACACGTTTGGAGCTCGAACGAACTGCGACACTCGTGGCTCTTATCTTAAATCAAGCGTCTCGATAAGGCCGAATCCAACGAGCCCATGATCACTCAATTCCGACATTAGCCCTCCGGACCGTCCGATCAAGCCCAGGCTGCGTGTAATGCATCCAGCACATCTATAAATAGATCTCGACCCTCACGTGGGAAAAAAATTTGCGTCCGGACACCGGACGCGAGGACTGCGTCCGGTCATTGTGAGAGCACCACCCATGAACATCCCATGTACACGCCAACTTGCGGCAGGAGTTACGTGGGTTGTACATGGGTTATACATGGGTTGTATACCCGTTGTCCGGACGCGAGCAGCGTCCGGGACACGGACGTAAATTTTTCTCCTCGCATGGAGGGGGGTGGAGCCTAAGCGAGGACTGCGAAGCCTTGAGGAGAAGTTGTTGCTTAGCACCACCACCGACCAGTCGTCATACTGCCGTAACCTCCGTCGACCACGACCAGCCTTCGTCGACCTCCGTCACCGTCGAGCCTCCGTCACCGTCGATCTCCATCACCGTCAACCTCCGTCGACCACGTGCCGATCTTGGTCGACCTCCATCGATCGTCGCCCTCAATCACCGTCGACCTCCATCGCCGTCGATCTCCGTCATTGTCGACCTCCGTCACCGTGGAACTCACTCCGATCATCGTCAATTCTACCAACCAAACACCGTCGGTTGACATTGTAGTCGAAATATATAATTACTTCTCTCTGGTTTGTGAGACGGAGAATTTACGTAAGCATCAATCAATACTTGGATTCTCGCAACTAGTCGAGCCCATGGTTTTCTCTTTACGAGGTTTCCACGTAAAAATTTACTGAGTCGTCAGCTCGCTTATTTTTCGTTTATGTGTGTCTTGAATTTTCGTATAATGCTTAAGACAGATAATCCACTACTTCTACCGCCGCGAATTTTCCAAGCTCGCATCAGGACTATTTGACTCGCTCTATCAAACGATTTTTCTCGTGTCAACTGAGTATGAGTTCTTCGCGTTGGTCGATGTTGATCTTTCATCATGTGTCCCATTCACAGCGGTCGAAACTTTATTTATACATATATCTTTAGTTTATATTTGAATATGGTTATTAATTTTCTCAATTTTATTGTAATTACTATTTTAGGAAGTCTGTTATATAAACTTTTGCTGTGTTTACTGTAATAAAGAAAGTTTGGATTTTTATTTTTTTTTAATTTTTTTTGCATTTACATTTATATCACCCAAGTTTTATGTATTTACATATCTAATTCATAAATTTTACTTTTTACAATTATACCACTCAAATTATAACCATTAAATCAAAAAATAAACAAAATCAATATTTTGATTTTTAAAAAGTGAAATATTCACATATAGATAAAATGATATATATGTCAAAAATTAAAATATTTAGTTTGCTTACATTGTTACAGATGGGATAATGCTTGTTCCTTATCAGAATCCCTGATGTTGGTTCCAAGTGCTATCTTTTTCTCGAAAAAATATTACATCAGGACTCTGCACGTAGAGCTACGTGCAGACTCCAGTGAAATCACGGCACGTGACGCTAAGCAGAAAAAAAAAAAATTTTTGCCCGTTAACACAGGGAATATTCATTCTGTATTATTCAGCGTTATTCATTTGTTATTGTGTATTATTCATGTGTTATTGATGTGTTATTGTGTTATTATAACACGAGAATATTCACATAACGAATAACATCCGAATAACACACAATAACATCTCTGAATAACGCTAACACATAAATAATGAGAAAAAATACGGAGAGAATATTCGCAGTATTACCGAAGCAATTATTTTTGTCACGCGTCGCGTGGCGCTTATTTCATTACTGAAAGTGCCGATGTAATATTTTCTCCTTTTATCAGGTGGACATGATCGATAGTCACATGGCCTCGGTGAAAGCTTCATTTTCACAAGCTTTAGTAGATGTAAAATCAAAATAATTATTTTTTAGCATTTTTTAATATACAGAAAAGATATGACAAACGGATGTAATTTTTTCCATTTTTTTCATTTTTTTGGATTTTATTGCACTTTAGTGCGAGTGAAGAGATGCCCAATCGTCATGATGAGATGTGATTGGTTCACTCTTCAAAAATCAATCCAAAAAGTAATTTTGAATTTTAAAAATCACCCAACTTTAAATTGATTTATTATTATTATTGATACACCGTCAAAAGTTTTCATCGTCGGTGAAAATCTCAAGATATGACAAATCTTGAGGTAATTTTTAAACGAAAACGTTCAAATTTCTAGGTTACTGAACAAAATGCAATATGATAACCCTATAATGATTTATTCTCTTTTAAAATTAATTGTTATTATATATAAATTAACACAATATTAAATAAATTTTAGTTATATATTAATGTGTTAAAAAATATTATGAAATACTTAATATTATATATATTTTAAGTATGTTTATAAGATAGTATTTAACATTTACTAATTTAAAATGAATGTTTTTTATAAACGCATGCGAATAACGCGCGATAACACGTGAAGATCACCACAAATAACACTGCAAACACCGTGAATCAAAGGATGGCGAAAGGCACGAAAAATACCGCGGTAACATCACAATAATACATGAAAACTACCACGAATAACACCGCGTAACACCGGGAATCAACGGACACGCTACTCGCAAATAACAACGGAGTTATACATGAAAACTACTGCGAATAACACCAACAAGATGGGGAATCAACGAATGTGCGACCTGTGTGAATAATACCTTGAATAGCACCGAAATAACACATATAAACTACCACGAATAACATTGGTAATCAACGGACGCGTCCCGCGGGATTATACCTCGAATAAAACCTAAGCACTACCTCGAATAACACTGCCTAATACTGGCCACACAACCGGACGAGTAATACCTCGAATAATACCTCAAATAACACCGCGAATAATATCGGACGCGCGGTCGCAGGGAAGGCAGAGCTGTAAACAATTTTCTCTAATGTGGGACGCGGGGTTGAAGGCACGAGCTGCGTGCAATACAAACTGAAACCGGCTTATCCCGTAACGCACCGACAACGCAGAAAATAAACACAAAGGTCAGTATTTTGAAAACGCCACGCAGCTGATCTGTGATGCCAAAATGGCTCTAATATAGTTTTTGTTGTGGGAAAATCAACTTGGCTAGAAGAAAAATAAAGAACACAAGCAAACACGAGGAACACGAAAGAGATTAAGTGGTTCGGTCACTTTGGACCTACATCCACGGGAGGGAAACGATTATAAAATTCACTAAGGCAAAGATAGGAGAATACATAGCTTTACTGATATGAGCCCTCATCTTCCATGGCCTCACTCTTTGCTCCCAAGACCCTTCGAGATGCTCTCCTCATCTTCCTCCAAAGCTAATCTCACTCTCTTTAATTCTTGGACAAAATTTTTCTCACTTGCCTCTCACACACACTAAGCCTCACCCACCCTCATCTATTTATAATAGATGAAGCCTAAATAAGAGACTTGGAAGGAATAAGTAATAATACAAAAATGCCCCTTTGCCTTTAGTGTAACACAAATTGTGAGTCACTTATTAACAATTCTCCACCTTGACTCCTAATTTCGAGGCTCTGAAGTGATGATTCCGTCCACTGGCCCTCGAGGGGCCTCGGCTAGTGGTAAAGTTCACTAAGTCCAAACAATGTTTGAACTTAGCTTATAGGTAGCGCCTTGGTGAGCGTGTCGGCGGAATTCTCCTCGGTAGGTATCTTCTCCACTCTTATTGAGCGCTTTGGTGATGACATCCCTCACAAAATGAAGCTTCAATCAATGTGCTTGGACCTTTCATGGAAGACACGATTCTCGGTGAGATGAATAGTGCTTTGATTGTCGCATAACACAGTTACCACCTTTTGAGGTATCCCAAGCTCTTCAGCCATGCCTTTTAACCACATAGCTTCCTTGATTGCTTTAGTTACGACGATGTACTCAGCCTCTCTAGTTGAGAGAGCTACGACGGATTGAAGATTAGAATTCCAACGACGACGATGCAGAAGACGGTGAAAATGAATCCGGTCGGTGACTTTCGGTGTCGATGCTTCCAACATAATCAGAATCCACGTAACCAACTATCTTTTCTTCTGTCTTCCTATCTTTTAAAGAGTAGCCCCAAATCAGTAGTGCTTCTTAAGTATCTCAGGATCTATTTTAGTGCTTTCCAGGTGAGTACGTCCTGGATTTGCCATGAACACCTGCTTAACGACCGACGGCGTAGAGCTAGATGCGGTCTCTGCGAACCATACCATACATGATGCTACTAACCCCACCTGGCGTAGGGGACACCCTCCATGTATTCTTTCTACGCTTGATCTCGGGTGCTTGAGAATTCGATAATTTAAAGTCTTGGCCAATCGGTGTTGCAGCCTCGCTTAGACTTGTGCATGTTGAACCTTGCACGAAGCTTTCGAATATAAGGCTTACGAGATAAGAATAAGGTTCGCCGCTTTTATGTCTCTCTTAATCTCCATCCCTGGGATCTTTATAGCGAGTCCTGGGTCTTTCATGTCGAATTCGGAATTGAGCATACCTTTGATCTTCGGACTTCCTCCACCGCTCTGTTGGCTACTTGTTGACCTCATTTTTGAGGTCTTTCATTTCTCCTCTTTAGATCACAGGATCTAGCGCTTAGGATTCCTTATTTTGGACTCTCTTAGAGGACTAGTGCAGGACCACCGTATTTAGAAATTCGAGCCATTTCCTTACTCCTTGAAGTTTCGTATGGACGGTTCTAAATCCTCGACACCTAGTTGAGTCGATTAAAGCCGACGTATTGAAACTCTTGTCGAGTTCTATAGGGATTTGAAAGCCATAGGTGGACCCCATTTGCGTGCGACGTTTGACTTTTTGCCGCGAGCAATATGCTTGGCTATGGTTCTCGCTTAGGCGAAAACCGAGTCGTTAATTTGCTTTCGATAAGTGGCTCGGTCGGGTCAAAATAAATTCGATTTTCGCGCGTTGCGCGAAATTTAATTTAAATTGATGCGGTTGTCAATGAACTTGTTCGAACGACCCGGATGGCGAAGCGGATCTGCGCCGATGCGTCCGGAACGTCGATTTTAGCGGGAAGGATATATAAGCTTGATAGGATTTTGAGTCGACTTGATTTGTGCGTAAATCGGCGAATTTAACTAAACTTATAATATTAAAATAATAAAATAATAAAATTTTCTTTAAATTAAAACTCTTCTCACGCACAATATCCCCTTCAGCTTCCCGTGCCCTAGCCTTCCCCATTCGCCTCCATTCCTCACGCTGAAGCCCTGGTTCTCGTTTCTTCCTCCCGGTTTCGCCGGTCACCTTCTTCGTTGCCGAGCCCTCGCGTCCGGTTGCCTTGCCGGTAGCATTTCCCTAAGCGATTTTCTTTTCGCCCAAACGAGTATGGTAACCTCCCTATTCTTGAAATGGATGTTCCCTTTCCGTCTTGAATGCTTCCCCTCACCGCCGGTAACTTCTACGACTAGCTTTATCCCCCTTTCTTCGGCTATAAATACTCCTTCACGGAGAAGATTTGGTTGGTGTGGAAACCCATTCGTGTGACCCGGGATTGTTTTGTTGCTTGTTTCTGCATTTGAGTTTCTCCATTGCCTTTGGAAGAGAGAAGATCTGAAACATTTCCCACTTTCCTGAATTTGTTTTGCTCAGTGTTCCTATTGCTGTTAGTACTCTCTAGTCGCTGTTTACAAGGTTATTCTTCTTCTTTCAATCATCTTTTCCAAAGAGCTTCTTTCATTGCATCAATCCATGGATTTGGAATCATTTTTTTTTCTCTTTTTTTTTCTTTCGTTAGTCATTTTATGAATTATATTCATATGATTTGACAATAAGAGGTGGAAATTTTTAGTTATGAGCCAGATGTTCTAACAGCTCCTTGTGAGTTTGAATTACGGGTTATCCACTTTAGTTTGATATTTTTATTTATTTTATTATTATTTTTTTTCATGAAAAGAAGGGAATCTCATGCATAGCTTATACATTCTATTTTTCCTGATTGATACATCCGTTTTGTGATGACTAATTGGTTACTATGTTATGGATGAGAGTTGGATTAGCAGAAGCAAGGATTCATTATCACATCATGTTTTATTTGGAATCAGTGAATGCAAATTTTATGTTTGTCCTTGATCGAATGGATTGTGAGTGGATTTTCCTTGACTATTAGTTAATAAATTTGTGGGATAAGTTTCTTTTCAAGGATCCATATTTTATTATATGCAATTTACAATTCTTGAACATAGGGTATGATTCTGTTCTTTAAGAACTAGATGAGTTGATCTTTCCGTAAGGTTAGGGGAGTTTGCTTTGACATCAAAATACCTCTTAAGATTGAGGTTTATCATCCCATATCCTTTCTTGTGAAAGAATTAATTGTTCTTGAAATGAAATCATGTTTGCTTGGGTCAATTAATGAAATCATGAATAATGCCATTTATAACTTATGTGGTCATACTTCAAAGTGTAGAAGTCTGAATTAAGAGATAAATATAGTTGTAGTTATGTACGATCGGAATTTGGTCAGAATATGAAATTTGTGAGGTCTTTTCGATTACTTGATACTTATATGTGTCATTTCATCTTCTGCTACGATTCGTTAAAAATGTTATCAAAGTTAGATTAGTTGTTTTTTTTTGTGTTTTTATTCTCATTTAAATATTGGTGGAATCTTGTCCAAATTTGAATGGAACATAGGAGGGAGTTGCAAATTAAAAGTACATTTTTCTGAAAAGTTTGAAGGGTGCTTGAGAAGTTTACAATGCAAATTAAAAAAAAAAAAAAAAAAAAAGAAAGGCTGAATGGTGGTGTGCTTGTAAATGCCTCACTACTGTTTTCTTTAGGCTCCATTTCTTGTTCTTTGAGGGTGACGAGCGAATCACTGATCCACCTTTAACTAAAATGGAACTTTTCATTGTTTACAAACTATGGATTCTTGAAACTGCTTTTCTTCGAACTTGCATGGATATGTGGGGGTTGGAATGTTGGATTTAAAGATTGTGTTTCTAGTGGCAGCACATTGATAGTCATTGTGTGAAGGTGATTAATTTGAAAGGGGACAACTTACAGATTTATTTTGAATTGAGTCAATCACATGCATACCCTTCGGTTCTTATACATATTTACATTTCCAACACCTAAACTTCAGGATTTACATGCATGCCACACAACTTTTCTGCATTTACACATCCAACGCACCAACTTCTGTTTTACATATATGCCACTTCATGAAAGCCGGGTTTCATTCTTTACAAGCTTGAATGGTTATTTTTCGATGAGAGCTGGAATCTATTATAATGTAGGTGTATCTTCATGCCTAAAACGTTTGGAATTGCATAAATATGGTTGGATCCTTATACATTTGTGTACCCAAGCTGAAACTAGCTTTGAACAAATCTTTTTATTTTGGGAACTGTATTTACTGTTGCTCATGATTTTTTGGCTTATGGCTGTAACTGAAATTTCATTACCACAAATTGGAAAAGGGAGAAAGTTGGCGAGGTTATTGGATCTACCACTGTTTATATTAGTGAATTAAAATACAAAGAAAGGAAAGAGATTTACATACACGCCATTTAATTCTTTTGTATTTCTTGTTTAACTTCTAATCTTCAATTTCTACACATTCCTCATTTAACTCTTATATATTTAAAGATTTAAGGTTAATTCTTAACCTTTACATAGCACGTGAATTGTTATATCGCAGGACTTAATTCGTTTTATTTGAGAACCCTCTTGCTGGGATTTTGGTATCAAATTTTGGGCTTTGATTAATTGTCGATTTGAAAGGGATTGAAGCATTGTTTCAGTGCTAATTTATTCAGTATTTTGCGAGGCATTCTTGAGCTAATATGAGAAGTGTATCACATAATTTTGGAAACATTGATTGTTACATATAAATGCTTACGACATCTCTTTTTATGCAAATTGCGAGTGTGGAAAATTCTTTTTACGTCGTTATCTTTGCTCGATTTTTCTTAGTTGATTTTGTTCTACTTTATTCCATTCTACGTTCTTTCCCAGTAGCTTTGTGTTATGTTCCCCTTTTCTTTGCCTTGGTCTAGATGAAGCCAAATTCGGAATTGAATAATTAAGCGGACTTTAGCTAATTTGAATTTGTATTATACATTGGGTTTGGAAATGTTCTCTAGCTTGGCTTCACTTGTGAAAATTGAAATCTCTTTTGATTATATTACATATGAAATATCAAAGTGGGCATAAGTTGGAAATGCGGGGTACAACGATGATGCACACTTCTAATAATCGTGCTTTTATAGCCGAAACAAAATAAAATCAATACTCGATAATAGATGCCCATCTCGCATTGAGTTAGGTAGTTTTAATCCCTACTTTAAGAAATCCAGGAGCCGACAACGGATACTTACGATACCGGATATTATCTTGGTACGACAACGAATACTTCGATAACAGAGATACTTACATTGCACTTGCACAACAAATACAACACTGCCACCTATACGATAACGGATACTACTACCGACACATCAAATCGAATGTCGCACACATAGTGCAACACATATCACATTACATACATAGTGCAGACACATATTACCTCACACACGTGTCACGACAAACACATATCGCATCAAACACATACTGATATATTAAATAGCACACACAAATGTCACCTATAGCACATCATACACAACACATTTAACACATCGAATCAAACACATCGCATCAAACACAACACATATAATTATTAAGCTTATTATACACACCATACACATTAAATATCACATAAACACTACATATATTAACCATCACATATAACACACTACACATAACACATTACACACTACACATTACACCTTATGCACTACACATTACCTATTACACATTACCTTACTACACACTATACTGCTATACACCGGTTAACACACCTTGCACATCACGGAACGGATACTACAGACGTACTGGATATTACCTTGGTAAAGGGTTCGAATACTACGATAACGGATACCCACTCTCGGAACTCGAATACTACTAGTTGGTTCACTCACTAATTAAGTGGTAGGGATTAGGATTGCTACTCTAGGTGATTCTTTGGTGACTTTATTTGAGATTGATACGGACTTCGGTACTTCGGGTTACTGTGGGATCGAGATAAAAAGAAGTCTACGGTGAGTCTATCCTCGAAATAAATTCTTATTCCCACACTTTGATATTTTATATGTTTATGGCTAAACTTGATTATATAGTTGTTTGTAGCTTGCTTACGAGGCATCGACGGATTTGGCGAGTACACATTTATTTATTGTACGGTTCATTTACTTTTCTTTATTGCATGTATTCTTTTACTTTTTGTATATACATTTACCTGCATTTATACTTTTTCTTTTATGCTTGCCCCTAGGATAGGCCATCTACGTCATGGTTAGTTTATTTTTTATTATTGCTTCTCTTGCATACCTGTACTTGCCCCTAGGATAGGCCCTTTAGGGCATGTTTGTTTTCCTTTTCATTATACATGTTTTTCTCTTGTATATGCCCTTAGGATAGGCCGTTCGAGGCATGATTTTCTCTTTTCTCTCCTATCTTTACTCTTTCTCGAGACGAGACGACAGAGGACGAATGAAGGATCTTCGATCGGATTTCAGTAGATTTAAATAACATGCATAGGACGTTGAGGTCGTCGTTTGATACGACGTAAACCCTCGCACTATCTTTTAGGACTCGAGTACGATCGTATATCGTACGATACGAAGTCCTAAACCGTTTAGGATTCCGAGGTAGTCGTTTGACACGACATAAATCCTCCTATTTCTTTAAATTATTTGCATATGATGTGCGGACATAAGCCCCGAATATCTAAATAATTTACAAGATTGAAACATAAAATATAACTTCGACTTTCAAAGATGTCGAAGCCCGATCATAGGTTAGTTTGAGATGTCACTGAAGCTCCTTCGGTATCTTCGACATCTCCTACTTTTCATACGCTTTGGATTCCGAAAATAAGCGTTCCATATTGAACCATTCCCTTTGATTCTCCTACTGACCAATCATGGAAACTTGAACGTTGAAATTCTTGAAGACGAAGCTCATGATCCTTATCGAGAGTTTTCTTAGGTGACTTCGGTTGCTTAAGATGTAATTAACTATAGGGGCTTGCCTGCATAGGGAATTAGGAACCAGATTAATCTAAACCGCTACTGTCGTGCATTAGACGGGGGAATTTGTCAGTATAAAATACGCATACCAAAATAGAGTCATAAAGCTTTTAAGTTTAGATAGTTAAGCCTACTTAACAAGTGGTACGCTCATCTTTTGGGATGATGTGTCACTTGTGGTATCGTGCTCTCATTATTCAAACTATTTGATATGAGATCTATCGTGGTCTCGTTATTTTGAAAATAAGACGATATATCACCATTTTCAAAATCAAAATAAAATACTTTACATATTACATTAAATTTAAATTTTAAAATTTTATTTTCAAAATAGTAAGGAAAAATTAGCCGACACTACTAACATATCATCTACATATAAGAGCAAGTACGTACTTATTTCATTGTCTTGCCACTTCATGTACACACAACTGTCGTAGCTGCTTCTGACAAAACCGATCTTTAGCATGAACTCATCAAATCGTTTGTACCATTGTGCTAGGGCTTTGTTTCAGTCCATGCAAAGCTTTCTTCGACGAGCGAACTTTGTCCTTTGTCTCGGTGTCGTGCGTACCGTCTGTTGATCAATGTAGATAGTTTCTTCGAAGCTCTCCATGCAGGAATGCGGTCTTAACATCTAGGCTGCTCTAATTCCAAGTGAATTGAACCGTGGTGCTAAAACCATCCTAATGGAGCAATGCTTTACCACAGGCGAGAAAATTTCATTGAAGTTGATTCCTTCTACCTGAGCGAATCCCTTTGCAACGAGTCTGGCTTTGTACCTGATCTTTTCAATACCTGGTGTGCCTTCCTTTTTCTTAAAGGTCCACTAGCAACCAACTACACGTTTGTTTGTTGGTCGATCCACAAGTTCCCAAGTCTTGTTCTTCATCAGAGAAGTCATTTCCTCATTCAAGGCATCAACCCACCTATTTCTTTCCTTGCTCTTTAAGGTTTCCTTATAGCTGTTTGTTGGCATATTTTTAGGTTGTGTGTTTTATTTTGAAAAGAGAGTCGCCTACAAAAATTGTCGGCGAATTTTAATTTAATTTAAATAAATAATTTGAAAAGTAGTATTTGATTTTGAAAATAATTTTAAATTTGAAAATTTTAAGATATGAAATCAAGCTGATCTCACATCCAGAATAGTTTATATAAACGAGCGCCGCACTGCATAACCAGTGTATCTATCCCGAAGAATAGACACACTGCTTGATAATGGGGCTCGATTAAATAAACTAGAAAGGTTTGTGACATCCGTTTGGTCCGCGAACCAATTTTATAAGCCGACAAATTCCACAGCTTAATATGAAACTATTAAACGGGGTTTATATTACCAGGTTCTTAAAGTTCCTATAAAGGCGAGCCTCATAGTTAATTACATCTTAAGTGATGGGAATCACTAAGAAAACTCTCGATAATAATCGATAATTCGCTCTCGAGAATTTGAAAGTTTAAGTTTTCGAGGGGTTGAATTTTGGAATTTCGATAGGGAATGGATCGAATTTGGAACATTTTTATTTTGGGAATTCGAAAGGAAGAAAAGTAGGAGAGATCACGGATTCGAAGCGGACTTCGGTAATCTCCCGATTATCCTATTGTTTGGCTTGGATTTAGGAAAGTCCTAATGTTTATTTAATGTTTTAATCTTGCCGATTTAGTTAATTAGGGCTTATATTTATATGATAGAATCATACAAATTGCACAGAAGGTATGAGGGTTTATGTCGTATCGGACGACTACCTCGGAATCCTAAGACCGGTTAGGGCTTAATTTGCGATACGAAATGCACAACGAAGAGTTGAGGATTTATGTTGCACTAAGCGAACTACCTCGAAGTCCTATGGCTTTGTTGTTTAATTCTAAGAAAGTTTTCTTGAAGTAGGTTCGAGTTTTCTTGACGACGATGGCGCGTCTTGCCCACCATGCTCCGAGCTCCTTGTTGTTGCGAGAGGTTTAGTTTTAGAAATCATAAATCGAGAGATGAGAGAAGTATTACGGTTTAGAGAAGTCTTAATTTCCAAGTATTTTTTGTGTTTTAATTAAAACAAATCTTAAAGTTGATTATAACGACACCGGTTAAGATCCACGGTTCCATCCTTCGGCACCATTATTTTTATCGGATTCACTTAGTCAGGATGAATTTGCTAAACTCAATTGAATGAGTTCCACACTTTCATTTAGGCCAGTGGGAAATCCAGTTGTAGCGACACGTAGGTTACATCATCGAGGTATTCCCGATCATCCAACAAGACGTTTTAATTTAGTTATAATTGTAGTTTTGTGTTACAGTTTGTGATTAAATTTTGAGTTGTCTTATATTTTGAAATGTTGTGGAGGTGAATTTTATCTTGTAGTGTCTTTTATTTTAATTTTGGGTTTCGGTTTTGGTTTACATCCTAAAGGTGTCGGTTTTCATGCAATCGTTGTTTATCATACGAGAAAAATAAAGTGCATTTGCAATGAAATAAGCTGCGATAAAATAAAAGCGTGCTGGAGAGGTCTTCCAGTCATCCAAGTTGCACTTAAAACACGGTTAGAATATTTAAGCAAGTTCTAGGTAAAGCTAGGGAAAGGTTTATGGTTTTCACCAAATTCATAATCATATGGCTAGTCGTTTCTTATGACGTCTAGGTTCTTTGTGTTTTTGGTTTGAAGACGATTTTCTTCATCGAAGAACAATTAAGTTCGATTGTTCTTGTAAATATCCTATCATATTGAGGAAGTGCTTAGAAGAATCTTAAACATCTTTTCGATATTTCAGGATTGTTTCAAGTCAGAATGAATTTAATTGTGTAAATGAATCGATCGTCCGAGGTTTTCAAGTTTTTTAACTTGCTCGGTGAACTAGGACATTTGAATGTCCTATAAGTGAAGTAACATTTCATTTTAATGTTCATTTAGGAGTTATGATAACTAAAGCTCCTAAGGCGAAAATGATATTTAATGATTTGTGATTAAATTTAAGTTAAATTAATGATTTAAGTTTGGAATAGTGTTGAAGTTATTTTAGATTTATTTCTTCATGTCTTAAGTGAGGTTATTTAATTCAATTTAATTTAATTTAATTTATTTTAATTTAATTTAATTCGGTTTAATTTAGTTTGATTTGATTTAATTTAATTCGATTCAATTTATTTGATTTAATTTCTTAATTTAATTTAATTTAATTTTAATTTAATTTAATTTAATTTAATTTAATTTATTTAATTTAATTTATTCAATTTAATTTAATTTATTTATTTAATTTTATTTAATTTAATTTAATTTAATTTAATTTTATTTTATTTATTTAATTTGATGTATTTAATTCATTTAATTTAATTTAATTTGATTATTTAATTTAATTTAATTTTAACTTAATTTAATTCAACTTTTAATCTTAATTTAATTTAATTTAATTTAATTGAAATTTTTGAAAGAGTTTAATGACTTAATTTTAGTTTAATGATTAAGTCTTTTAATATTTTAAATTTGAGTTATCATTTTAATTAAGAGTTGAGTATTAATGAGATGATTAATTTAGGGATTTTTAAATTAAAGAACAAATCTCTTCACTAATAATATCCCTATTTTAATAATTCAGATTTGTTATTCTTCGAAATTCAATTAATTATTTAATTAAAGTTTAATCATTTTAAATTGTTTAATGGGTTTCTACCCTTTAATTATTAAATTTCAATCATCCAAATCAGATTAGGATCAAATATTTTACTTGTTAAAAATTTTTATTAAACCTAAAGTTTTAATTAAGGGTTAAAATTTTAATTACCATTTTGCCACTTTAAGCTTAATAATTTCATAACTCACTAAATTGAACTCAAATGAACTTGAAATTTTTATGTGACTTCACTTATGTGTCGATGAAGACATGAGAGGAGAAAATGTGATTTTTACTGTATTTAATTTATTTATATAATTATTTTTTGTAGAAAAGAGAAATTTCGAGGAAAATTCGATAACATGACCAAGGGAAAGTTTCGTCCTTAAGAAAATTAGGGGACATTCCTAATGACAAGAGGACCACTTGGACCAAATTTTGTAATTTTTTGAATTATATTTTATTTATTAGAATTATTTTAAATTCTGGAGTATTAATTAATTTAAAAATAAAATAAATGTTGAAAAATAAATTTTACAATTTTTAAAATTCTCTCTGATATCAAGGATTCAGAGAACCAAACTTTACAATTTTCTGATTTTTCTTTGATTTATTATAATTATTTTGGTGAAAATGCTTAGAAAATACATTTTTTTAATTTTAAAATTACCCTAGAGCTTTAAAAATTAATATCTCACTAAATAGACCTAGGAAAAATATGGGACTTGTTCCAAGTGATTAAAATTCAAAATATAACATTTTAGTGAATTTTATTATTTTTGTGATTTTTATTATTTTTTAATTATTAAAAATATTAAAATAATATTAAAAATCAACTTTTTAGAAAATTGAAATTTTAATTTTCTTAAACTCCCTGATATCGGAGAGACTCAAAGCCAATTTGGTGAATTTTTGAAAGATATTTTGAAAGTTATGAATTTTTAAAATTTAAAATGACTAAGTGGCTTAATTAACCCGATTAGTGGGGCTAACCAAATCCAATTGACCTCAAATTTTTATGGTGGGTTCCTCCGATCCTAAAGGACAGTGGAGAATTGATTTCAAGTCAATTTGATCTATGGTTAACTCTAATTAATTAGAGACTTATTTTGGGTATTTAAGCCGATTAGGGTTAATACGAGTGAATTTACCCAAATCCTATTTTTCCTAGGGTTCTCCGAGTCATAAGGAACATCACCAAATTTTCCTAGAATTTATTTCACAACATGCTAATTTTTGAAATTAAAATACTTAAAACAACGACATGCGTTTGAAAAATCAATAACTCTTCATAGGGATGACCTCCGACTTTGGAAAATTCGGGGAATGTTCCCAAATTCGGAGACTAAAGCCACTATAGTCTCATGCCATGGTGAATTGTATGAATGCATGGAGAATTAAAATAATGCGGGGAGTAAATAATTAATTAAAAATAAAATACTTGGGCAAAATTAATTAATTTCTTTTCCACATTATTCTCCTCTGTTCAGCTGAGCGAGAGGGTATTTTTATTTTATTTTTATGATTTTCCTACACAAAGATATGAATTTTCAAAGTTTAGGGAATTTAAATAAATAGGAAAATACCCTATTTTTCTATTTATCCACGCGGCGCCGCGTCGGCCTCGGCGGCTCCGAATGCACGCGCGGCGCGCTCCGATTCGACGCCGCCATCCGAGTCGGCGCTCCCGGGACCCGGCCGCATCGCTCCGGTCTTCGATCCGACGCGATCCCGGCCGTCCGTCCGCGCGTGTATTAAATGGACGGCATCCGTTCATCGTCCCCGAGTGTCCTCGCCGAGAGCGCGTCCACACTAAATCCTTAAGATCTCACTCGATACTCAATGGATTTTCATGTTCTTATGCTTCTATGGATTCGTCTTGAAGAGACGAACACATCTATACGGTTATCATGCATTGAAATTAAAGCATTTGAAATGGAGAATCTTCGGAAGCTCGGGATGAAGAATTAACTCATACCTTAGCTGCGAGAGGTGGAGCCTCGATCGGAGATGCTTGGCACGTTCGTTGGAGATGCGGGAGGCTAGGGATGAAGCACAGGGATGTGGTGAATTGCACTGAGTGTGATTTCCACCAGGCGATCACAACCTTTGGAGTCCGGAGCAACCGGGTGGCACTGGAGATGGGGCTTTTGCTGGTGGACACCTTCCCTTGGTCGCAGTGCGGGTGTAGGACCAATCGATTTGGGGATTGGCTCGCTGTGGAGAAGTGTCCTGGTTTTGGGTGGGATTTCGACTACGAAATTGAGCTTACGAGAGAATAAATGGCGGGGGGATCTCACTGGGGATCGAGTGCTTTCGTGTGTGGGGAGGAGTACGGAACAATTTTGGCGAGTTTCGATAGGTGCGGTTCGAGCACCTCTCATGGCCGAGAAGGTGAGGGGTTTAAATAGGAGATGTTGGAGGGCCTCCCGGGGGGAGTTGAGGGGCGGGATCGAGCTGCTCTTGGCATGTGAAGAACAGCCATGGTGGCCATTTGGAGTGGGGCAGCTCAGCAGGATGGAATTTCAAAGTTTGGCTCCTCCCAAGGTTTCGGCCATGGTGTTTTCCGGCGGGTTGGTGGCTGGCCGGCCAGGCATTGGTCACCATCTTGTTCAGGTGGGTCAGGGCTGGGGTTTAGTGTAGGCAATTGGCAAATGCCATGTGTAAAAGGCTTGGATTAGAATGGAATGGGAGAGGGCTTATTTTGGCTCAAATTGGTCGACCCCTCCACTTGGGCTAGGTGCACCACCCGAGGCTTGGTTTTGGGCTGAGGGAAAAGTGATTTGGCTCGGCATAATCGGTAGGGTCGAGTCACCATCCAAGCACGATTAGGCATAAGCATGGTTAAGGGGAATCATGGGAGTGGTTAATCACCTTTAGGAATTAAGGAAAGAGCCTCCTCCTTTTGCCCAAAATGGCATGGTGACATGTAAAGAGGCTCTCATGGCTTGCATATGGCTTGTGCATGGCTCCATGGCTCCATTTGGCTTGGGAAAAGGTTGGGTCGATTTCATAAAAATGGGTTTTAAGAATTTTGGATATTTTGGTGTGAATTTGTATGGGGCTTGATTTGGAATTGTTTGATGATGGAATTATAACTTAGGGAATGGCTTTGATTAAATGGATGGCAAATGGAAATGTCATGTGGGCTTTAGGGCCAAATTTGGGCTTTTGTATTTGGTGGGAATGGGCTTTTAGGGAGGTTTAGGAAAATGGGCTTTTTGAATTTTAAAATGGATTTTTGAGATGAGATTTTGGTAAAGGCTTGGGCCAAATAATTGTTGAGTTTGGTTTAGGGATGCTTCATGAGTGGTTTGAAACAAATTTGAGGTGATTTGGGTTTGAATTGGGTTGGATATGGGCCTTTTTGGTAAAGTGGCTAAGGTGGGCCAAAATGGGCTACCATGGGCCAAAGTTGGGCTAGAGTTGAAATTGATGTAAAATTAATGTTGGGAAATGTTTTTGGGAGTGTTTCAAAGAGGTTTTGGCTTTGGTTGGGTTTTGATTTTGGGGTTTGGGCTCATTTGGGCTAGGTTTAGGTTTAGGTCGAAATTGGGCTTTTTGATTTTGGGTTGAATTTGAGTGGGGTTTGGGTCTAAATTTTGAGCAAATCATGTTAGTGTTTTGTTCATGGGGATGTTAAGGAAAGTTTGGAAAAGATTTGGGGTTAATTGGAGTTGAATTGGGTGAGTTTGGGTTAGGTTTGGGTCATAGGTCCAAATTGGGCTTTAAGGCCAAAAGTGAAATTGGACCCAAATTTCAATCCAATTAAGCTTGGCTTTGGTCTAGATTGGTGTTTGGGATGTTGAATTGAAGTTTAGAATTGAATTGGACCAGAATTTGGGTCGATTGGGTAGGTTTGGTTTGACATTGGGTTTACTTTGGGTTAAAATGGGTCGAATTGGGGGTTTTGACAAAAGTGGGGTAAATTGACAAAATTGGCCCATGGTGTAGTTGAACAAAATGAAATTGGGAATATTTGGGATTTTCTGGAATTTTCTAGGAATTTTCGAATTTTTGGATTTTTGGGTCGAAAAGGGTATCTTGGGTATTTGGAAGGTATTGGGGGGTATTTTTGGAATTTTTGATATTTTTGGATATGGATGATCGAGTTTGAGTGATGTGGGAATGTTTGGGATTGATTTTGGAGAATTTTGGGTAATTTGGAAACTTTTTGAGAAATTTGGGCTATTCGAGGCTTTGGGTAGGTTGGCGGGTGTTGGGTCCGGGGGTCGAAAATTGAAAATTTGGAAAATTGAAGATTGGGTGGATGTAAGTGAAATGAAATCATTTTTTTTGAGCCATGAAGCCATATCAAGCCCACATGAGCATGAAGGGACTCATTTGAGGCATTCACGTATGTTGTTCTAACCTCTTAGCCGGGGCTTAGGGGTTAAGGACCATCCATGTGAATCACCTACATGAGTCGGGAAGTCAAGTTGGGTATGGGTGTATTTTCGGGAGGTGCATGGAAGTGTAGTGTATGAGTGTAGTGTGTGTGTAAGTCGGCCCTTTCACTGGACCGAGCCACCTGGGGCGGTCCTAAGGCCGAAGAGTCCTATAGGAACTCATCCTTTAAACTTCCACATTTGATTTCGACCCTCTAGGTGATTAGGGGTCTATAGTCGAGTTTGTGGAGTTTGCGGGGAGTTAAGAAGTGGTTTGAATTTCTAAAAGGTGGGTCCCGATTCTAGTCCTCTAAGATAGTCGAAAGGAAAAGCTGAAGTCTAGATCCTGAGATCTTAAAGAGAAGAAGAGAAGACCTCATCGAAAATGAGGTCGACAACTGTTCGGTTCTGCTTCTTCTATCACTTCAACAACACTCAAAGCGTAGAAGATCATATCTGCACGACCGTATCTCTGCGGAGGTCCGATAGTTCTTCTTCTGTCCGTCTCTTGTCGACCCGTAATCATCCGATTCGTTTTACGGTTCGATCTCTTGCGGTCTTCGCCACCTCATCTCGATTGTTCACAACGGTCCTTTGATCGATCAAAGTTTGTAGTTGTTGCAGCTCCACCTCAATAGAAGAACCCTCCTTAGCGGCACTGTTTTTGGTAACGTAGCTTTGCAGATTTGCCATTTTGGACTCATCGAATGTCATGTCTCTACTGATGATACATTTCTGTTGATCTAAACACCAAAGTTTGTAACCCTTGGTTCCAGGTGGATATCCAATGAAAATGCACTTCAAAGCTCTTGCTTCCAGCTTATCCTATCTAACATGAGTGTAAACAATACACACAAAAACTTTCAAGTTATCGTAGTTACCTGGTTTCCCGTACCACATCTCCAAAGGAGTCTTCATATCGATAGCTGTCGATGGACATCAGTTGATAAGGTAGCAGGCGGTTGACACAGCTTCACCCCAGAAAATTTTGGGTAGACCTACATTCAGCAACATACACCTCACTCTCTACGGAGAGTCCTGTTCATCCTCTCGACTGAGTCATTCTATTGAGGAGTGTTCGAAGCTGTTTTGTGCCTCGTAATGTCATTCTTCCTGCACGACTCCTCAAACTGTTCTGAACAATACTTTAAACCATTGTCAGTTCTCAAGTGCTTCAGCTTTGCTCCTATCTTATTTTAAGTGAGAGTTAACCAGTCCCTGAACCGCTGAAAAGCTTCATCCTTTGTTTTAAGGATGAAGACCCATACCTTCCTGGTGTAGTCGTCGATGATAGACATGAAGTATTTCCCTCCTCCATGAGTCTGAGTTCCGGTCGGCCCCCATAAATCACTCGTGTACGTAATCGAGTGGCTTCTTCGATGTGTAAATTCCGGTAGAGAACTTCACCCTAGTAGCCTTCCCGTACACACCGTTCGCGAATTCCAATTTGTCGACTCGATCTCCTCATACCGCAGTTCGTTGGACAGCTCTTGTAAGCCTCTTTCACTTACATGCCCCAGCCTCATGTGTCATAATCTGGTCCTGTCGGGTTCTGTTTGAACTGCATTTGAGAAGTTGTCGATCACAGTTCTTCCAACTAGGGAGTATAGTCCATTCTTTCTGACCCCTTTCATGACAATGAGCGAACATTTGACTACTCTGATGCAGCCATTTTTTGCCTTGAACGAGTATCCGCTTGACTCCAGAGTACCTAAGGAGATCAAATTTCTTTTAAGCTTTGGAACGTACCTGACGTGTTGAAGTATCCGCTCAGCCCCATCGAACATCTTTATTCTGATTGTTCCGCTGCCAAGTACCCTGCAAGCTTTATTATCTCCAAGAAGAACAGACCCACCGTTTACCAGTTGCAGTGTCTCGAACCAGCCTTTGTGAGGACACATGTGGAAGGAGCACCCAAAATCGAGGATCCACTCCTTGCTGGATTTTAATTCTGATATCACCGAAGCTTCGTCGAATCATAGCCATCTTAGGCTACACTTGCTTCTCCATAATCTTTAGGCTTCTCCGAAAACTTTTCTTTCTATCCGGACGGTTCCTCCCGAGTGACCTTCTTTGTGGCGATGGAAACGCCTCGTTAGATCTTTTAGAAGAGCGACTTCTGCTCTTCTTTCTGGATTTTGATCTGTTCTAATCACTTTTTGAACCTTTCTTGCTCGATCTTCCTCTAACTGTCAGACTGCTTCCGCTGGCTTCTTCTTTCATGTCATGCTTCTTCTGAAGTTCCTTGGCTCTGATCAGCGATTAAACCTCTTCCAAAGTAATAGTCTGTACCCTTCCATAGAGCATCGCATCCCTGAAATGCTCGTAGCTCTTAGGAATAGAGTTTAACAGTAGCAGTGCCTTATCCTCGTCGTCCATCTTGACGTCGATGTTTTCGAGATCATCTATAATCTTGTTGAACTCGTCAACCTGCTCCGAAACTGATTTTTCTTCTTGCATTTTGAATGAGTGTAAGCGTTGCTTCAGAAAGATCCTGTTAGCCAGAGATTTAGTCATATAGAGTACCTCAAGTTTGGCCCAAAGTGCTTGAGCAGTTGTCTCCCTTGACACCTCCCTCAGTACTTTGTCGCCCAAACTCAAAATTATCAGACTGTGAGCCCTGTCCAGAATGACGTTCTTCTCTTTCTTGGTCAAGTCGGCCGGCAATGCTGCCGAACCTTGCAAGGCTTCGCAACACCTCGCTGAACCAGTGAGAGCTCTCATCTTTACTCTCCACAAGCCGAAGTCATTTTTCCCGTGAATTTCTCGATATCAAATTTAGCAGAACCCATTGTTCCGCCAAACAGCTTTTCACATCAAGATCTTCAAAGAGTTCCACCTGCTGCCTTTCCAATAGAACTAGGCAATGGTGAAGAGAACTTTTTATGCAGCTTGCAGAAATGGTGTTTGCCGAATTCCTTGCTAGTCTGCGGACTGAATTGCGGTAAACCAATTATCTCCCTCTCCACTGCTTTTCTGTCTGCAGGTCGAAGGAGCACCAGTAGGTTACTGTTCTTCTCATACTGAATGTCACCTCCTGCAGTAGAATGAATTGGCCGAACACCTCTTGTAGGATCGCAGAACTCCTTCTCACAGCGACAGCATTTGCGGACTGGAAGAACCCCGTCGCACCCACCAGCCGAAGGGAATGTTCCTTCTCTTACCGCCTTCCTCCCTGCCTGCTCCTCGGTCACACCCAACAGCAGAATTGGTGGGCTGAGAGAACCCCGCGGCACCCAACAGGACCGCCCGTCTTCCTGCCTGCACCTTCGTGGACCGAACAAGAACGATCCCCGTCGGAACAGATCACCTTCCCGCCTGCACCTTCTCTCCCGGGACCGAACGAGCCACGCCTGCGCACCTGGTTGTACAATTTTCCCGCAAGATTCCCTGGTCGCCTTCCTGCTTGAGAACCTGGAACTGCCGAAGGCCTCTCCTGCTGGATTGCCGAATCCCGTATGCAAGAAATGCCGAAGGACCACTTCTGGACAAAACAATATTTCCGCAGAATAAATTTCTGTAGAGGAATTACAGAATTCCTATAGGTAACAACAGCTGAATTATAGAATTCTTTTCCTCCTCCTTGCTGGTTCCTGGAAGTGCCGAATTCCCTACTGTGCAGGACACCGACGCCTTTGTCGAACAAACTGTCGTGCGAGCCTAAAGCCCCTTCGCGTGAACCTGAACTGAGGAGGAACGCAAAGCCTACCAGAACTCTCTGCTGAGATTCTTGACTGCCAAAGAACTTGGACAGACCTGCAGAGCTTCCAAGAGCCAAATTCTTCCTGCTTCAGCCAAAGAACAGCTCTGGCTAAATTGCACAGCCGGACTTCACTGTTTTTCCTGAAGTCTTGAATTGCTAAGTTTGGCAACAGTAAGATTGCCGAATTCTTGCTGCCTGCAATTCGATGGAAGAACGATGCCGATACCTCCTTCATTCTCCCAAGAACCTGGAAGCCGGAATATCTTCAGCCAAGAAGTGCCGAATTTCCCACGATCGCGCCAATTGTTGTGGGAAAATCAACTCTGGCTAGAAGAAAAATAAAGAGCACAAGCAAACACAAGGAACACAAAGCGATTACTTGGTTCGGTCACTCTGGACCTACATCCACGGGAGGAAACGATCATAAAATTCACTAAGGCAAAGACAGAGAGAATACATAGCTTTACAATATGAGCTCTCATCTTCCATGGCCTCACTCTTTGCTCCCAAGACCCTTCAAGATGCTCTCCTCATCTTCCTCCAAAGCTAATATCACTCTCTTTAATTCTTGGACAGAAATTTTCTCACTTGCCTCTCACACACACTAAGCCTCACCCACCCTCATCTATTTATAATAGATGAAGCCTAAATAAGAGGCTTGGAAGGAATAAGCAATAATACAAAAATGCCCCTTTGCCTTTAGTGTAATATAAATTGTGAGTCACTTATTAACAGTTTCGATCACACATCCTAGTTCTTTCCTAGTTATTAATCACACATATGACAACCACAAAATAATAAAAGAAAAATTTACAGACATACCGCACAATTCTTATGTATTCATATATCAAACATTTAAAATTTGATACTTATATTTACACACTTGTTGTTATAAATTCATCAATGATAAGGTTTATTTGTTTTTGAAAAAGTTAATAGTATTGATATTGTTGTTCTTAATATAAGGATTTGAGTGTCATGTATGTAACTATCAAAACTTTTCATGTGTGGAGTTAGGGGTGTAAACGAACCGAACACGAACAAACGGAGCTAGTGTTCGTGTTCGAAATGTTCGAACACATCACTATTCGTGTTTGATTTGTTTAACAAACCGAACGAATAAAATTGTTCGTGTTCGTCTCGTTTGCTTATCGAACGAATCGAACACGAATTTCATGGCGAACCGAACATAAACTGTTCTCGAACAACGAACTTTTTTGACAGTCCTAACTTTGATAGCATACTTCCTCAAAATGAAACAAATTAATCAGATATTCCTTACACAGCAGATAATTCATAATTCCTCAAAATGAAGCAAACCTAGTAAGGCGTTTAGGCTTTTGTTTAGAGTTATATTTTAATATATAGTATCGTATATTAATTATAATATTATAATATTTATATTAATATAATTAATACTATAATATTATTATTGATATTAATAATTTATCTTATATTATAATTTATAAAAGTTTAATAAATTAAAATATGATAAATTTTTATAATATAAAATTATTTTAAATTATTTAATATTTCGAACAATAACGAACCGAACACGAACGAACACATCACTGTTCATGTTTGGTTCGTTTAACAAACCGAATGAAAGAAATTTTTCATGTTCGTCTCGTCTGCTGATCGAACGAATCAAACACAAATTTTTTAACGAACCGAACACGAACTATTCGCGAACAACGAGCTTTTTTCGACAGCCCCATATAGAGTTTGTGCTAGATATGTAAAACATAATTGAGTGGTTCATATGTAAATCTTCAGAAAAAAAAAGGAAAAATCCATAAAAAATCATTATGACTACAGTAACCGCATCTAAATTTTAAAAATCTCAAGGCCTAAATTCACTTTTTAAAAAAGTGAGTAATAATTGCATTTTGATGTGACATTAAAGTATTATGTATATTAATATATGATAGTTTAGATGTTGGGTGTATAAATATATAGGCATTGTGTGGTATGTATTTAAATGCCCCTTTTATTTTTAATAAATATTTTTTTTATATATAACCTTTTATTTTAATTATATGGTTATGTATTTAAAAGGCCAGCATGACACTCCAACGCTCGGATGTAACGCCCAAGCATCGAGACTAGCAGCGTCGTAATGCCCACTCCAGATTTCAAAATCCGATCGCTCAACACTATAGTGTCCCGAGGTCAGCAACCCAGCGCCCGTTGGAGCTCCACAACACCACTATCGCGATGCCTTAATGCCGGTAACTGAATTCAAGGAGTTTTCATTCAAAATCTCAGCTTCTCTACGCGAAGTGTGCACCTTGAAGGATTGTACTTCTAGTTTTCTCTTCTGCGAAGGAAGAATAAGTGTCTTGGAGTGTTCTGAAGAGAGGACAATCAATTTAGAGGTCTGTTTGAGGGCAATTGCGAACTTATTAAATAATCTACCGATAAGTTTAGGTGCGGTGATTATTACAAAATTTTATTTTTTGGAAAAGCCAAACCGTAACCAGAAAGCTGCCACACTGCACCTAGATAGGTGCGGTGTGAATAAACTGTTTTCTGCGTTTAGAAAACGCATAAGCTGCCTAAACGCACTTTACCCAAATAGCCCAGGTGCGTTTTCAAAACGCCAAAACACCAAATAAGCTGCCCCAAATGGACCCCTGCAATTTAGAATTGCGTTATATTTTAAAATTTTAAATGGATATTTTGATTGATTGATCCTATGAGAAGTTGATTCGGAAGCACATGACGATGAAAGTGAAGTGTCAACCGAAATCATGTGACGAACCGACAATGCGCTTTGATGGGGCCAACCCACATAAAAAAGAACAAATGAGCAGTTGGAGGAGCATCATGGGTGTGTGTAACTGTGTCAGCATCACTATTAGAACCAGTCTATTATTTAAAATCAGAATTATTATTTTGATTGGGTCTCCTTTGAGCTCATCGATTTGTTGGGCCACAAACTCTCTCGGGCATAATCCATATTGTTTACGATCTTTTGATATTGTTCTACGCTCATCGATCATTTAGGATGTTGAATCCTGATTTGTTTGTGAATCACACTCAGAAAATGAAGGATGCAAAAGAGAAATAAATAAAAGAGATGAGATATTTTTATATGTTGTATTTATAACCTACATTATATTTAACGCTCATCCATTTATAGGGGGTTATGATTAGCATGATATGAAAAGTATATCTGGATCCTTTTTTATCGGTCGACCCCCAATCAATAAGTTTTATTTCGTGAAATTGATGAATATTCAACGGGTCATCTTCTTGCCGGTCAGCCTCTGTCCGTTTGGGGCAGCTTATTTGGTGCGGCGGCGTTTTGAAAACGCACTTGGCCTGTTTGGGTAAACTGCGTTTTAATAGCTTATGCGTTTTCAAAACGCAGAAAATAGTTTTTTCACACCGGTGGTAGATTTTTGGCTGGGGTCTGGCTTTTTAAAAAAAAAAAAATTTTGTAATAGCCACCACACCTAGCTTATCAGCAGATTATTTTTAATCAGCTTATCAGCAGATTATTCTATAAGCTGCAGCTGCCCGTCTGTTTGGATTTTTGAGTCAATCAACCTCTAGTTCGGTCGACCTCTATGTCAGTTTACCCTTAGTCGGCCGCCCGATCAGTCTCCAATCGACTATCTACTGTCGCTCGGTCGTCCTCCATGTATCTTTCTTTATTCTTTCTTATCTTTTTCAGATTATGTGTGCTCCGTTTTGAGCCGTTGATTCACGGAAGATCTGGTCAATTGTATTTTTATTATAAAACCCCTAATTCTATTTTATAAAAGTAACAATTACATTTTTTTTGATGTAATATTAAGTATTTGAGTGTTATGCAAGTAAATATGAAAGTTTCAGTGTAAGATGTATAATAAGATGTATAATTACATAAGAATTGTGTGGTAAATGACTGACAATTTGGCATTATAAATAAAGTTTATTTTATTTCTAAAAAATTAGTAATAATAAAGATTTGAGTGGTATGTATGTAAATATTGAATTTTTAAATGTTAAATATGTAAATATATAAGAATTGTGTGGTATGTATGCAAATGGCCCAATAATAATACATTAATAGTGATTGATGTTGATTGTAGATGCTTTTTAAAGTCCATGAAAATGAACGTGTCCAACTGTGATGGGCCCGGCCCACTTTAACCCAAGGTAGAGATCTGCACTTGTACGAATAAATCAGGGATTATGATAAGCAACAAGTAAATGTAAATATTGTGCTCGAATGCATAAACATATTAATTAAAAATAAAATAAGAGAAAATAAATGGAATTTATAAACACCTAAAGTTTCATATCACATATAAATATCATTATTTTGAGCAGAATAACATCCTATTTTTATGATATTGAGGCAGTTTTAGGACAATGATATGATAAAATTTTTAAAGTTATATACCATGTCAGTAAAATTCTGAATGAAGCTCAAATTAATTACACGACAACTAAGAATGAATTATTGGCATTAGTATATTATTTTGAAAAAATTTAGATCCTATCTCATTGGAACTAAATGTATTATTTATAACGATCATTATGCTATTAGATATCTTATGTTAAAGAATGATGCTTGACCAAGATTAATTAGATGAATCTTTCTGCAGCAGAAATTTGATTTAGAAGTAGTGGATAAGAAATGATTAGATGATCAAATTGCTGACAATTTATCTAGATTGGAACATGAAACTTCTTGTATTTACGAAAATGAAATTAATGAAAATTTTCTCGACTAGCAACTGGACGCTATTACTGATTAGCGTGTTCCGTGGTATACAGACATAGTGAATTTTATTTTTAGTGATATTATACCATATAGATTAACATATCATCAATAGAAAATGTTCATTCATGATGCGAGATCTTACTTTTGGGATGACCCATATTTAGATAAAAAATGAAAGAATCAAATTATCTGAAGATACAAACTTTTAGAAGAAATCCAAGAAATTATTCAGAAATGTCATGCCTCTAAGTTTGAGGGATATTTTGGTGTTGATAGAAGGACATTTAATATTTTACAATCCAGATTTTATTAATCTATTTTATTTAGGGATGTAAATATATATGTTAAAACTTGTGATAGATTCCAGAGAGCAGGTAAAATATCTAAGAGAGATAAAATGCCTCTAAACTTTACTTTAGAAATTGAGATTTTTTATGTATGAGGTTTAAATTTTATGGGACCTTTTGTACCATCTTTTAGAAACTTATATATTTTAATAGTTATGTGTTATGTCTCAGAATAGATTGAGACAAGATCTCTTCCAAATATTGAGCCTCAAAGGGTAGCTAAGTTCATAAAGAGGAATATTTTCTATAGATTTGGCGATGCCTAGAGTGATCATAAGTGATAAAGTAAGCCATTTCGGGAATAGAAAAATTGAGACAATAGTAGGTAAATACGGAATTAAGCATAAAATAGGCATAGTTTATCATCTCAAACTAGTGGTTTAGTAGAGGTATCTAATAGAGTAATTAAGAGAATTTTAGAAAAAATTGTTAATCATAATAACGCTAGACTTGATGTTATAATAAGAGCCTATAAGACTGCTTATAAAACTTCGAAAAGAATGTCTCTTTATAGACTCATATTTGAAAAAATTTGTCACTTACCAGTAGAATTACAATATAAGGCTTATTAAGTTATTAAGGAATACAAGTACAACTTAAAAGAAGCTCAGTGAGAAGAGATTGTTGCGGTTAAATGAACTCGAGGAGATTAGAAATGAATCTTATTAAAATGCAAAGATTTATAAATAAAAGATGAAAAATTGGCATGATCGGAAGATTCTTAGGAATGAATTTAAACATGAACAAGGTGTTTTACTATATAATACAAAATTGAAACTATTTCTTGGAAAACTTAAGTCCAGGTGGTTGGGGTCATTACTTGTAATTAAAGTGTACCCATTTGTTACGATTAATATTCAAGATCCAAAAATGATACAGTGTATAAAGTGAATGGACAACGACTTAAAATTTACAAAGGTGGAAATAGGCCTATGATTAATGAGATTTTGTTGCTCAGGTTAGCTAGAGTAAGAATTTGGATTCGTCAGACTGAAGACATTAAACAAACACTTCTTGGGAGGAAATGCAATGTTTGTATTTGTGTGTTTGTTTGTATTTTAGTGTGTCAGTATTGTTATTTTATGGTTTGGTTGTAGTTGTGTTTTAAGTTGTTTAAGTTTGAATTGGTTCGCTTTGATTTTAGTAAGTTATGAGTGTGACGATTCCTTAGCTTCTCGCAATGGGTAAACTTACATTTGTTATCTAGTGGTAGTTGAATTAACTAGCTCAATACGACTCAGTTCTCAACCAAACTTGAGAATTTACTGGAGACTTGTTGGGTTTGCACATTAGACGTGTCTATGAAGAGTCTATTACTTTCTTTATCTGACCATGTTGTCATTAGATGGGTGTGATAAACTGGCTGGTGATAAACATGAGGATGATCTCGACATTATTGTTATTAGAGGTGCATATTTTAAGAGACGACGTAATACCTGAGGTTGGCAACACATAAACCAACATATTAGGGACAACCTTGTTAATGGTTTATCTTAATAAAATATATATATGCACCCAATTGATCGTTGGAAGGTTATTCCGTCAGAAATTCGAAGTAAAGAAGGGAGATGTGATGGTAATGAGGAAAGTTCACTTTTTCTATCTTTTGTGTTTGTGAGTTAAGTGGAGTGAATGAAAACTTTGGGAGGATTAAAATACTTAATTTAAATGACCAAAATGAAGTTGGATCATGCAAATTAGGTTCCATACACCTAAGGCAAAACAGTGCTTAAGATAAAAATAAATTAAAAAAAAAAAACACCGGTGCCTAGACACTAATAGGCAGTGTCATGGCGTCACATACTCCAACGTTAAGGCGCCGAACTACCACACATAGACACTGAATCACCTGTTGGACAAAAAACTTAAAATAGCCAGTCCAAGTCATTTTCGCACACGACATTCATCCTGACAGTGAAATCTTCTTGACTTTCTCTGGAGCTTTGAAGGTGAAACTTAAAGTTTTCTTTTTCTTGGTGTTTCCGTGCATTTTAGGGCATGTGAAGCACAAATTTCATCTTCTTCAGGTAAGACTTCCCCTTTGACCTTGTGATTTTTCCTTGACCTAACAATTTCTTCGCATACAAGAAATTTTCAAAAAATTTTTGGGAAAATAGTGAATAAAAAAGAAAAAGTACTTGGGGAGAGTTGATTTATACTCTAAACTTGCATTTTGAGTCAAATACATCCTACATTTGGAATCATTTCTTTCTTTGTTTTCTTCTCACTTGTTATCATGGCACCTAAAACCAAAGGGAGTAAAGATAAATGTTCATTTGATCATAAGAACTTTATTAGCTATAAAGCTCAGAAAAGATATAATGAATTTATTCATTAGCCCTGGTGGTGATGTAGAAAACATCATTGTATCTCGTCATTGGGATACTTTTTTGTCACGCCACTATCGTAGTTACAATTTCTATTGTTAGAGATTTCTACTCAAATCCTGTGAGGCCTCTGATGATTCTGTATTCGTTAGGGAGAAGAGAGTGAGTTTTACCCCTGCAGATATCAAGTCACTCTATTCTTTGGGAGAAGTACCTGATTGCTTTTACTCTTCATTTGAACCCTGTCGGCGTATTTTTTAGGTTGTGTGATATTTTAAAAGGGGTCGCCTTACGTAAATTGTCGGCGAATTTTAATTTAATTTAAATAAATAATTTGAAAAGTAGTATTTGATTTTGAAAATAATTTTAAATTTGAAAATTTTAATATATGAAATCAAACCGATCTCACATCCCGAATAGTTTATATAAACGAGCGCCGCACCACAAACCGTGTATCTATCCCGAAGAATAAACACATCGCTTCGATAATGGGGCTCGATTAAATAAACTAGAAAGGTTTGTGACATCCGTTTGGTCCGCGAACCAATTTTATAAGCCGACAAATTCCCCGCTTAATATGAAACTATTAAACGGGGTTTATATTACCTGGGTTCTTAAAGTTCCCTATAAGGGCAAGCCCTATAGTTAATTACATCTTAAGTGACGGGAATCACCTAAGAAAACTCTCGATAATAATCAATAATTCTGCTCTCAAGAATTTCAAAGTTTAAGTTTTCAAAAGGATTGAATTTCGGAAATTTCAATAGGGAATGGATCAAATTTAGAACATTTTTATTTTGGGAATCCAAAGGGAGAAAAGTAGGAGAGATCACGGATTCGAAGCGGACTTCGGTAATCTCCCGACTATCCTATTGTTTGGCTTGGATTTAGGAAAGTCCTAATGTTTATTTAATGTTTTAATCTTGCCAATTTTAATTAATTAGGGCTTATATTTATATGATAGAATCATACAAATTGCCTAGAAGATATGAGGGTTTATGTCGTATCGGACGACTACCTCGGAATCCTAAGACCGGTTAAGGCTTAATTTGCAATGCGAATGCCTAACGAAAAGTTGAGGATTTATGTTGCACTAGGCAAACTACCCCGAAATCCTATGGCTTGGTTATTTAATTCTAAGAAAGTTTTGCTGAAGCAGGTTCAAGTTTTGCTGACGACGATGGCCGTGCTGCCCACCATGCTCCGAGCTTCTTGTTGTTGCAGAGGTTTAGTTTTAGAAATCATAAATCAAGAGATGAGAGAAGTGTTCGGTTTAGAGAAGTCTTAATTTCCAAGTGTTTTTTGTGTTTTAATTAAAACGGATCTTAAAGTCGATTAAACGAACCGATTAAGATCCCACGGTTCCGTCATCCCAGCACCGTTATTTTCATCGAATTCACTTAGTCCGGATGAATTTGCTAAACTCAACTAAATGAGTTCCGCACTTTCATTTAGACCGTGGAAATCCCGTTAGCAACACGTGGGTTACATCATCCGAGGTATTCCCGATCATTCAATGAGACGTTTTAATTTAGTTGTAGTTGTAGTTTTGTTGTTCGTTTGTGATTAAATTTTGAGTTGTCTTATATTTTGAAATGTTGTGGAGGTGAATTTTATCTTGTAGTGTCTTTTATTTTAATTTTGGGTTTCAGCTTTGGTTTCTGTCCTAAAGGTGTAGGTTTTCATGCAATCGTTGTTTATCATGCAAGAAAAAAAATAAGCGCGATGCGATTAAATAAATTGCAATAAAATAAATTGCAATAAAATAAAAGCGTACCTGGAGGGTCTTCCCGTCATTCCGAGCTGCACTTAAAACATAGTTAGAATATTTAAGCAAGTTCCTAGGTAAAGCTAAGGGAAAGATTTATGGTTTTCTACCAAGTTCCTAATCCTATAGCTAGTCATTTCCTAAAACGTCTAGGTTCTTTGTGTTTTTAGTTTGAAGACGATTTTCTTCATCAAAGAACAATTAAGTTCAATTGTTCTCAGAATATCCTATCATATTGAGGAAGTGCTTAAGAAGAATCTTAAACATCTTTTCAATATTTCTAGGATTGTTTTAAGTCCAAATGAATTTAATCGTGTAAATGAATCGATCGTCCGAGGTTTTCAAGTTTTGTTAACTTGCTCAGTGAACTAGGACATTTGAATGTCCTATAAGTGAAGTAACATTTCAATGTTCTATTTAGGAGTTATGATAACTAAAGCTCCTAAGGGCAAAATGATTCTTAATGATTTGTGATTCAAATTTAAGTTCAAATTAATAATTTAAGTTTGGAATAGTGTTCAAGTTATTTTAGATTTATTTCTTCATGTCTTAAGTGAGGTTATTTAATTCAACTTAATTTAATTTAATTTAATTTATTTTAATTTAATTTATTTAATTTAATTTGATTTGATTTAATTTAATTCAATTTAATTTATTTGATTTAATTTCTTAATTTAATTTAATTTAATTTTAATTTAATTTAATTTAATTTAATTTATTTTAATTTATTTAATTTAATTTAATTTGCTTATTTAATTTAATTTAATTTAATTTAATTTTATTTATTTAATTTAATGTATTTAATTCATTTAATTTAATTTAATTTGTTTATTTAATTTAATTTAATTTTAATTTAATTTAATTTAATTTAATTGAAATTTTTGAAAGAGTTTAATGATTTAATTTTAGTTTAATGATTAAGTCTTTTAATATTTTAAATTTGAGTTATCATTTTAATTAAGAGTTGAATATTAATGAGATGATTAATTTAGGGATTTTTAAATTAAAGAATAAATCTCTTCCTAATAATATCCCTATTTTAATAATTCCAAATTTATTATTCTTCCAAATTCAATTAATCATTTACTTAAAGTTTAATCATTTTAAATTATTTAATGGGTTTCTACCCTTCAATTATTTAAATTTCAATCATCCAAATCAGATTAGGATCAAAATATTTTACTTGTTAATTTTTATTAAACCTAAAGTTTTAATTAAGGATTAAAATTTTAATTACCATTTTGCCCTTTAAGCCTAATAATTTCATAACTCACTAAATTGAACTCAAATGAACTTGAAATTTTTATGTAACTTCACTTATGTGTCAATGAAGACATGAGAGGAGAAAATGTGATTTTTCTGTATTTAATTTATTTATATAATTATTTTTTGTAGAAAATAGAAATTTCCAAGGAAAATTCAATAATATGACCAAGGAAAGTTTCTGTCCTTAAGAAAATTAGGGGACATTCCTAATGACCAGAGGACCACTTGGACCAAATTTTGTAATTTTTTTGAATTATATTTTATTTATTAGAATTATTTTAAGTTCTGAGTATTAATTAATTTAAAAATAAAATAAATGTTGAAAAATAAGTTTTATAATTTTTAAAATTCTCTCTGATATCAAGGATTCCAGAGAACCAAACTTTGCAATTTTCTGATTTTTCTTTGATTTATTATAATTATTTTGGTGAAAATGCTAGAAAATACATTTTTTAATTTTAAAATTACCCTAGAGCTTTAAAAATTAATATCTCACTAAATAGACCTAGGAAAAATATGGGACTTGTTCATAAGTGATTAAAATTCAAAATATGACATTTTGGTGAATTTTATTATTTTTGTGATTTTTATTATTTTTTAATTATTAAAAATATTAAAATAATATTAAAAATCAACTTTTTTAGAAAATTGAAATTTTAATTTTCTTAAACTCCCCTGATATCAGAGAGACTCCAAAACCAATTTGGTGAATTTTTGAAAGACATTTTGAAAGTTATGAATTTTTAAAGTTTAAAATGGCTAAGTGGCTTAATCAACCCAATTAGTGGGGCTAACCAAGTCCAATTGACCTCAAATTTTTATGATGGGTTCCTCTGACCCTAAAGGTCAGTGGAGAATTGATTTCAAGTCAATTTGATCTATGGTTAACTCTAATTAATTAGGGGTCTATTTTGGGTGTTTAAGCCAATTAGGGTTAATCTAAGTGAATTAACTCAAATCCTATTTTTCCTAGGGTTCTCTGGTCATAAGGAACATCACCAAATTTTCCTAGAATTTATTTCACAACATGCTAATTTTTGAAATTAAAATACTTAAAACAGCAACATGCATTTGAAAAATCAATAACTTTTCACAGAGATGGCCTCTCGACCTTGGAAAATTCAGGGAATGTCCCTAAGTTCGGAGGCTTCAAAAGCCCTATGGTCTCATGCCATGGTGAATTGTATACATGCATGGAGAATTAAAACAATGCAGGGAGTAAATAATTAATTAAAAATAAAATACTAGACAAAATTAATTAATTTCTTTTCCACATTATTCTCCTCTGTTCACTCGAGCAAGAGGGTATTTTTATTTTATTTTTGTGATTTTTCTACACAAAGATATGGATTTTTAAAGTTCGGGAATTAAATAAATAGAAAATATTCCTATTTATCTACTTATCCACGCGGCGCCGCGTCAACCTCGGCAGCCTCCGAAATGCCGCGTGGCGCGCTCCCATTCGACGCCGCCATCCGAGTCGCCAGCCCGGGCCCCGCGGTTCTCGTACGGTCTCCCGGTCCGACGCCATCCGAGCCGTCCGTCCGCGCGTGTATTAAATGGACGGCATCCGTTCATCGTCCATGACCGGTGTGATCCCGTGACCGTCCACACTCTAACCCTAAGAACTCACTCGATTCTCAATGGATTTTCGTGTTCTTATGCTCCATGGATTCGTCTCGAAGAGACGAACACATCCATACGGTAAACATGCATCGAAATTAAGGCATTTGAAATGGAGAATCTCCGAAGCTCGGGATGAAGAATTAGCTCATACCTTTGCTCGGAGAAGTGAAGCTTCGATCCGAGAGTTGTTGCACCTTCGATCGGATCCCGGCAAGCTCCGGATGAAGTCTCCTGGTCCGGTGAATTGTCTAGGTTGAACTTCGACCACAGCTCGATCACAAAGCTTGGAGTCCGGAGCAACCGGGTGGCCTCGGAGATGGGGCTTTTGTCGGTGGACACCTTCCCTGGTCCGGTGAAGGTGTAGGACCAATCAATTTGGGGATTGGTTCACCGCGGGAAGTGTCCCGGTTTTGGGCTTGGATTTCAACTCGAAATCGAGCTCACGGAGAAGAAATGGCAGGGGATCTCACCTGGGGATCAAGTGCTCGTGTATGAGGAGGGGTCCGGAACAATTTTGGCGCAGTTTTGGCAAGGTTTGTGCAACTCTCTTCTCATGGCCGAGAGGGGTGGTGTTTAAACAGCATGGTCGGAGGGCCTCCCGTGGGGAGTTAGGGCTCGGGATCGACTCGCTCCTGGTGAGGAGAAGAACGACCATGGTGACCACTAGGCATGGGGCAGCTCGAGCAAGGGAGAATTCCAAAGTTCGGCTCCTCCCAAGGTTTCGGCCATGGTGTTTTCCGGCGATCGGGGTGGCCGGCCGGCGAGCATGGGTCACCCTCGGTGGTCGGTGGGTCGTGGCTTCGATGTTTGTGAAGGCAATTGGTGGTCGCCATGTGTAAAGTGGTGGAATCAAAATGGAATGGGGAAGGGGTCATTTTTGCTTCAATTTGGTCAACCCATGATTTTGGGATTGGTTCACCTCCCCATGATCTCGGTTTTGGGCTCGGATGAATCGATTGGGTCACTGGTCTTAAGTGGAGAAGTCTCCATCCAAGAATATTTAGATTAAATTTGGGTTAAGGGGAATCATAAGTAAGGTTAATGGCTTTTAGGAAGTGCTTAAAGGACCTCCTCTTTTTCCCAATGTGGTAAGGTCACATGTCAACAACTCACATGGCTTTCATGTGGCTTAAGAATGGCTTCATGGCTCACCTTTGGCTTCGGAAAAAAGTTTGGTCAATTTCATGAAAAAGGGTTTTAGAAATTTTGGTAATTTGGTGTAAAATTTGGATGGTTTGTCATATGGCTTTGTTTAGAAAGATTTGATTGCTGATTTAGGACTTAGGAATGATTTTAATTAAGTGAGGATGAGATGAGATTGTAATGTGGGCTTTAGGATGGGCTTGGGCTTTTGAGTTTGGTTTGGAATCGGCTTTTGAATGTCCTTTAGAAGTGGGCTTTTAGATGAAAAATTTGCAAAGGGCCATGCCAAATAAATGTTGGGTTTAGTTTAAGGATGTGTCATGAGTGATTTGAGACAAGTTTGAAGTGATTTGGGTTTGATTTGGGTTGAATTTGGGTTTCTTTGGTAAATGGGCCAATGTAGGTCAAATTGGGCTAACTTGGGCCAATGTTGGGCTAGGGTTGAAATTGATGTAAAATTAATGTTGGGAAATGTTTATGGGAGTGTTTCAAAGAGGTTTCAACTTTGGTTGGGTTTTGGTTTTGGGGTTTGGGCTCATTTGGGCTAGGTTTAGGTTTAGGTCAAAATTGGGCTTTTTGATTTTGGGTTGAATTTGAGTGGGGTTTGGGTCTAAATTTTGAGCAAATAATGTTAGTGTTTTGTTTATGGAGATGTCAAGGGAGGTTTAGAAAAGATTTGGGGTTAATTGGAGTTGAATTGGGTGAGTTTGGGTTAGGTTTGGGTCATAGGTCCAAATCGGGCTTTAAGGCCAAAAGTGAAATTGGATCCCAATGCCAATCAAATTGGGCTTGTATTTGGTCTAGATTGGTGTTGGGGATGTTGAATTGAAGTTTAGAATTGAATTGGACCAGAATTTGGGTTAATTGGGTAGGTTTGGTTTGACATTGGGTTTACTTTGGGTTAAAATGGGTCAAATTGGGGGTTTTGACAAAAGTGGGATAAATTGACAAAATTGGCCCATGGTGTAGTTGAACAAAATGAAATTGGGAATATTTGGGATTTTCTGGAATTTTCTGGGAATTTTCTGAATTTTTGGATTTTTGGGTCAAAAGGGGTATTTTGGGTATTTGGAGGGTATTGGGAGGGTATTCTTGGAATTTTTGGTATTTTTGGCTAGGAATGGTCAATTTGAGTGATGTGGAAGTGTTTAGGAATGGTTTTGAGGAATTTTGGGTAATTTGGAAATTTTTGAGAAATTTGGGTAGCTTCTGAGGCATTTGGTATGGTTAGTGGGTGTAGGGTCCCGGGTCAAAATCGAAAATTGGAAAATTGAAGATTGAGTGGATGTAAGTGAAATGAAATCATTTTTGTTGAGCCATGAAGCCATATCAAGCCCACATGAGCCATGAAGGGACTCATTTGAGGCATTCACCATGTTGTTCCTAACCCTCTTACCAAGGGCTTAGTGGGTTAAGGACCATCCATGTGAATCACCTACATGAGTCGTGAAGTCAAGTTAGGTATAGGTGTGGTTTTAGGAGGTGTGTGAAAGTGTAGTGCATGTGCAAGTCAACCCTTCACTGCACTGTGCCACCTGCAAGGCGCCCTAAGGCCAAAGAGTCCTATAGGAACTCATCCTTTAAACTTCCACATTTGATTTCAACCCTCTAGGTGATTAGGGGTCTATAGTCAAGTTTGTGGAGTTTGCGGGGAGTTAAGAAGTGGTTTGAATTTCTAAAAGGTGGGTCCCAATTCTAGTCCTCTAAGATAGTCAAAGGAAAAGCCTAAGGCTAGATCCTAAGTACTAAAGAGAAGAGGAGAAGACCTCATCAAAAATGAGGTCAACAAACCCACTGACTCCCGCTTAATGATATTATTAAGTTCTTGACTGATTTTACTCCCCATTTGAACTCACTGACTCCCAGCTTAATGATATTATTAAGTTATTGATTGATCAAAAAGGAACTTGAAAGGTTATAAATGACTATAAGGTAAATTTCTCTTCATCTAAGTTAAATGCTCCGTCCAAGGCATGAAATTTTTTGTTTCGACCATGCCTCTTCCTTCTACCAATCTTAGTAAGATTACTAGAGAGAGGGCGGCTTTGAACTATTTTATTCGGATGATGAAGAATATTGGTATTGGCTCTCTCATATACAATTCTATCCTCAATGTTGTAATGAGAAGTTCTACTTTAGGGTTAGGATAGCCGTCTATTATTTTCTCCATGTGTCAGTAGTCTAGATCTGGTTTGAGAATTGGGAGGAGTTGCTGCATACATTAAAGTCCATTAGTACCGTTAATGCAAGTCTATATGTAAAACATTTTTTTTTTTTTTGACATGGAACTAGCTTATCCGAAGTTCCTTCTTCTTCGAGACCATCGACTTCATCTACTTCTCTTGGACCTTCTATGAGCATAGATTCCATTTTTTGCACATTTGAAGATTATTGAAGGTGATATCGCCATTATTCAGAACCATTCCAATTTCTAGTCAAACCAATCAACCATTGTTAATCTAAGAGAATTGGATGACTGAGATTTGTGAATATTAATGTCCAATTATCATCATAGTTAAAATAGTGACTTTTTTATGTGACATGATAGTTTTTGGTGATATAAATGTAAAAAAAAGTAAAGTTTTGAAGTCAACTTTATAAATACATAAAAATTGGGTGATATGCATGTAGATTCCCCTACTCATTTTCAAATACTTACGTGAAACAGAAGAGCAAAAGTCCAATCAAGCCAGCCTTATACTGCTACTCCGGATGTTTCATCAGCTAGGGCTCATCAAAACGGCTCGTTGTTCGCCAACGAGCTCGTGAAGAAACTCGTGTTTGGTTCGTTCTCTAAGTTAACAAGCCTCAACGAGCCGAACACGAACGGAAATTTGTTCGTTCGTGTTCGACTTGTTTTGGCTCGAAATAGTATTCATAAAAATTTATTAAATTAGATTCAAATGATGTTTTAATGTAAACAATAATCTTAAATCTTACCACAACATTTAACATCTTATAGTTACGTGATTAGGGTTGTCAAAACGACTCTTTGTTCGTGAACAGCTCGTGTTCGGCTCGCTAAGCAAACGAACCGAACACGAACACACTTTCTGGGCTTGAAATATAAACGAGCCAAGCACGAGCTGAGCTTGGACTCGTTCGTGTTCGGCTCATTTACACCCCTATCATCAGCCCTGCTTCGACCTGCAGTGTAATAAATAAATTGAAATAATTAAAACTGGCAACGAGATTAATGATTATTAAGTGGTATAATAAATGCTGATGTAAACACCATGCCTAGAAATTTCCTTTACAGTGCAGATTTGGTAATGTTTTAAATGGAATTTTTGGTAATATTTATGGGACATTTAATATTATCTGAAGCTCTGAACAATTTATGGTAGGCATTGCTTATTGATTAAATTATATAAAATATTATGGTCATATTGTTTATACACTTTTGTTTCTCATCCCTAAGCTAATCAATTGGGGAATCTGATATGGTTCATGGCTTATTAATTGAGTTTAATAAGCTGATGAGCAAAATTTGAGCATTTTTTTTCGAGGCTTTTAGGTTAAGCTTTTGCGTTGATTTATTTGACACAAATTCGACGCAGAAAACACACGGCCAATCATTGCCATGGATTTTAAAAACGGCCTGCACAACAAGTTCGTGATGCAAATAATATCTACAATATTCACGACAAACTTCTTCCTCCGTAGCAATCGATTACAGCCATAGGAGCCTACTATCATCGAGAACTCCATATTCTGTAATTCAGGACAAGAGTTGACCGTGTACTCATAATTCAGAGTAGATTATTTCAACTGAGCTAAACTCTAAAATTTTTTCCATTTTCAAGTTTTTTTACACTTCAACTTCTCATCCTACTTACTTCGCTTTAATTACATGAATGTGTTGGGTTTCCGTATAACACTAAGACGAATCACCGTGACGACCATTCTGACACACATCGTATATATAACGGCACGAAGTACAACAACATGTTTTTCACATGCTAAAAAAGGTGTAAGATATATAACTCAAAAAAAATAAAAAATAATTGGTTAAGAGAGGAACACGTATATGTCCTATCATATAATCAAAGCTCGGGGGCTCTCTCAATGGCTATTCTCATGTCTATATAATGTGAAGAGGCTGCATTGATTAATTGCACAGACACAGGTAATCAGTTAGCTTGGAGGAATGGCTGAGAATCCGATACTAATAGGAATAGATTGGAGCAAGTCCCCTCTCCGAGTGGGGGGATTAGTTAACAAGACTACCAACAGATACATTGTGATCAAAGGATCAAAAGGTTCTTCTTCTTCTTCTCGTAGCTGCAGTTTTACGTACATATTCCTCGGAATAATCTCTCAATAAACTGTTTATTGGAGGGTTATTGAGAGGTTTAACTCCCAATAACCTATCAATACCTTCCGTGATTCTGCTTTCCTTTCTTTTAGTGTTATCATGGGTTTGTGAGATTTTTTGGGGTATTAACTCCAATAACGCCGATATAATCCTCAAATACCTTTCGAATAATCTTTGTACGCACGCATAACCACGTGCATCTGACGTAGCTGGCTGATGAGCTCGGCTCATTAACAAGCTCAAGGGCCAAATTTATAGAGTCACGAGCTAGATCTAAAACAGAGTTGTATAAGTTGTTACGACGCTTGATTTATAGTTCATTTCTTTGTATTAAAAAAATAAAAATTTGCAGTGGTAAAAGTGGATATCGATCATACACCGGGAATATTCTAGGAGCAGAATAACATATGAATAACACATAATAACACCTGAATAACACACAATAACACATGAATAATACTTGAATAACATGAAGGGAATATTTCCTATGTTATTCTGTCCGAATGCTATTTTTTTTACCACGCTGCGAGATTTTACAGGCTCCATGCACGTAGCTCTACTTGTGAAGTCCCGATGTAAAAAATTTTTCATTAACAGAGTTGTATAAGTTGTTACGATGCTTGATTTATAGTTCATTTATCTGTATTAAAAAAAAAAATTGCAGTGGTAAAAGCGGACATCGATCATACACCGAACAGGGGAGAATTGATTGGTGGATTTAGAGACGCCCTTGAAATCGTGCAGTCCTCCTTTGGCGGCACAGAAATTCAGTCCAGCGTCGTGGTCGTCCCCAACGCCACCATTTCGAGGAATCGCGATGCCATCGCCTTTCTCAGTGACAATAACAGAAACGTCGTCGTCAACGTGGTGGAGGTGGTCAGCGAATACACCGCCGTGGCTGCGGCTTACGGCGACAAGCTGAAGCCCAACAAGGCAAAGACTCTGGTAATCATCTCCACCACTGGCGACATCATCGACGTCTCCGTGGTGACCGTCAAGCCCAAGGACCTGCTGAACGAGATCTACGAGTACACTCTGGCGGATCAAAAGACCCATCTTGAACAGATCGACTTCGAGAAATTGGCGATGGAAAAGGAGCAGCAGGAGCTAGATGCAAAGAATGGAAACGTTTTGCAGGTGGCCAGCAAATTTATCCTGGATTTAGTACCGGGGTGGGCAAAGGCAACTGACATTCTTAAAGAACTTCTGTCAAGTTCCGAGTTGAGCAACACGCCGGAGGTGGATGTGGTGGTGTTCGTCGGGAATGTTTCGGTGCCGAAGTTCCTGCGGCAGGCGGTGTTCGAGCGGTATCCTGATGCGAAGATATGGCATGAGATTGATGCTGATGAGGTTGCGGCTTATGGAGGCGCAGTGCTGGCCTTTAATAAGACGAAGAAGACGACTGCGGCTGAGTAATTTCTTCTGGTTTCTGCGTTCTGCTGCGTTGTAGTATTAAATAAATTTCTCCACCATGCATTCATGGGATTGATCGAGAAAAAATATTATCACATATGAAATTATTGTTCTCGTATTTATAATAAATAAAAGTTCTATTATAAAATATCGATAATGCTCATGAGATTTTATATGATCAGTCGATCATCATAACCGTCAAGATTGACATTACTTTCGCCAAAATCTTTCTGATCTGGTGTGTCGTTTCGCCCACTTCTTTCCTGGTCGATCGTTCGTTCGCTTAGACTTGATACAACAACAACAAATTTTCATTATTCAGTATCAATCTTGAGGCACGAGACGAATCTCAGTGCAATCTTTTGAGCAAGAAATGTTCAAATCTTGATAAAAAATCATCTAGAGCTTCGATTTCAGCAAACTTATAGTCAAACTGATCAGCTCGATGAGACGATCCTAATGATATAAAAACTAATCTAATCCGAGGCAAATCAAGCTCAGATCAAGTCATTAACCCATTCTTAAAGGATTTCCAGACACATTTGGAAGCTCAAACAAATGCCGACACTAGCAAGCCTATACTTAAATCAAGCGTCTCAATAAGACGAATCCAACGAGCCCATGATCACTCAATTCTGACATTAGCCCTCTGGACCGTCCGATCAAACTGGCTGCATTAATTGCATCCAAAACACTATAAATAGATCTCAACCCTCACATGGGAAAAAAATTTGCGTCCGGACACCGGACGCAGAGCTGCGTCCGGTCACTGTGAGAGCACCACCCATGAACATCCCATGTACACCCAACTCGCGGCAGGAGTTACACGGGCTGTACACGGGTCGTACATGGGTTGTATACCCGTTGTCCGGACGCAGAGCTGCGTCCGGACACCGGACGTAAATTTTTCTCCTCACATGGAGGGGGGGTGGAGCCTAAACAGAGACTCTGAAACCTTGAGGAGAAGTTGTTGCTTAGCACCACCATCGACTGCCGTCAACTACCGCTAACCTCCGTCGACCACGACCAACCTTCGTCGACCTCCGTCACCGTCGACCTCCGTCACCGTCGATCTCCATCACCGTCAACCTCCGTCGACCACAGCCGATCTTGGTCGACCTCCATCATTGTCGCCCTCCATCACCGTCGACCTCCATCGCCGTCGATCTCCGTCATTGTCGACCTCCGTCACCGTGGAACTCCTCCAATCATCGTCAATCACCACCAACCAAACACCGCCGCCGACATCAGTAATCGAAATATATAATTACTCTCTTCCGTTTGTGAGACAGAGAATTTCTGTAAACATCAATCAATACTGGATTCTCGCAACTGGGCCAGACCCCATGGTTTTTCTCTTTACAGGTTTCCCACGTAAAAATTTCTGGAGTCGTCACTGCTTATTTTTCATTTATGTGTGTGCTGAATTTTCATATAATGCTAAGACAATAATCCACTACTCTACCGCCGCGAATTTTCCAGCTCGCATCAGGACTATTTGACTCGCTCTATCAAACGATTTTTCTCGTGTCAACTGAGTATGAGTTCTTCGCGTTGGTCGATGTTGATCTTTCATCATGTGTCCCATTCACAGCGGTCGAAACTTTATTTATACATATATCTTTAGTTTATATTTGAATATGGTTATTAATTTTCTCAATTTTATTGTAATTACTATTTTAGGAAGTCTGTTATATAAACTTTTGCTGTGTTTACTGTAATAAAGAAAGTTTGGATTTTTATTTTTTTTAATTTTTTTTGCATTTACATTTATATCACCCAAGTTTTATGTATTTACATATCTAATTCATAAATTTTACTTTTTACAATTATACCACTCAAATTATAACCATTAAATCAAAAAATAAACAAAATCAATATTTTGATTTTTAAAAAGTGAAATATTCACATATAGATAAAATGATATATATGTCAAAAATTAAAATATTTAGTTTGCTTACATTGTTACAGATGGGATAATGCTTGTTCCTTATCAGAATCCCTGATGTTGGTTCCAAGTGCTATCTTTTTCTCGAAAAAATATTACATCAGGACTCTGCACGTAGAGCTACGTGCAGACTCCAGTGAAATCACGGCACGTGACGCTAAGCAGAAAAAAAAAAAATTTTTGCCCGTTAACACAGGGAATATTCATTCTGTATTATTCAGCGTTATTCATTTGTTATTGTGTATTATTCATGTGTTATTGATGTGTTATTGTGTTATTATAACACCGAGAATATTCACATAACAGAATAACATCTGAATAACACACAATAACACCTGAATAACGCTAACACATAAATAATGAGAAAAAATACGGAGAGAATATTCCCTGTATTACCAAAGCAAATTATTTTTTGTCACGCGTCGCGTGGCCTTATTTCACTACAAAGTCCTGATGTAATATTTTCTCCTTTTATCAGGTGGACATGATCGATAGTCACATGGCCTCGGTGAAAGCTTCATTTTCACAAGCTTTAGTAGATGTAAAATCAAAATAATTATTTTTTAGCATTTTTTAATATACAGAAAAGATATGACAAACGGATGTAATTTTTTCCATTTTTTTCATTTTTTTTGGGATTTATTGCACTTTAGTGCGAGTGAAGAGATGCCCAATCGTCATGATGAGATGTGATTGGTTCACTCTTCAAAAATCAATCCAAAAAGTAATTTTGAATTTTAAAAATCACCCAACTTTAAATTGATTTATTATTATTATTGATACACCGTCAAAAGTTTTCATCGTCGGTGAAAATCTCAAGATATGACAAATCTTGAGGTAATTTTTAAGCAAGAAACGTTCAAATTTCTAGGTTACTGAACAAAATGCAATATGATAACCCTATAATGATTTATTCTCTTTTAAAATTAATTGTTATTATATATAAATTAACACAATATTAAATAAATTTTAGTTATATATTAATGTGTTAAAAAATATTATGAAATACTTAATATTATATATATTTTAAGTATGTTTATAAGATAGTATTTAACATTTACTAATTTAAAATGAATGTTTTTTATAAACCATGCGAATAACACCACAATAACACGTGAAGATCACCACAAATAACACTGCAAACACCGTGAATCAAAGGATGGCGAAAGGCACGAAAAATACCGCGGTAACATCACAATAATACATGAAAACTACCACGAATAACACCGCGTAACACCGGGAATCAACGGACACGCTACTCGCAAATAACAACGGAGTTATACATGAAAACTACTGCGAATAACACCAACAAGATGGGGAATCAACGAATGTGCGACCTGTGTGAATAATACCTTGAATAGCACCGAAATAACACATATAAACTACCACGAATAACACTGGTAATCAACAGACGCGTGTCGCGCTATTATACCTCGAATAACACCTTAACACTACCTCAAATAACACCGCCTAATACTGGCCACACAACCGGACGAGTAATACCTCAAATAATACCTCAAATAACACCGCGAATAATATCGGACGCGCGGTCGCAGGGAAGGCAGAGCTGTAAACAATTTTCTCTAATGTGGGACGCGGGGTTGAAGGCACGAGCTGCGTGCAATACAAAATGAAACCGGCTTATCCCGTAACGCACCGACAACGCAGAAAATAAACACAAAGGTCAGTGTTTTGAAAACGCCACGCAACTGATCCGTGACGCCAAACTGGCTCTAAGATAGTTTTTGTTGTGGGAAAATCAACTTGGCTAGAAGAAAAATAAAGAACACAAGCAAACACAAGGAACACAAAGAGATTACGTGGTTCGGTCACTTTGGACCTACATCCACGGGAGGGAAACGATTATAAAATTCACTAAGGCAAAGATAGGAGAATACATAGCTTTACAATATGAGCCCTCATCTTCCATGGCCTCACTCTTTGCTCCCAAGACCCTTCAAGATGCTCTCCTCATCTTCCTCCAAAGCTAATCTCACTCTCTTTAATTCTTGGACAAAATTTTTCTCACTTGCCTCTCACACACACTAAGCCTCACCCACCCTCATCTATTTATAATAGATGAAGCCTAAATAAGAGACTTGGAAGGAATAAGTAATAATACAAAAATGCCCCTTCGCCTTTAGTGTAACACAAATCGTGAGTCACTTATTAACAATTCTCCACCTCGACTCCTAATTTCGAGGCTCTGAAGTGATGATTCCGTCCACCTGGCCCCTGAGGGGCCCTCAGCCTGTGGTAAAGTTCACTAAGTCCAAACAATGTTTGAACTTAGCTATAGGTAGCGCCTTGGTGAGCATGTCAGCAGAATTCTCCTCAGTAGGTATCTTCTCCACTACTATTGAGCCTTTGGTGATGACATCCCTCACAAAATGAAGCTTCAAATCAATGTGCTTGGACCTTTCATGGAAGACCTGATTCCTGGTGAGATGAATAGTGCTTTGATTGTCGCATAACACAGTTACCACCTTTTGAGGTATCCCAAGCTCTTCGACCATGCCTTTTAACCACATAGCTTCCTTGATTGCTTTAGTTACGACGATGTACTCAGCTCTACAGTTGAGAGAGCTACGACGGATCGAAGATTAGAATCTAACCGACAGCGATCACAGAAGACGATGAAAATGAATCCGGCCGGTGACTTTCGGTGTCGATGCTTCCAAAGCATAATCGGAATCCACGTAACCAACTATCTTTTCTTCTTTGTCTTCCTGTCTTTTAAAGAGTAGAGCCCCAAATCGGTAGTGCTTCTAAGTATCTCGGGATCCATTTTAGTGCTTCCAGATGAGTCCGTCCCGGATTTGCCATGAACCTCGCTACACAACGACGACGCGCAGGCTAGATCCGGTCTCATCGCAAACCATACCATACATGATGCTACCAACCCCACCGGCGTAGGGGACACCCTCCATGTATTCTTTCTCTCGCTTCGGTCTCGAGTGCTCGAGAATTCGATAATTTAAAGTGCTTGGCCGATCCGGTGTTGCAACCTCGCTAGACTCGTGCATGTTGAACCTCGCCGTAACTTTCCGAATATAAGACTTCGAGATAAGAATAAGTTCGCCCTTTTTATGTCTCTCTTAATCTCCATCCCTAGGATCTTTATAGCAGGTCCTAGGTCTTTCATGTCAAATTCAGAATTGAGCATACCTTTGATCTTCTGGACTTCCTCCCTGCTTCTGCTGGCTACTTGTTGACCTCATTTTTGAGGTCTTTCATTTTCTCCTCTTTAGATCCTAGGATCTAGCCTTAGGATTTCCTTATTTTGGACTCTCTTAGAGACTGTGACCGGACCCACCGTATTTAGAAATTCGAGCCATTTCCTTACTCCTCGAAGTTTCATATGGACGGTTCTAAATCCTCGACACCTAGTTGAGTCGATTAAAGCCGACGTATTGAAACTCTTGTCGAGTTCCTATAGGGATTTGAAAGCCATAGGTGGACCCCATCGCGTGCGACGTTTGACTTTTTGCCGCGAGCAATATGCTTGGCTATGGTTCTCGCTTAGCGAAAACCAGTCGTTAATTTGCTCGATAAGTGGCTCTGCCGGGTCAAAATAAATTCAATTTCGCCACGTTGCGCGAAATTTAATTTAAATTGATGCGATCGTCGATGAACTTGTTCGAACGACTCGGATGGCGAAACGGATTGCGCCGATGCGTCCGGAACGTCGATTTTAGCCGGAAGGACATATAACTTGACAGGATTTTGAGTCGACTTGATTTGTGCGTAAATCGGCGAATTTAACTAAACTTATAATATTAAAATAATAAAATAATAAAATTTTCTTTAAATTAAAACTCTTCTCACGCACAATATCCCCTTCAGCTTCCCGTGCCCTAGCCTTCCCCATTCGCCTCCATTCCTCACGCTGAAGCCCTGGTTCTCGTTTCTTCCTCCCGGTTTCGCCGGTCACCTTCTTCGTTGCCGAGCCCTCGCGTCCGGTTGCCTTGCCGGTAGCATTTCCCTAAGCGATTTTCTTTTCGCCCAAACGAGTATGGTAACCTCCCTATTCTTGAAATGGATGTTCCCTTTCCGTCTTGAATGCTTCCCCTCACCGCCGGTAACTTCTACGACTAGCTTTATCCCCCTTTCTTCGGCTATAAATACTCCTTCACGGAGAAGATTTGGTTGGTGTGGAAACCCATTCGTGTGACCCGGGATTGTTTTGTTGCTTGTTTCTGCATTTGAGTTTCTCCATTGCCTTTGGAAGAGAGAAGATCTGAAACATTTCCCACTTTCCTGAATTTGTTTTGCTCAGTGTTCCTATTGCTGTTAGTACTCTCTAGTCGCTGTTTACAAGGTTATTCTTCTTCTTTCAATCATCTTTTCCAAAGAGCTTCTTTCATTTCATCAATCCATGGATTTGGAATCATTTTTTTTTCTCTTTTTTTTCTTTCGTTAGTCATTTTATGAATTATATTCATATGATTTGACAATAAGAGGTGGAAATTTTTAGTTATGAGCCAGATGTTCTAACAGCTCCTTGTGAGTTTGAATTACGGGTTATCCACTTTAGTTTGATATTTTTATTTATTTTATTATTATTTTTTTTTCATGAAAAGAAGGGAATCTCATGCATAGCTTATACATTCTATTTTTCCTGATTGATACATCCGTTTTGTGATGACTAATTGGTTACTATGTTATGGATGAGAGTTGGATTAGCAGAAGCAAGGATTCATTATCACATCATGTTTTATTTGGAATCAGTGAATGCAAATTTTATGTTTGTCCTTGATCGAATGGATTGTGAGTGGATTTTCCTTGACTATTAGTTAATAAATTTGTGGGATAAGTTTCTTTTCAAGGATCCATGTTTTATTATATGCAATTTACAATTCTTGAACATAGGGTATGATTCTGTTCTTTAAGAACTAGATGAGTTGATCTTTCCGTAAGGTTAGGGGAGTTTGCTTTGACATCAAAATACCTCTTAAGATTGAGGTTTATCATCCCATATCCTTTCTTGTGAAAGAATTAATTGTTCTTGAAATGAAATCATGTTTGCTTGGGTCAATTAATGAAATCATGAATAATGCCATTTATAACTTATGTGGTCATACTTCAAAGTGTAGAAGTCTGAATTAAGAGATAAATATAGTTGTAGTTATGTACGATCGGAATTTGGTCAGAATATGAAATTTGTGAGGTCTTTTCGATTACTTGATACTTATATGTGTCATTTCATCTTCTGCTAAGATTCGTTAAAAATGTTATCAAAGTTAGATTAGTTGTTTTTTTTTTGTGTTTTTATTCTCGTTTAAGTATTGGTGGAATCTTGTCCAAATTTGAATGGAACATAGGAGGGAGTTGCAAATTAAAAGTACATTTTTCTGAAAAGTTTGAAGGGTGCTTGAGAAGTTTACAATGCAAATTTTTTTTTAAAAAAAAAAAAAAGAAAAAAAGAAAGGCTAAAAGGTGGTGTGCTTGTAAATGCCTCACTACTGTTTTCTTTAGGCTCCATTTCTTGTTCTTTGAGGGTGACGAGCTGAATCACTGATCCACCTTTAACTAAAATGGAACTTTTCATTGTTTACAAACTATGGATTCTTGAAACTGCTTTTCTTCGAACTTGTATGGATATGTGGGGGTTGGAATGTTGGATTTAAAGATTGTGTTTCTAGTGGCAGCACATTGATAGTCCTTGTGTGAAGGTGATTAATTTGAAAGGGGACAACTTACAGATTTATTTTGAATTGAGTCAATCACATGCATACCCTTCGGTTCTTATACATATTTACATTTCCAACACCTAAACTTCAGGATTTACATGCATGCCACACAACTTTTCTGCATTTACACATCCAACGCACCAACTTCTGTTTTACATATATGCCACTTCATGAAAGCCGGGTTTCATTCTTTACAAGCTTGAATGGTTATTTTTCGATGAGAGCTGGAATCTATTATAATGTAGGTGTATCTTCATGCCTAAAACGTTTGGAATTGCATAAATATGGTTGGATCCTTATACATTTGTGTACCCAAGCTGAAACTAGCTTTGAACAAATCTTTTTATTTTGGGAACTGTATTTACTGTTGCTCATGATTTTTTGGCTTATGGCTGTAACTGAAATTTCATTACCACAAATTGGAAAAGGGAGAAAGTTGGCGAGGTTATTGGATCTACCACTGTTTATATTAGTGAATTAAAATACAAAGAAAGGAAAGAGATTTACATACACGCCATTTAATTCTTTTGTATTTCTTGTTTAACTTCTAATCTTCAATTTCTACACATTCCTCATTTAACTCTTATATATTTAAAGATTTAAGGTTAATTCTTAACCTTTACATAGCACGTGAATTGTTATATCGCAGGACTTAATTCGTTTTATTTGAGAACCTCTTGCTGGGATTTTGGTATCAAATTTTGAGGCTTTGATTAATTGTCGATTTGAAAGGGATTGAAGCATTGTTTCAGTGCTAATTTATTCAGTATTTTGCGAGGCATTCTTGAGCTAATATGAGAAGTGTATCACATAATTTTGGAAACATTGATTGTTACATATAAATGCTTACGACATCTCTTTTTATGCAAATTGCAGGTGTGGAAAATTCTTTTTACGTCGTTATGCTGCCCGATTTTTCTTAGTTGATTTTGTTCTACTTTATTCCATTCTACGTTCTTTCCCCGTAGCTTTGTGTTATGTTCCCCTTTTCTTTGCCTTGGTCTAGATGAAGCCAAATTCTGGAATTGAATAATTAAGCAGACTTTAGCTAATTTGAATTTGTATTATACATTGGGTTTGGAAATGTTCTCTAGCTTGGCTTCACTTGTGAAAATTGAAATCTCTTTTGATTATATTACATATGAAATATCAAAGTGGGCATAAGTTGGAAATGCGGGGTACAAGCAATGATGCACACTCTAATAATCGTGCTTTTATAGCCGAAACAAAATAAAATCAATACTCAATAATAGATGCCCATCTCACATTGAGTTAGGTAGTTTTAATCCCTACTTTAAGAAATCCAGGAACCAACAACGATATACTACGATACCGGATATTATACCGGTACGACAACGGATACTTCAATAACAAGATACTTACATCGCACTTGCACAACAAATACAACACTGCCACCTATACGATAACGGATACTACACCAACACATCAAATCAAATGTCACACACATAGTGCAACACATATCACATTACATACATAGTGCAACACATATTACCTCACACACATGTCACGACAAACACATATCACATCAAACACATACAATATATTAAATAGCACACACAAATGTCACCCATAGCACATCATACACAACACATTTAACACATCGAATCAAACACAACACATATAATTATTAAGCTTATTATACACACCATACACATTAAATATCACATAAACACTACATATATTAACCATCACATATAACACACTACACATAACACATTACACACTACACATTACACCTTATGCACTACACATTACCCTATTACACATTACCCTACTACACACTATACACTATACACCAGTTAACACACTCGCACATCACGTAACGTATACTACAACGTACCAGATATTACACTGGTAAAGGGTTCAGATACTACAATAACAGATACCCCACTCTCGGAACTCAGATACTACAAACTGGTTCACTCACTAATTAAGTGGTAGGGATTAGGATTGCCTACTCTAAGGTGATTTGCTGGTGACTTTATTTGAGATTGATACGTGACTTCGCATTTCGGTTGCTCGTGGGATCGAGATAAAAAAGTCTACGGATCGAGCCTATCCTCAAATAGAATTCTTATTCCCCACTTTGATATTTTATATGTTTATGGCTAAACTTGATTATATAGTTGTTTGTAGCTTCGCTTCGAGGCATCGACGGAGTCGGCATGTACACATTTATTTATTGTACAGTTCATTTACTTTCTTTATTGCATGTATTCTTTTACTTTTTGTATATACATTTACCTGCATTTATACTTTTTCTTTTATGCTTGCCCCTAGGATAGGCCATCTACGTCATGGTTAGTTTATTTTTTATTATTGCTTCTCTTGCATACCTGTACTTGCCCCTGTGATAGGCCCTTTAGTGGCATGTTTGTTTTCCTTTTCATTATACATGTTTTTCTCTTGTATATGCCCTGTAGGATAGGCCGTTCGAGGCATGATTTTCTCTTTCTCTCCTATCTTTACTCTTTCTCGAGACGAGACGACGGAGGACGAATGAAGGATCTTCGATCGGATTTCCGTAGATTTAAATAACATCTATAGTGACGTCGAGGTCGTCGTTTGATACGACGTAAACCCTCACACTATCTTTTAGACCGAGTACGATCGTATATCGTACGATACAAGTCCTAAACCGTTTAGGATTCCGAGGTAGTCGTTTGACACGACATAAATCCTCCTATTTCTTTAAAGCTATTTGCATATGATGTGCGGACATAAGCCCCAAATATCTAAATAATTTACAAGATTGAAACATAAAATATAACTTCACTTTCAAAGATGTCAAGCCCAATCATAGGTTAGTTTGAGATGTCACCGAAGCTCCTTCGATATCTTCGACATCTCCTACTTTTCATACCTTTGGATTCCGAAAATAATCGTTCCATATCGAACCATTCCCTTCGATTCTCCTACAACCAATCATGGAAACTCGAACGTTGAAATTCTTGAAGACGAAGCCTATGATCCTTATCGAGAGTTTTCTTAGGTGACTTCGGCTGCTTAAGATGTAATTAACTATAGGGCTTGCCTCTATAGTGAATTAGAACCCGTATTAATCTAAACCCCGCCTAATCTCGTGCATTAGACAGTGGAATTTGTCAGGCTATAAAATTCGCATACCAAAATAGAGTTATAAACTTTTAAGTTTAGATAGTTAAGCCTACTAACAAGTGGTACGCTCATTTTTTTAGATGATATGTCACTTATGGTATCGTGCTAAGATATTTAAACTATTTGATATGAGATCTATCTGGTCTCGTTATTTTCAAAATAAGACAATATATCACCATTTTCAAAATCAAAATAAAATACTTTACATATTACATTAAATTTAAATTTTAAAATTTTATTTTCAAAATAGTAAGGAAAAATTAGCCGACACTACTAACATATCATCTACATATAAGAGCAAGTACGTACTTATTTCATCTGTCTCGCCACTTCATGTACACACTAACCGTCGTAGCCGCTTCGACAAAACCGATCTTTAGCATGAACTCATCAAATCGTTTCGTACCATTGTCTGTGGCTTTGTTTCGATCCATACAAAGCTTTCTTCGACGAGCGAACTTTGTCCTTTGTCTCGTGTGTGCCGTACCCGTCCTGGCTGATCCATGTAGATAGTTTCTTCAAGCTCTCCATGCAGGAATGCAGTCTTAACATCTAGCTGCTCTAATTCCAAATTGAATTGAACCGCTAGTGCTAAAACCATCCTAATGGAGCAATGCTTTACCACGAGCGAGAAAATTTCATCAAGTTGATTCCTTCTACCCGAGCGAATCCCTTCGCAACGAGTCCGGCTTTGTACTCGATCTTTTCAATACCCGGTGTGCCTTCCTTTTTCTTAAAGGTCCACTAGCAACCAACTACACGTTTGTTTGTTGGTCGATCCACAAGTTCCCAAGTCTTGTTCTTCATCAGAGAAGTCATTTCCTCATTCAAGGCATCAACCCACCTATTTCTTTCCTTGCTCTTTAAGGTTTCCTTATAGCTGTTCGGTTCTGCTTCTTCTATCACTTCAACAACACTCAAAGCGTAGAAGATCATATCTGCACGACCGTATCTCTCTGGAGGTCTGATAGTTCTTCTTTGTCTGTCTCTTGTCAGCCTGTAATCATCTGATCTGTTTTCTGGTTCAGTCTCTTGCTGGTCTTCTCGCCACCTCATCCCGATTGTTCACAACGAGTCCTTTGATCGACCAAAGTTCGTAGTTGTTGCAGCCTCCACCTCAATAGAAGAACCCTCCTTAGCGACATCGTTTTTGGTAACGTAGCTTTGCAGATTTGCCATTTCGGACTCATCGAATGTCATGTCTCTACCGATGATACATTTCGTCGATCTAAACACCAAAGTTTGTAACCCTCGGTTCCGAGTGGATATCCAATGAAAATGCACTTCAAAGCTCTTGCTTCAGACTTATCCTATCTAACATGAGTGTAAACAATACACACAAAAACTTTCGAGTTATCGTAGTTACCCGGTTTCCCGTACCACATCTCCAAAGGAGTCTTCATATCGATAGCTGTCGATGGACATCAGTTGATAAGGTAGCAGGCGGTTGACACAGCTTCACCCCAGAAAATTTTGGGTAGACCTACATTCAGCAACATACACCTCACTCTCTCTAGGAGAGTCCTGTTCATCCTCTCAGCCAGGTCATTCTATTGAGGAGTGTTCTGAACTGTTTTGTGCCTTGTAATGTCATTCTTCCTGCACAGCTCCTCAAACTGTTCTGAACAATACTTTAAACCATTGTCAGTTCTCAAGTGCTTCAGCTTTGCTCCTATCTTATTTTAAGTGAGAGTTAACCAGTCCCTGAACCGCTGAAAAGCTTCATCCTTTGTTTTAAGGATGAAGACCCATACCTTCCTGGTGTAGTCGTCGATGATAGACATGAAGTACTTCCCTCCTCCATGAGTCTGAGTTCTGGCTGGCCCCCATAAATCACTGTGTACGTAATCAAGTGGCTTCTTCGATGTGTAAATTCCGGTAGAGAACTTCACCCTAGTAGCCTTCCCCAGTACACACTGTTCACAGAATTCCAATTTGCTGACTCGATCTCCTCATAACAGATTCTGCTTGGACAGCTCTTGTAAGCCTCTTTCACTTACATGCCCCAGCCTCATGTGTCATAATCTGGTCCTGTCGGGTTCGTTTCGAACTCGCATTCGAGAAGTTGTCGATCACGGCTCTTCCAACTAGTGAGTATAGTCCATTCTTTCGACCCCTTTCATGACAATGAGCGAACATTCGACTACTCGATGCGGCCATTTTTCGCCTCGAACGAGTATCCGCTCGACTCCGCAGTACCTAAGGAGATCAAATTTCTTTTAAGCTTTGGAACGTACTCGACGTGTCGAAGTATCCGCTCAGCCCCATCGAACATCTTTATTCCGATTGTTCCGCCGCCAAGTACCTCGCAAGCTTTATTATCTCCAAGAAGAACAGACCCACCGTTTACCAGTTGCAGTGTCTCGAACCAGCCTTTGTGAGGACACATGTGGAAGGAGCACCCAAAATCGAGGATCCACTCCTTGCTGGATTTTAATTCTGATATCACCAGAGCTTCTGCTGAATCATAGCCATCTTAGGCTACACTTGCTTCTCCATAATCTTTAGGCTTCTCCTGAAAACTTTTCTTTCTATCCGGACAGTTCCTCCTGAAGTGACCTTCTTTGTGGCAGTGGAAACGCCTGTTAGATCTTTTAGAAGACTGACTTCTGCTCTTCTTTCTGGATTTTGATCTGTTCTAATCACTTTTTGAACCTTTCTTGCTCGATCTTCCTCTAACTGTCAGACTGCTTCCGCTGGCTTCTTCTTTCATGTCATGCTTCTTCCGAAGTTCCTCGGCTCGATCGCGATTAAACCTCTTCCAAAGTAATAGTCTGTACCCTTCCATAGAGCATCGCATCCCTGAAATGCTCGTAGCTCTTAGGAATAGAGTTTAACAGTAGCAGTGCCTTATCCTCGTCGTCCATCTTGACGTCGATGTTTTCGAGATCATCTATAATCTTGTTGAACTCGTCAACCTGCTCCGAAACTGATTTTTCTTCGTGCATTTTGAATGAGTGTAAGCGTTGCTTCAGAAAGATCCTGTTAGCCAGAGATTTAGTCATATAGAGTACCTCAAGTTTGGCCCAAAGTGCTCGAGCAGCTTGTCTCCCTCGACACCTCCCTCGCACTTTGTCGCCCAAACTCAAAATTATCGACCGCGAGCCTCGTCCGTAATGACGTTCTTCTCTTTCTTGGTCATGTCGGCCGGCAATGCCGCCGAACCTTGCAAGGCTTCTGCAACACCCTGCTGAACCAGTAGAGCTCTCATCTTTACTCTCCACAAGCCGAAGTCATTTTTCCCGTGAATTTCTCGATATCAAATTTAGCAGAACCCATTGTTCCGCCAAACAGCTTTTCACATCAAGATCTTCAAATAGTTCCACCTGCTGCCTTTCCAATAGAACTAGGCAATGGTGAAGAGAACTTTTTATGCAGCTTGCGTAAATGGTGTTTGCCGAATTCCTTGCTAGTCCGCGGACCGAATTGCGGTAAACCAATTATCTCCCTCTCCATCGCTTTTCCGTCCGCAGGTCGAAGGAGCACCCGCAGGTTATCGTTCTTCTCATACTCGAATGTCACCTCCTGCAGAGAGAATGAATTGGCCGAACACCTCTTGTAGGACCGCCGAACTCCTTCTCGCAGCCGACGCATTTGCGGACTGGAAGAACCCCGTCGCACCCACCAGCCGAAGGGAATGTTCCTTCTCTTACCGCCTTCCTCCCTGCCTGCTCCTCGGTCACACCCGACAGCAGAATTGGTGGGCTGAGAGAACCCCGCGGCACCCAACAGGACCGCCCGTCTTCCTGCCTGCACCTTCGTAGACCGAACAAGAACGATCCTCGTCGGAACGCATCACCTTCCCGCCGCACCTTCTCTCCCGGACCGAACGAGCCACGCCTGCGCACCCGGTTGTACAATTTTCCCGCAAGATTCCCCGGTCGCCTTCCCGCTCGAGAACACCGGAACCGCCGAAGGCCTCTCCTGCCGGATCGCCGAATCCCGTATGCAAGAAATGCCGAAGGACCACTTCGGACAAAACAATATTTCCGCGAATAAATTCGTAGAGGAATTACGTGAATTCCTATAGGTAACAACATGTCGAATTATAGAATTCTTTTCCTCCTCCTTGCTCGGTTCCCGGAAGTGCCGACTCCCTACCTGTGCAGGACACCGACGCCTTTGTCGAACGAACTGTCGTGCGAGCCTAAAGCCCCTTCGCGTGAACTTGAACTGAGGAGGAACGCAAAGCCTACCAAGCACTCTCTACCGAGATTCTCGATCGCCGAAGAACTCGGACGTACACCGCGAGCTTCCAAGAGCCAAATTCTTCCTCGCTTCAACCAAAGAACAGCTCTGGCTAAATTGCACAGCCGGACTTCATTGTTTTTCCTGAAGTCTTGAATTGCTAAGTTTGGCAACAGTAAGATTGCCGAATTCTTGCTGCCTGCAATTCGATGGAAGAACGATGTCGATACCTCCTTCCTTCTCCCAAGAACCTGGAAGCTGGAATATCTTCAGCCAAGAAGTGCCGAATTTCCCACAGACGGCGCCAATTGTTGTGGGAAAATCAACTTGGCTAGAAGAAAAATAAAGAGCACAAGCAAATACAAGGAACACAAAGCGATTACGTGGTTCGGTCACTTTGGACCTACATCCACGGGAGGGAAACAATCTTAAAATTCACTAAGGCAAAAACAAGATAATACATAGCTTTACAATATGAGCTCTCACCTTCCATGGCCTCACTCTTTGCTCCCAAGACCCTTCAAGATGCTCTCCTCATCTTCCTCCAAAGCCTAATATCACTCTCTTTAATTCTCGGACGTAATTTTTCTCACTTGCCTCTCACACACACTAAGCCTCACCCACCCTCATCTATTTATAATAGATGAAGCCTAAATAAGAGGCTTGGAAGGAATAAGCAATAATACAAAAATGCCCCTTTACCTTTAGTGTAATATAAATTGTGAGTCGCTTATTAACAGTTTCGATCACACATCCTAGTTCTTTCCTAGTTATTAATCACACATATGACAACCACAAAATAATAAAAGAAAATTTTACAGACATACCGCACAATTCTTATGTATCTATATATCAAACATTTAAAATTTGATACTTATATTTACACACTTGTTGTTATAAATCCATCAATGATAAGGTTTATTTATTTTTGAAAAAACTTAATAGTATTCATATTGTTGTTCTTAATATAAGGATTTGAGTGTCAAGTATGTAAACTATCAAAACTTTTCATGTGTGGAGTTAGGGTGTAAACGAACCGAACACGAACAAACGGAGCTAGTGTTCGTGTTCGAAATGTTCGAACACATCACTATTCGTGTTTGATTTGTTTAACAAACCGAACGAATAAAATTGTTCGTGTTCGTCTCGTTTGCTTATCGAACGAATCGAACACGAATTTCATGGCGAACCGAACATAAACTGTTCTCGAACAACGAACTTTTTTGACAGTCCTAACTTTGATAGCATACTTCCTCAAAATGAAACAAATTGATCAGATATTCCTTACACAGCAGATAATTCATAATTCCTCAAAATGAAGCAAACCTAGTAAGGCGTTTAGGCTTTTGTTTAGAGTTATATTTTAATATATAGTATCGTATATTAATTATAATATTATAATATTTATATTAATATAATTAATACTATAATATTATTATTGATATTAATAATTTATCTTATATTATAATTTATAAAAGTTTAATAAATTAAAATATGATAAATTTTTATAATATAAAATTATTTTAAATTATTTAATATTTCGAACAATAACGAACCGAACACGAACGAACACATCACTGTTCATGTTTGGTTCGTTTAACAAACCGAATGAAAGAAATTTTTCATGTTCGTCTCGTCCGCTCGATCGAACGAATCAAACACAAATTTTTTAACGAACCGAACACGAACTATTCGCGAACAACGAGCTTTTTTCGACAGCCCCATATAGAGTTTGTGCTAGATATGTAAAACATAATTGAGTGGTTCATATGTAAATCTTCAGAAAAAAAAAAGGAAAAATCCATAAAAAATCATTATGACTACAGTAACCGCATCTAAATTTTAAAAATCTCAAGGCCTAAATTCACTTTTTAAAAAAGTGAGTAATAATTGCATTTTGATGTGACATTAAAGTATTATGTATATTAATATATGATAGTTTAGATGTTGGGTGTATAAATATATAGGAATTGTCCCTTTTATTTTTAATAAATATTTTTTTATATATATAAGCTTTTATTTTAATTATATGGTTTTGTATTTAAAAGGCCAGCATGACACTCCAACGCTCGGATGTAACGCCCAAGCATCGAGACTAGCAGCGTCGTAATGCCCACTCCAGATTTCAAAATCCGATCGCTCAACACTATAGTGTCCCGAGGTCAGCAACCCAGCGCCCGTTGGAGCTCCACAACACCACTATCGCGATGCCTTAATGCCGGTAACTGAATTCAAGGAGTTTTCATTCAAAATCTCAGCTTCTCTACGCGAAGTGTGCACCTTGAAGGATTGTACTTCTAGTTTTCTCTTCTGCGAAGGAAGAATAAGTGTCTTGGAGTGTTCTGAAGAGAGGGACAATCAATTTAGGGTCTGTTTGGGGGCAGCTGCAGCTTATTAAATAATCTACCGATAAGTAGGTGCGGTGGCTATTACAAAATTTTATTTTTTTGGAAAAGCCAAACCGTAACCAGAAAGCTGCCACACCGCACCTAGATAGGTGCGGTGTGAATAAACTGTTTTCTGCGTTTAGAAAACGCATAAGCTGCCTAAACGCACTTTACCCAAATAGCCCAGGTGCGTTTTCAAAACGCCAAAACACCAAATAAGCTGCCCCAAATGGACCCCTGCAATTTAGAATTGCGTTATATTTTAAAATTTTAAATGGATATTTTGATTGATTGATCCTATGAGAAGTTGATTCGGAAGCACATGACGATGAAAGTGAAGTGTCAACCGAAATCATGTGACGAACCGACAATGCGCTTTGATGGGGCCAACCCACATAAAAAAGAACAAATGAGCAGTTGGAGGAGCATCATGGGTGTGTGTAACTGTGTCAGCATCACTATTAGAACCAGTCTATTATTTAAAATCAGAATTATTATTTTGATTGGGTCTCCTTTGAGCTCATCGATTTGTTGGGCCACAAACTCTCTCGGGCATAATCCATATTGTTTACGATCTTTTGATATTGTTCTACGCTCATCGATCATTTAGGATGTTGAATCATCGATTGTTTGTGAATCACACTTGAAAATGAAGGATCGAAAAGAAATAAATAAAAGAGATGAGATATTTTTATATGTTGTATTTATAACCTACATTATATTTAACGCTCATCCATTTATAGGGGGTTATGATTAGCATGATATGAAAAGTATATCTGGATCCTTTTTATCGGTCGACCCCCAATCAATAAGCTTTTATGTCGTGAAATTGATGAATATTCAACGAGTCATCTTTCGCCGGTCAGCCTCTGTCCGTTTGGGCAAGCTTATTTGTGCGTACGGCGTTTGAAAACGCACTTGGCCTGTTTGGGTAAACTGCGTTTTAATAGCTTATGCGTTTTCAAAACGCAGAAAATAGTTTTTTCACACCGGTGGTAGATTTTTGGCTGGGGTCTGGCTTTTTTATAAAAAAAAAATTTTGTAATAGCCACCACACCTAGCTTATCAGCAGATTATTTTTAATCGCACTATCGACAGATTATTCTATATGCTCGCAGCTGCCCGTCTGTTTGGATTTTTGAGTCAATCAACCTCTAGTTCGGTCGACCTCCATGTCGGTTTACCCTAATCGGCCGCCCGATCAGTCTCCAATCGACTATCTACTGTCGCTCTGGTCGTCCTCCATGTATCTTTCTTTATTCTTTCTTATCTTTTTCAGATTATGTGTGCTCCGTTTTGAGCCGTTGATTCACGGAAGATCTGGTCAATTGTATTTTTATTATAAAACCCCTAATTCTATTTTATAAAAGTAACAATTACATTTTTTTTTGATGTAATATTAAGTATTTGAGTGTTATGCAAGTAAATATGAAAGTTTCAGTGTAAGATGTATAATAAGATATATAATTACATAAGAATTGTGTGGTAAATGACTGACAATTTGGCATTATAAATAAAGTTTATTTTATTTCTAAAAAAATAGTAATATTAAAGATTTGAGTGGTATGTATGTAAATATTGAATTTTTAAATGTTAAATATGTAAATATATAAGAATTGTGTGGTATGTATGCAAATGGCCCAATAATAATACATTAATAGTGATTGATGTTGATTGTAGATGCTTTTTAAAGTCCATGAAAATGAACGTGTCCAACTGTGATGGGCCCGGCCCACTTTAACCCAAGGTAGAGATCTGCACTTGTACGAATAAATCAGGGATTATGATAAGCAACAAGTAAATGTAAATATTGTGCTCGAATGCATAAACATATTAATTAAAAATAAAATAAGAGAAAATAAATGGAATTTATAAACACCTAAAGTTTCATATCACATATAAATATCATTATTTTGAGCAGAATAACATCCTATTTTTATGATATTGAGGCAGTTTTAGTGACAATGATATGATAAAATTTTTAAAGTTATATACCATGTCAGTAAAATTCTGAATGAAGCTCAAATTAATTACACGACAACTAAGAATGAATTATTGGCATTAGTATATTATTTTGAAAAAATTTAGATCCTATCTCATTGGAACTAAATGTATTATTTATAACGATCATTATGCTATTAGATATCTTATGTTAAAGAATGATGCTTGATCAAGATTAATTAGATGAATCTTTCTACAGACGGAAATTTGATTTAGAAGTAGTGGATAAGAAATGATTAGATGATCAAATTGCTGACAATTTATCTAGATTGGAACATGAAACTTCTTGTATTTACGAAAATGAAATTAATGAAAATTTTCTCGACTATGAACTTGACGCTATTATCGATTAGCGTGTTCGTGGTATACGTACATAGTGAATTTTATTTTTAGTGATATTATACCATATAGATTAACATATCATCAATAGAAAATGTTCATTCATGATGCGAGATCTTACTTTGGGATGACCCATATTTAGATAAAAAATGAAAGAATCAAATTATCCGAAGATACGAACTTTTAGACGAAATCCAAGAAATTATTCAGAAATGTTATGCCTCTAAGTTTGAGGGATATTTTGGTGTTGATAGAAGCACATTTAAGATTTTACAATCCAAATTTTATTGGTCTACTTTATTTAGGGATGTAAATATATATGTTAAAACTTGTGATAGATTCCGGAGAGCGAGTAAAATATCTAAGAGAGATAAAATGCCTCTAAACTTTACTTTAGAAATTGAGATTTTTTATGTATGAGGTTTAAATTTTATGGGACCTTTTGTACCATCTTTTAGAAACTTATATATTTTAATAGTTATGTGTTATGTCTCGGAATAGATTGAGACAAGATCTCTTCCAAATATTGAGCCTCAAAGGGTAGCTAAGTTCATAAAGAGGAATATTTTCTATGATTTGGCGTATGCTAGAGTGATCATAAGTGATAAAGTAAGCCATTTCGGGAATAGAAAAATTGAGACAATAGTAGGTAAATACGGAATTAAGCATAAAATAGGCATAGTTTATCATCTCAAACTAGTGGTTTAGTAGAGGTATATAATAGAGTAATTAAGAGAATTTTAGAAAAAATTGTTAATCATAATAACGCTAGACTTGATGTTATAATAAGAGCCTATAAGATTGCTTATAAAACTTCGAAAAGAATGTCTCTTTATAGGCTCATATTTGAAAAAATTTGTCACTTACCAGTAGAATTACAATATAAGGCTTATTAGGCTATTAAGGAATACAAGTACAACTTAAAAGAAGCTGGTGAGAAGAGATTGTTGCAGATTAAATGAACTCGAGGAGATTAGAAATGAATCTTATTAAAATGCAAGCATTTATAAATAAAAGATGAAAAATTGGCATGATCGGAAGATTCTTAGGAATGAATTTAAACATGAACAAGGTGTTTTACTATATAATACAAAATTGAAACTATTTCTTGGAAAACTTAAGTCCAGGTGGTTGGGGTCATTACTGTAATTAAAGTGTACCCATTTGTTACGATTAATATTCAAGATCCAAAAAATGATACAGTGTATAAAGTGAATGGACAACGACTTAAAATTTACAAAGGTGGAAATAGGCCTATGATTAATGAGATTTTGTTGCTGGGTTAGCTAGAGTAAGAATTTGGATTCGTCAGACTGAAGACATTAAACAAACACTTCTTGGGAGGAAATGCAATGTTTGTATTTGTGTGTTTGTTTGTATTTTAGTGTGTCGATATTGTTATTTTATGGTTTGGTTGTAGTTGTGTTTTAAGTTGTTTAAGTTTGAATTGGTTCGCTTTGATTTTAGTAAGTTATGAGTGTGACGATTCCTTAGCTTCTCGCAATGGGTAAACTTACATTTGTTATCTAGTGGTAGTTGAATTAACTAGCTCAATACGACTCGGCTCTCAACCAAACTTGAGAATTTACTGGAGACTTGTTGGGTTTGCACATTAGACATGTCTATGAAGAGTCTATTACTTTCTTTATCTGACCATGTTGTCATTAGATGGGTGTGATAAACTGGCTGGTGATAAACATGAGGATGATCTCGACATTATTATTATTAGAGGTGCATATTTTAAGAGACGACGTAATACCTGAGGTTGGCAACACATAAACCAACATATTAGGGACAACCTTGTTAATGGTTTATCTTAATAAAATATATATATGCACCCAATTGATCGTTGGAAGGTGATTCCGTCGGAAATTCGAAGTAAAGAAGGGAGATGTGATGGTAATGAGGAAAGTTCACTTTTTCTATCTTTTGTGTTTGTGAGTTAAGTGGAGTGAATGAAAACTTTGGGAGGATTAAAATACTTAATTTAAATGACCAAAATGAAGTTGGATCATGCAAATTAGGTTCCATACACCTAAGGCAAAACAGTGCTTAAGATAAAAATAAATTTTAAAAAAAAAACACCGGTGCCTAGACACTAATAGGCAGTGTCATGGCGTCACATACTCCAACGTTAAGGCGCCGAACTACCACACATAGGCACTGAATCACTTGTTGGACAAAAAACTTAAAATAGCCGATCCAAGTCATTTTCGCACACGACATTCATCCCGACGATGAAATCTTCTTGACTCTCTGGAGCTTTGAAGGTGAAACTTAAAGTTTTCTTTTTCTTGGTGTTTCCGTGCATTTTAGGGCATGTGAAGCACAAATTTCATCTTCTTCAGGTAAGACTTCCCCTTTGACCTTGTGATTTTTCCTTGACCTAACAATTTCTTCTGCATACAAGAAATTTTCAAAAATTTTTTGGGAAAATAGTGAATAAAAAAGAAAAAGTACTTGGGGAGAGTTGATTTATACTCTAAACTTGCATTTTGAGTCAAATACATCCTACATTTGGAATCATTTCTTTCTTTGTTTTCTTCTCACTTGTTATCATGGCACCTAAAATCAAAGGGAGTAAAGATAAATGTTCATTTGATCATAAGAACTTTATTAGCTATAAAGCTCAGAAAAGATATAATGAATTTATTATTTCAAAGAAACTGATTGAGGAAGCCTTGGTGGTGATGTAGAAAACATCATTGTATCTCGTCATTGGGATACTTTTTTGTCACGCCACTATCGTAGTTACAATTTCTATTGTTAGAGATTTCTACTCAAATCCTCTGAGGCCTCTGATGATTCTGTATTCGTTAGGGAGAAGAGAGTGAGTTTTACCCCTGCAGATATCAATTCACTCTATTCTTTAGGAGAAGTACCCGATTGCTTTTACTCTTCATTTGAACCCACTGACTCCCGCTTAATGATATTATTAAGTTCTTGACTGATTTTACTCCCCATTTGAACTCACTGACTCCCAGCTTAATGATATTATTAAGTTATTGATTGATCAAAAAGGAACTTGAAAGGTTATAAATGACTATAAGGTAAATTTCTCTTCATCTAAGTTAAATGCTCCGTCCAAGGCATGAAATTTTTTGTTTCGACCATGCCTCTTCCTTCTACCAATCTTAGTAAGATTACTAGAGAGAGGGCGGCTTTGAACTATTTTATTCAGATGATGAAGAATATTGGTATTGGCTCTCTCATATACAATTCTATCCTCAATGTTGTAATGAGAAGTTCTACTTTAGGGTTAGGATAGCCGTCTATTATTTTCTCCATGTGTCAGTAGTCTAGATCTGGTTTGAGAATTGGGAGGAGTTGCTGCATACATTAAAGTCCATTAGTACCGTTAATGCAAGTCTATATGTAAATTTTTTTTTTTTTTGACATGGAACTAGCTTATCTGAAGTTCCTTCTTCTTCGAGACCATCGACTTCATCTACTTCTCTTGGACCTTCTATGAGCATAGATTCCATTTTTTGCACATTTGAAGATTATTGAAGGTGATATCGCCATTATTCAGAACCATTCCAATTTCTAGTCAAACCAATCAACCATTGTTAATCTAAGAGAATTGGATGACTGAGATTTGTGAATATTAATGTCCAATTATCATCATAGTTAAAATAGTGACTTTTTTATGTGACATGATAGTTTTTGGTGATATAAATGTAAAAAAAAGTAAAGTTTTGAAGTCAACTTTATAAATACATAAAAATTGGGTGATATGCATGTAGATTCCCCTACTCATTTTCAAATACTTACGTGAAACAGAAGAGCAAAAGTCCAATCAAGCCAGCCTTATACTGCTACTCTGGATGTTTCATCAGCTAGGGCTGTCAAAACGGCTCGTTGTTCGCCAACAGCTCGTGAAGAAACTCGTGTTTGGTTCGTTCTCTAAGTTAACAAGCCTCAACGAGCCAAACACGAACGGAAATTTGTTCGTTCGTGTTCGACTTGTTTTGGCTCGAAATAGTATTCATAAAAATTTATTAAATTAGATTCAAATGATGTTTTAATGTAAACAATAATCTTAAATCTTACCACAACATTTAACATCTTATAGTTACATGATTAGGGTTGTCAAAACGACCTTGTTCGTGAACAGCTCGTGTTCGGCTCGCTAAGCAAACGAACCGAACACGAACACACTTTCTGGGCTTGAAATATAAACGAGCCGAGCACGAGCTGAGCTTGGACTCGTTCGTGTTCGGCTCATTTACACCCCTATCATCAGCCCTGCTTCGACCTGCAGTGTAATAAATAAATTGAAATAATTAAAACTGGCAACGAGATTAATGATTATTAAGTGGTATAATAAATGCTGATGTAAACACCATGCCTAGAAATTTCCTTTACAGTGCAGATTTGGTAATGTTTTAAATGGAATTTTTGGTAATATTTATGGGACATTTAATATTATCTGAAGCTCTGAACAATTTATGGTAGGCATTGCTTATTGATTAAATTATATAAAATATTATGGTCATATTGTTTATACACTTTTGTTTCTCATCCCTAAGCTAATCAATTGGGGAATCTGATATGGTTCATGGCTTATTAATTGAGTTTAATAAGCTGATGAGCAAAATTTGAGCATTTTTTTCGAGGCTTTTAGGTTAAGCTTTTGCGTTGATTTATTTGACACAAATTCGACGCAGAAAACACACGGCCAATCATTGCCATGGATTTTAAAACGGCCTGCACAACAAGTTCGTGATGCAAATAATATCTACAATATTCACGACAAACTTCTTCCTCCGTAACAATCGATTACAGCCATAGGAGCCTACTATCATCGAGAACTCCATATTCTGTAATTCAGGACAAGAGTTGACCGTGTACTTCACAATTCGAGTAGATTATTTCAATCGAGCTAAACTCTAAAATTTTTTCCATTTTCAAGTTTTTTTACACTTCAACTTCTCATCCTACTTACTTCGCTTTAATTACATGAATGTGTTGGGTTTCCGTATAACACTAAGACGAATCACCGTGACGACCATTCTGACACACATCGTATATATAACGGCACGAAGTACAACAACATGTTTTTCACATGCTAAAAAAGGTGTAAGATATATAACTCAAAAAAAAATAAAAAATAATTGGTTAAGAGAGGAACACGTATATGTCCTATCATATAATCAAAGGTTAGGGCCCCTCTCAATGGCTATCCTCATGTCTATATAATGTGAAGAGCCTGCATTGATTAATTGCACAAACACAAGTACTCAGTTAGCTTGGAGGAATGGCTGAGAATCCCATACTTATAGGAATAGATTGGAGCAAGTCCCCTCTCCGAGTGGGGGGATTAGTTAACAAGACTACCAACAGATACATTGTGATCAAAGGATCAAAAGGTTCTTCTTCTTCTTCTCGTAGCTGCAGTTCTACTTACGTATTCCTCGGAATAATCTTTCAGTAAACTGTTTATTGGAGGGTTATTGAGAGGTTATTGTGATATTAACTTTAATAACTCCCCAATAGCCTATCAAGACCTTCCGTGATTCTGCTTTCCTATCTTTTAGTGTTATCATGGGTTTGTGAGATTTTGGGGTATTAACTCCAATAACACCGATATAATCCTCAAATACCTTCCGAATAATCTTTGTACGCACGCATAACTGCGTGCATCTAACGTAGCTGGCTGGTGAGCTCGGCTCGTTAACAAGCTCAAGGGCCAAATTTATGGAGTCACGAGCTAGATCTAAAATAGAGTTGTATAAGTTGTTGCGACGCTTGATTTATAGTTCATTTCTTTGTATTAAAAAATAAAAATTTGCAGTGGTAAAAGTGGATATCGATCATACACCGGGAATATTCTAGGAGCAGAATAACACATGAATAACACACAATAACACCTGAATAACACACAATAACACATGAATAATACTTGAATAACATGAAGGGAATATTTCCTATGTTATTCTGTCCGAATGCTATTTTTTTTACCACGCGCGAGATTTTACAGGCCTCCGCACGTAGCTCTACTTGTGAAGTCCGGATGTAAAAAATTTTTCATTAACAGAGTTGTATAAGTTGTTACGATGCTTGATTTATAGTTCATTTATCTGTATTAAAAAAAAAAAATTGCAGTGGTAAAAGCGGACATCGATCATACACCGAACAGGGGAGAATTGATTGGTGGATTTAGAGACGCCCTTGAAATCGTGCAGTCCTCCTTTGGCGGCACAGAAATTCAGTCCAGCGTCGTGGTCGTCCCCAACGCCACCATTTCGAGGAATCGCGATGCCATCGCCTTTCTCAGTGACAATAACAGAAACGTCGTCGTCAACGTGGTGGAGGTGGTCAGCGAATACACCGCCGTGGCCGCGGCTTACGGCGACAAGTTGAAGCCCAACAAGGCAAAGACTCTGGTAATCATCTCCACCACTGGCGACATCATCGACGTCTCCGTGGTGACCGTCAAGCCCAAGGACCTGCTGAACGAGATCTACGAGTACACTCTGGCGGATCAAAAGACCCATCTTGAACAGATCGACTTCGAGAAATTGGCGATGGAAAAGGAGCAGCAGGAGCTAGATGCAAAGAATGGAAACGTTTTGCAGGTGGCCAGCGAATTTATCCAGGATTTAGTACCGGGGTGGGCAAAGGCAACTGACATTCTTAAAATCCTTCTGTCAAGTTCCGAGCTGAGCAACACGCCGGAGGTGGATGTGGTGGTGTTCGTCGGGAATGTTTCGGTGCCGAAGTTCCTGCGGCAGGCGGTGTTGGAGCGGTATCCTGATGCGAAGATATGGCATGAGATTGATGCTGATGAGGTTGCGGCTTATGGAGGCGCAGTGCTGGCCTTTAATAAGACGAAGAAGACGACTGCGGCTGAGTAATTTCTTGTGGTTTCTGCGTTCTGCTGCGCTGTAGTATTAAATAAATTTCTCCACCATGCATTCATGGGATTGATCGAGAAAAAATATTATCATATATAAAATTATTGTTCTCGTATTTATAATAAATAAAAATTATATTATAAAATATCGATAATGCTCATGAGATTTTTTGTGATCAGTCGATCATCATAACCGTCAAGATTGACATTACTTTCGCCAAAATCTTTCTGACTGGTGTGTCGTTTCGCCCACTTCTTTCTGGTCAGTCGTTCGTTCGCTTAGACTTGATACAACAACAACAAATTTTCATTATTCAGTATCAATCTTGAGGCACGAGACGAATCTCGTGCAATCTTTTGAGCAAGAAATGTTCAAATCTTGATAAAAAATCATCTAGAGCTTCGATTTCAGAAACTTATAGTCAAACTGATCAGCTCGATGAGACGATCCTAATGATATAAAAACTAATCTAATCCGAGGTAAATCAAGCTCATATCAAGTCATTAACCCCTTTGTTAAGGGATTTCCAGACACATTTGGAAGCTCAAACAAATGCCGACACTAACAAGCCTAGACTCGAATCGAGCGTCTCGACAAGACGAATCCAATGAGCCCATGATCACTAAATTTTGACATCATTATGGTCATCAAATACCTCTTAAATGTCGTCTGATCAGGGGGAGCCCTCTGGACTGTTCGATTAAACTGGCTGCATTAATTACATCCAAAACACTATAAATAGACCCCAACTCTCACATGGGGTGAAGGGAGCCTAGATAGAGAGTCTGAAGCCTTGAGGAGAAGCTGTTGGTTAGCACCACCACTGACTGTCGTCGACTACCGCCAACCTCCGTCGACCACCACTGACCTTCCTCAACCTCCATCATTGTCGACCTCTGTCACTGTCGACCTCTGTCGCCGTCGATCTCCTTCACCGTCTACCACCGCCGACTTTCGTCATTGTCGACCTCCGTCACCTTCGACCTCCGTCGCCGTCGATCTCCGTCACCGTCGACCTCTGTCACCGTGGAACTCCTCCAATTATCGTCAATCACCACCTACCAAACACCTTCAGTTGACATTGTAGTCTGAAATATATAATTACTCTCTCTCGTTTGTGAGACAGAGAATTTCTGTAAACATCAATCAATACTGGATTCTCGCAACTGGGTAAGACCCCATGGTTTTTCTTTTTACAGGTTTTCCACGTAAAAATTTCTGGAGTCGTCACTGCTTATTTTTCATCTGTGTGTGTGCTGAATTTTCATATAACGCTAAGACAATAACCCGCTACTCTACCGCCGCAAATTTTCCAGCGCGCATCAGTACTATTTGACTCGGTCTATCAAACGATTTTTCTCGTGTCAACTGAGTATAAGTTCTTTGTGTTGGTCGATGTTGATCTTTCATCATGTGTCCCATTCACAGCGGTCGGAACTAGTTCAATGTATTTATTCATATATCTGTAGTTTATATTTGACTATGGTTATTAATTTTCTCAATTTTATTGTTATTACTATTTTAGGAAGTCGGTTATATAAACTTTTGCTGTGTTTACTGTAATAAAGAAAGTTTGGATTTTTATTTTTATTTTAATTTTTTTTGCATTTACATATATATCACCCAAGTTTTATGTATTTACATATCTAATTCATAAATTTTACTTTTTACAATTATACCACTCAAATTGTTACCATTACATCAAAAAAAAAAAAAAACAAAATCACTATTTTGATTTTTAAAAAGTGAAATATTCACATATAAATAAAATAATATATATGTCAAAAATTAAAATATTTAGTTTGCTTACACAGTTACAGATAAAACGAAGCTTGTTCCTTATCAGAATACCTGATGTTGGTTAGGGCTGGCAATTTGGCTCGTTGTTCGCGAACAGCTCGTGTTCGGCTCGTTAAGTAAGCTCGTGTTCGCTCGTTCGTTAAGCCTAACGAGCCGAACACGAACAAATTTTTAAGCTCGAAATGTTAACGAGCCGAACACAAACAATTGTTTGTTCGCTCGTGTTCGGCTCGAATTGGCTCGAAATAAAAAAATAATCATATAATTATTTATATAATAATTTATTATATATATTATTATATATTAATATATTATATATATTATTATTTAAGTTTAAATCATAACTGCTTGTGTGGTAGCGTGGTTATGCTTCTTGTTTTCATTCATTCTGGTCAGGGTTCGAATCCGGCGCTAGACATATATTTTTTCAATTAATTATAACGAGCCAATTTCGAGCCGAACACGAGCCGAACACGAACAAGCCATTTCGAACACGAGCCGAACACGAACACACCTTTCACGAGCCATCTCGAACACGAGCCGAACACGAGCCGAGCTAATTTCGAACGAGCCGAACACGAGCCAAGCCTGAGCTCGCTCAAGCTCGGCTCGTTTACAGCCCTAATGTTGGTTCCAAGTGCTATCTTTTTTCTCGAAAAAATATTACATCAAGATTCCGCACGTAGAGCTACGTGCGGACTCTTGTGAAATCACGACACGTTGCGTGTGGCAGAAAAAAAATTTTTTTTTTGCCCGTTAACACAGAGCTCATTATTATTTCGCATTATTCATGTGTTATTGTGTATTATTCTTGTGTTATTGATGTGTTATTGTGTTATTATAATATCGGGAATATTCTCAGAACAGAATAACATATGAATAGCACACAATAACACCTGAATAACACATAAATAATGAGGGAAAATATGAAGAGAATATTCCCTGTATTACTGGGCAAATTGTTTTTTTCTGCAACGCGTCGCGTGGCCTCATTTCACTGCAGAGTCCTGCTGTAATATTTTCTCCTTTTTATCACGTGGACAGGGTCTATAGTCACATGGCCTCGGTGAAAGCTTCATTTTCACATACTTTAGAAGATGTAAAATCAAAACAATTTTTTTTTTTAGCATTTTTCATATACAGAAAGGATATGAGATGTAATTTTTATTATTTTTTTGGATTTTATTGCACTCCAGTGCGAGTGAAGAGATGCCCAATCTTCATGATGAGATGTGATTGGTTCACTCTTCAAAAATCAATCTAAAAAGTAATTTTTAATTTTAAAAATTACCCAACTTTAAATTTCATTAAAAGAAGCTTATAGTTAAATCGAGCATCTCTACAAAATGAATCCAACGAACCCAACATTGCTTATTATGACATCATTAAGGCATTTAAAGGTTCACGAATGTCATCCGATTGTGGGAATCTCCCCGAGCTGTCTGATCAGTGTTGTTCGGGATCTTTCATTATTTGTTAATTGAACTATATAAATAGAGCCCTCTTCCTCTTTTGAGATGGCATATAGCAAATGTCCGAAGAAGATAGAAGCTTGGAGAAAGTACTGCAGCTCGTCTTCATTTCTGCACTGAACATCCGGTAAATTCCTCTCACACTTGTAGCCATCAACCACCATCGACCACCATATGTCAATCACTATTTACTACAGTCAGTCACACTCTATCTTCGAGCACCATCGACCGTCACCTGCTCCTTGCAGCGAAGTTCCTTATGAGTCACAAGATGCACTATAGAATCTCAATGTATGTCATGGAATAGTGAATCATCCGATGGGGTAATATATCATTCATCATACCATGATATGATACACCTTAAAGATGATATAAAAACACTCCTTGAATATAGTGTGATAACACAACCCAATGGTGATGTAACAATGCACCCTAAAGACAGTGACTTTCTTCGGACTTCTAAAACTCTTCATTGCAGGTCACCACTACGGCCTACGTCAGCTCATGCAGCTCTTGGGCATATGGGCATTATCACAACTTACCATGACGGTTTATGTGACCAACTATGGCCTACATGGTCCTCAGCTCATGTTGCTCCATACATTGCCCCTGCGACTTATGGACGTCATCTCAGCTCACCACTATGGTCCAGTTGACTGACTTTGACCTACATTGCCCCAACTCATGTAGCTCTCAACTCTGACACTTGTGAGATACAGATGTCATCACAACTCACCACCATGACCAATGTGATCCACAACTTGTGCAAAGCTCGACTCCGACCACTGCAACCTATGAAAGTCATTACAGCTCACTAGTATAACATATGTTACTAGCTATGGACAACTTTATCCATAGCTTGTGCAGATTCTGATTCCGGTCCCTGCGGCTTACAAATGTCATCACAACTTACCACTACGACCTACGTAACTACATGAATTTAATTTGTTTCTGACGATTTATTACTGTAAGAAATTATGTAAAAATCATTAGTAAAGTTATTTCCTAATGTTAACTACAATTTAAAGGTGTGGTAATTCGAGCCATTCAAATCTTTTTCCTTGGGGAGAATCCTGGTAACTATTTTATATCTTTTACTTTTGTGTTGGTTCCTAAAAACATTTAAAAATCTTCTTGGGATCAATTCAGGCGTATTTGCTTAACTTCAGTCATCTCTAAAATTATTAGTAAGAATGTTGTGAAATGACTACAACCTCATCTTTCTGACATAATTTCACCTCATCAATCAGCTTTTTTTAAGGGTAGTGACATCATTGATAATTTCTGTTAGCCCAGAAAATAGTAGAGGGCCTGGATAAGAAATGTAGACGGGGCAACATGATTGCAAAGTTGGATCTAAAAAAAGCATATGATACGGTAAGTTGAGACTTCACTATAAACATCCTTAAGGCTAAGGATTTTGGCCTGAATTTTTGCTTATTGATTAAAAGATGGCTAGAATGCAATAATTACAGCATTTTGGTAAACGGATCCTCCTACGACTTCTTCTCTGCAAAGAGAGGTATCAAACAGCGGACCCTTTGTCTCATACTATTTTTCATTCTAGCCTTTGATTATTTTTCTAGGTTACTTAACAAAATGCAATATGATAACCCTATAACGATTTATCCTCTTCGATTACTTCACTTCTTTTCTATGTCGTATATAGTTGTATCATATTTTATTTTAAATATTTGACATTATACCATATAGCAAGTGGCTCAAAAGAGGTAGTTGATCCCAAATTAAATCAAACTAGTACCATTTTTAAAATGCAGTTCTATTTTTTTATGGGAATTATGGACTATAATTCGCCGCAAGTACTTTGCTCATTGCCCACTTGAAATATCATCAAATTTCATTATCTTGATATTCAAATCATAAATTAAAAGATTTTAGGTATTTTGTGCATAGTTGTAATGCTGAAATGATGTTACAAAGAATGACATAACATGTTGTAAGAATATATGGCTTAAGAAAACATCAATAGCATAATCTGGTGAACTCCTCTATGATGCCTTATAATTTTATATCTTATGACACTATAACAAAATTGGAGTAGCACAGATGTGTAGGAGATCCTTGAAATCAGCTAGACGGAGAAATAATATCCAGTTTTATGTGGAACCTTATTTTTTAACTAGAAAATGGTGGATTGTTGTTCACTATAAGTGTTTCGCCATAACTCTTATTTGGACATGGATAAATTCCAATATCTTGGCCTTTGAATCAGTACACTTAATATTTTGGGTATTTTGTGTGTGATTGCAGTGCCAAAATCATGTCAAAATGTATGACAAAATGTGTCGTAAAATGCTATAATATGTCACAATGATATTTAACATATCATGTTGCACTCATCTACGACGTTTGTATTGTTCGTATTTTATATCTTTCAAAATTATATTATATAATGAGCAACTTGAAGGTGGAGGAGGTCCCCGAATCTTGCCAGCTAGGGCAATGTTCTCCATTTTTGGTAGTATATAACCCCAATTTTAAATTGAAAGAGGACTATAAGTTCAGTGTTGATGCTTTGCCCGAGGGTCCGCTTAGAAAATTGTCATATTCTATCATCTTAGCCTTAAAATCATATTCTAAGATATTCTTTTTTTTAAAAAAAAAATTTAATTTAAAGTGGCGTCAGAAAATTCCGATGCCACACTGACGCTAGGCACGACTAAATTTGTTTGCGATCATTTTTTCCCGCATTTAGCTGCACTAAACGGTAATAAGATGGAAATTCAATACACATTTGCGTCGAAACAATATCAAACGCAAATTCTGATGTTATTTTGTAGTTCTCCTGTGGTGTGACCAACTGCAACCTATGTGGCTCACAACTCTTACAAGTTCTGATTCCATTGTAGTCAACCAGCGTTTATGAAGCAACCGTCCGAAGCCGATACAGCCAACCATTACCATGGCTTTGAAAATGACCTACACAACAAGCTGGTGATATAAATAACACTTACAATATTCACGATAAACTTCTTCCTCCATAACAATTAATTACAGCCATAGGAGCCTGCTATCATCGATAATTATAACTAGACTACCATTATTATCGATGAACTACTCTTGTCATTTACAATAATTAATTTTGTAATTCAATATTTCTTAATTCATGAGAAGTAGACCCGTGTACTCGCCATTCATAGTTGATTATTTCAACTGAATCTAAAAATTGAGGTGTCTCATCCTACTTACTTCGCTTAAATTACATGACTGTGTTGGTTTTCGTATAACACAAAAATGAATTACTCTACCACCGTGACCATTTTGACATGCATCATATATACATATCCTTTAGTGTTGAATTAATTTTCTGATTTGAGTGTTATACATGTAATGAAATGTTTAGGTGCATGATATGCATGTAAATGCCCCTAAATACTATCATTAACCAAGTGCACCTTCATCCTTCCAGGTTGGTGCGTACTATATGGCCACTGTATGGTTTTGTTCTAGTGAATGTATGAAAATTGAATGAAGGATTGTATTGTTGATCACTTATGGAGAAGGTGATTGGTAGCTGAATTCAATGGCCAAATTCTAAATGCAGATGACTAGATCACTTACAATGGCATATTTAGTAGTTGCACATTGACACTTTTTAAGGAGATGATTTCAACCAACCTCAAACTTCTTAATCGAAAGCGGTAGGAAGTGTACGAGAGATCATTGCAACTTAAGCCGGTATTTAGCTGCAATCTGTAAAATTTACCATATCCAGTGAATCCAAATTTATCAAATCCTGTTCGACAGAGATGGAGTTCGCAAGTGATGATGGAGTAAATCCCTTAAATCCGCTAGCAATCGAATTTGATAAATATGAATTTACGTCGTAGAAGAGACAGAAAGAGAATACATGCGAGAGAAACATTGGATTTAATTTACATTTTGTTTATTTTAGTGTTTTGCTGGACATAACTTAAATTTATATGTCTAAATCCTATTAAAACTATGCTACCAAATATCCCTTACGATGATCAAACTCACATCCTTCAATACAGAGGACAAGGACTAACGCATGCTTTTGTTTAGTATGTTGCTGTAATTATTGACTCAAGGCTTTGATATAAACCATTAGTTACTATGAGACCTACAAGGCTGGCATCTGCATGCATTACCTGAAGACATTTGTTGAAGACAAGCTACATGTCACGGACATTTAGTCCCACATCGTCTAGGTGTAGGGCCGAAAAGTAGTATATAAGTCTTGAGCTGCCCACCTCTCTTAAGAGCTCTTTTGGGAGCGTGACAAGTGGTATCAGAGCGGGATACTGCCTGCCGGGTGTGGGGACTCTCCACGGTGTAGGGCCCTCGATGGAGTCGATCCGTGACGAGGGTGTCACGTGATTGGGTGGAGGAGAATGTCGGGGATATTTAGTCCCACATCGGCTAGATGTAGGGCCGAAAAGCAGTATATAAGTCTTGAGCTGCCCACCTCTCTTAAGAGCTCTTTTTGGGAGCATGACATACAACAGGCTTGTGCATGCATTAGCTCAAGACATTTGTTGAAGACAAGCTACAGCAGGCTTGTGCATGCTTTAGCTCAAGACATTTGTTGAAGACAAGCAACTATCTCAATGGCTATCCTCATGTCTATATAATGTGAAGAGCCTGCATTGATCAGTTGCACCAACACAAGTAAAGTAATTGATTAGCTTGCAGGAATGGCTGAGAATCAGATAATAATAGGAATAGATTGGAGCAAGTCCCCCCTCCGAGTGGCTGGATTAGTTAACAAGACTACAGGCAGATATATTGTGATCAAAGGATCCAAAGGTTCCTTTCTTCTGATATATCATATTCCTTCTCTAAACTTATGCATGTCTGCATATAAATAAGAATCCTTCTTTCAAGATCAGCATCATGAATCTTAGTAAGTTCAAATCTAATATGGATGAATGGTTAATCAATTTTTTATTAAAAAAAATTGCAGTGGTAAAAGTGGACATCGATGAAACCCCGAACAGGGCGGACTTGGTGGGTGGCTTTAAAGAGGCCCTTGAAATCGTGCAGTCCTCCATGGGCGGCACAGATATTCAGTCCAGTGTTGTGGTAGTCCCCAACGCCACCATTTCGAAGAATCGCGATGCCATTGCCTTTCTCGGTCGCAGTAACAGAAACGTCGTCGTCAACGTAGTGGAAGTGGTCGGCGAGTACACCGCCGTGGCCGCGGCTTACGGCGACAAGTTGAAGCCCAACAAAGCAAAGACTCTGGCCATCATCTCCACCACCGGCGGCATCATCGACGTGTGCGTGGTGACCGTCAAGCCCAAGGACCTGCTGAACGAGATCTACGAGTACATCTGGCGGCTCAAAAAACCAATCTTGAACACATCGACTTCGAGGATTTAGCGAAAGAAAAGGAGGAGAAGGAGCGAGATCAAAAGGAAGCAGCCGCTTTTCCAGTCCTCGGCAAAGTTTACCAGGTTTTAGCACCGGCATGGAACCGGGCAACAGACGTTCTTAAAGACCTACTGTCAAGTTCCGAGTTGAGCAATACGCCGGAGGTGGATGCGGTGGTGTTCGTCGGGAATCTTTCGGTGCCGAAGTTGCTGCGGGAGGCGGTGAAGAAGCGTTATCCAGAAGCGAAAATATGGGACGAAATTGATGCTGATGAGGTTGCGGCTTATGGAGGCGCAGTGCTGGCTTTTAATAACACGAAGAAGACGACTGCGGCCGAGTAATTTCGTGTGGTTTCTGCGTACTCTGTGCTAGTATTAAATAAACTTCTCCGCCATGCATTCGTGCCATGGATGGTGCATGCATGAATGTCTAGAGCTAACTTGGGAGAAAATATTACCATATTAATTTTATGTTCATGCACTTATGTCATGAGGTTTTAGTATTAAATAAAAGTTACATTATAAAATATCGATTATGCTCGTAAAATTTTTTATCATCAGTCGGTCATTGTAACCATCAAAATTGTCATTACTTTCGTGAAAGTCTTCCTGATTGGTGTGCCGTTTCGTCCGCTTCTTTGTGGTCAGTCGTACATTCACTTATTCAGCTGTACTATTTAACTCGATCTGTCAGATGATTTTCCTTGTTTCAGCTAGGTATAAGTTCTTTGTGCTCGTGGATGTTGATCTTTCGTACTGTGTCACTGTTGTGAACTAGTTCAACGTTTTCATTCATATATTTGTAGTTTACATTATATTCATGCTTGTATGGGTTAAGCTGTAGCCATTTCTGATTACGAAAGCTTTGGAGTTGCTACTAGGGGTGTAAACGAACAGAGCTAGTGTTCATGTTCGAAATGTTCGAATACATCACTGTTCGTGTTTGGTTCGTTTAACAAACCGAACGAAAAAAAACTTATTCGTGTTTGTCTCGTTTTCTTATCGAACGAATCGAACACGAACTTTCTCGCGAACCGAACACGAACTGTTCGCGAACAACGAGTTCTTTTGACAGCCCTAGTTGCTACTAATAAAAAGTTTGAATATGGTTATTAATTTTCTCAATTTTATTGTCATTACAATTTTATTGCATTACTATTTGACTCGGTTTGTGGTCAGTCGTACATTCGCTTATTCAGTTGGACTATTTAACTCAGTCTGTCAAACAATTTTCTTTGTGTCAACTGGGTATAAGTTCTTTGTGCTCGTCGATGTTGATCGGTCGTGTCACAGTCGTGAACTTGTTCGACGTTTTCATTCATATATCTGTAGTTTAAACTATATTCATGCTTTTGTGTGTTTAAGCTGTAGGCTATAGCCATTTCTAATAAAAAGTTTAAAAATGGTTATTAATTTTCTCAATTTTATTGTCAAGTCGTTTATAGAAACTTTTGCTGTGTTTACTGTAATAAAGAACGTTCGGATTTTTTTTTTTTTATGTTTTATTTTTTTGTCATTTACATACATATCACCAAAGTCATATATATATATATATATATATATATATATATATATATATATATATATATATATATATATATATATATATATATATTGGATTTATTGCGCTTTAGTGCAATTGAAGAAATGCCCAATCATCATCATCATATGTGAATGGTTCACTCTTCAAAAATCAATCAAAAAAAGTTAATTTAAATTTTAAAAATCAGGTAATTTTAAATTGATTTATTATTATTATTGATACACCACCAAAAGTTTTCATCATCGACGTAAATCTCGAGACATAATACGCATCTACCAAGAAACTTTCAAACTTCACTAAGACAAGCTTATAATCAAATTGAGTATATCTACAAGATGAATCCAACGAGTCAAAGATTGCTTAATTTGACATCATTAAGACATTCAAAAGTCCACGAACATCATTCGATTGAGGGAATCTCCTCGTCCTATCTGATCAGTGTGGTTTGGATTCATTCCTTATTTCTTATCCAAACTCTATACATGGAGCCTTATCTCCCTTTTGAGAAGACTTATACCGAAAGCCCGAAGAAGATCGAAGCTTGGAGAAGAAGGAGCTGAAGCTCAGCATCGTTTTTGCACCGAATATCCAATAAAATCTTCCCACTCATGTAACCATTGATCACCGTCGACCACCAGCTGCCAGTCATCATCTACCATTGTTAGCAACCCTCTATCTTCGACCATCATTGTCCGTCACCTACTTCTTGCAGCGAATTTCCTTATAGAGTCACAAGATGCACTACGGAATCTCAGCGTATGTTATGGAATGGTAAATCATTATGTGGGGTAATATGTCATTCATCACACCATGAAATGATGAACCTTAAAGATGATGTAATAATGTAACAATGCACCTCAAAGATAGTGACTTTCTCTAAACTCCTAAAACTCTCTCCTTGCAGCTCACCACTATAGCCTACACGATCCAGAACTCATGAACCCCTTGAGCATATGGGCATTATCACAACTTACCATTACGGCCTATGTGACTAACTATGACCTACGTGATCCCCAACTCATGTTACTCCAAACATTGCCTCTACAACCTATGGACGTCATCTCAGCTCACTACTATGACCTACATTGTCCCTAACTGATGTAGCTCTCAACTCTAGCACCTGTTGCCTACAGATATCATAACAACTCACCACTACGATCTATATGATCCACAACTTGTGCAGCTCTCGACTCTGGTCTCTGCAGCCTATAGAAGTCATCGCAGCTCACTAGTATAACATATATGACCAACTATGACTTACGTTGTCCTTAGCTCACGCAAATTCTGACTCAAAAGATCTATCTTGAACACATCGACTTCGAGAGTTTGGCGATAGAAAAGGAGCAGCATAAGCTAGATGCAAAGAAAGCAGTCGCTTTACCGGTCGTCGGCAATTTTCTCCAGGCTTTAGCACCGAGGTGGGCCAAGGCAACTGGCGTTCTTAAAGATCTTCTCTCAAGTTCTGAGTTGAGCAACACGTCGGAGGTGGATGCGGTGGTGTTTGTCGGAAATGTTTCGGTGTCGAAGTTGTTGCGGGAGGCGGTGAAGGAGCATTATCCAGAAGTGAAAATATAGGACGAGATTAATGCCGATGAGATTGCGGCTTATGGAGGCGCAGTGCTGGCCTTTAATAACCCAAAGAAGGTGCCTGCGGCTGAGTAATTTCATGTGGTTTCTGCGTGCTGCTGTGTTGTAGTATTAAATAAAATTTTCCATCACGCATTCATGCGATGGATCGTCCATGCATGAATGTCTGCAGCTGGCTTGGGAGAAAATATTACCATATATTATTATGTACGTTGTAATTATTTCATCAGCTTCTAATATTAAATAAATTTCTCCACCATATTGCCACGCTCTCAAAAGAGCTTTTAAAAGATATGGGCAGCTCAGAACTTGAATATTGTTCTTCGGCTCTACACCTAGCCGATGTGGGACTTTTTGTCTGTGACATTCTCCTACACCCAATCACGTGACGCCTTCGTCACAGATCAGCCCGACCGAAGGTCCCACTGGACCATGAAGAGCTCACACGCTTGGCAGGTAGTACCCTACTCTCATAACACTCGTCATGCTCCCAAAAGAACTATTAAGTGAGGTGGGCAGCCCAAGACTTAATATTTAACTATAATACTCATAATCTAAATATTTTCTTAAATACTTTCTACATAACATTAACTTCATGCAAATAATATAATGAGGATGTTAAAAGTAGAAAGTCTATTTTATTTTAATATATTTTAAAATTTAATGTTTTCTTATAGTAAATGATTTAATATTATTGGATTTTATATTATAATTAAGAGGTATTTTCATCTCAAAAGTTTTAGAACCTATTGGTCACATTTGGATATCACAACATACATGCCAAGATAAAAATAAATTAACGAAGAGAAGATGAATGGTTTTCTCACTTCAAACATATCATTTCTTGCACAATATAACGACTAATCCTTTCAGCTAAAAAAAAAGTAAATGAACCACTAATTATATTACACATTAAGCTACATCTTAGATCATAATATATTATGATTGTGGTCGCCTTGTATGTTTGAAAGCTGAAACCTATGGATTTTCTAAGGGTCTTGATTGTTGAAGAGTGAGGTTGAATCGCCATGTTGTCGTTGATGCAAGTGGCGCGTTTGTGTCCTTTTTCAGTTTGTGGGGCTACATTTCTCGTGTGAATAACATTCGAACGGATGCGAAAATTCTGACTCTTCAATGCTGAAATATTAGCATTTTCGCAAAATATGTTATTGAAGTATTAAGAAACAAAAAATAACAATAAAAATGGTTGAGTATGATAGGAAACATACCATCATTGATGAGTATTTCACCTCTAACATTTGAGTTTATTGTGGTGGCAGCGTGTTTTGTGCCGCCTTTCGAATGCCTTTTGCCGGTGTTTGCATCAAAAGTGAGTGCTTCTTTGGTCGGCTCATTATAACTCGGCCGCTATAATTAGAAGCTTCATTATTGAACTTAGCTGGAGGTCTAATGGGGGAAAGAGAAAAAATCGAAGCTTAGCGGATTTATGATTGGAGACTTTTGAGATATAGTCAAATTCATCATGATCTCTAAATCCTCAACAGTGTAAATTGAGACAAGTATGCCTAAATTTTTATCAAGAAGCTGGTAGCAGCTCCGGATAGGGCTGTCATAGGTCTTCTCCATCTTGCAAGAAAATTCTTGAAATGTGATATCACGGCGGACGGCAATTATTCGGTTTTGTCCGCCAATATAGTGCAATGTAAAATATATGAAATTTATAAATATTTAAAATTATCGGATCCATACTGAATTATAAGCAGACTGCCATTTTTTTCTTACTTTTGTTATGTTAACATAGCCACACATGCTAGAATGAAACTTCAGTGCATAAATTGTATATTGATGTTCACAAAATAAGGAATGCAGGAAGCAGGGGAAGTGAAGCTTATAGATCATTCTTGCAAACATAGAATGTTACAAAAAGACTATGGTTGCACATGACAATGATCATGGGTAGTCGAGGCTTCCATGTTGTTGGGGGTTGTAGGTCCGTTGCTGAGAGCTGTAAGTTCGTTATTATCCCCTCTCAAGCTGATGCTGCTACGTTGGAGTGCTAACTTATCATGAAGAAGCAGAAAGCGAGGTGATGGAAGCGATTTGGTGAAGATTTCTATGGGTTGTTCACTCGTGGGAATGTGTTCTATGACAACTTCGTTGGACAAATTTTTTTTTCAGAATGAAGTGATAATCTGTCTCTAGGTCCAGAAGTAAGCGCCATAGTCATACGACATCAGTTGCTGCCGTAGACAATGTTTTATACTCGGCTTTGTGCTGAGGAATGAGCTACGGTGGGTTGTTTCTTGACATTAAAGCAACTGCGTCGACGTCCCTCGGGAATAACTAACAAACTTCTCTAATCCCTCAACAGTTCTGATTGTTCTCTACCTTTAACTCTATAAACATTGAAACGGTTCAAAATTCGTCAGCACAATATTAAGAATAGCACATACCAATATAAACTACGAACTCATAATTTAGTTACACTCATAGCAATTATAAAAGATAGTTATTGGCTAAATTTATTTAAATACTCATTCGTTTGTGAATCCTATATAAATATATTAATCGCTCAATATGATCAAGTCGAGATTGTTAATATATTATGTAATGGGACTAAAAAATTTAAAACATCCATTATTAAAAAAACCAAAGACTTAACAAAAATCTAACATCCATTCTTTTTCTTTATCAAACTCCTTTGGCTCAGTGAAAATCATACTCTACTTAGATTGGGTTATACTTACCATATTAATCGAGTATATACATTGTAAGGAACTTCTTCGGTTTGAATTACTTAGGTTTGTTAATAAACCTTAGATTGAGTAAATTTCTAGCCTGAGAATTAGCTAGTGTTGACGTAAGCTTAGGGCCCGTTTGGGTAGTTTATTTGGTGCGGTGCATTTTATAAATGCACTCAGACCTGTTTGAGTAAACTGCGTTAATACGTCTTTATAAAAAAACAGCGTTTTCAAAACTCTGAAATCAGCATTTTCATACGTTTTCACACGTTTCCTAGTTAGGTGCGATGATAACTTTCTAGCTACTATTTGACTTAAAATAATAATAAAAAAAGATTATAAATATTATTTTTCAGCAAAAGATACTTTCATGTCACGCTCCCAAAAGAGCTCTTTTGGGAGCGTGACTAGTGGTATCAGAGCGGGGTACTGCCTGCCGGGTGTGGGGACTCTCCACGGTGTAGGGCCTCGATGGAGTCGATCCGTGACGAGGTGTCACGTGATTGGGTGGAGGAGAATGTCGGGGATATTTAGTCCCACATCGGCGAGTGTAGAGTAGAAAAACAGTATATAAGTCTTGGGCTGCTCACCTCTCTTAAGAGCTCTTTTGGGAGCGTGACATTCAGCTGCCCCTCCCGAAATCTCTGTGTAGGATGGCTCCGTCGAAATGGCGGTCTTGGAGGATCCTTGCCCGTGCTAAGGCCAAAGGTGTCGACCTAATGCTCAATGCGGCCATCGAACGCGCTCCCCGCAACTCGCTCAACGTCCGCAAGAGGTTCTTCTTCCTCCTCGGCCTCCAGCAGTTCTTCATCGCAATAAAGCTGGAAACCTACGGTTTCCAGCCAAAGGGAACTTTCAAGAAATCAAAAATTTTACAGTTATTGGCAAAGATCTTCGTCCGGAAAAGAAAGCTGGGGTGTATCAGAGACAATGCCGGCGCTCAGAAGAGTTCGAAGCTTTGGCTACCCGATCTTGCTTCTCTCCAGGTAAACCCTGACGCCTAATGTATGGATTGAGCTGTTGCTAAATTATGCAGCATTAATTTTGAAGTTATTGCATATGAAACTAGCTGCATTTTGTAGCAAGTAGAATTTAGGTAAATTTGGATTTAGTAAATCATGTTAGTTCATATGAATTAAATGTTGGGCGAGTTAAATCCCTAAAGTTTTTTTACTCTCAATGTACTTAATTCGAATTAGATCCTAAATATGATTTTGATGCAAGAGGAGGATTTAGCACTAGTTTTAGTAAATCTATGCAATAGTTTAAAGCATGACTTCGAGAGCCTAGAAAAATGATTTTGATAGGATTTGGTGTAAATCATACCTTAATTTAATACAAGTCGTCCCTACATATTATGCTTATTTTTATAATTTGCAAACATTTCTCCCTTTTCTGTTTTCTTTTTTAATTATTATTATTATTATATTTTTTGTAATTCCTCCACCACCTCATTGCCAATTCTAATAAATTATCTTCATTGATGAATTTGCCTAAAGGTCATGTAGGATACAAAATCTTGTGATTCTGTTTGGTAGCATACATATCACACTTCAATCTGCTTAAATCTCTATGCCACAACGTATTATCACAAGTCATCAACTAGGGTGGTACAATGGAGGAAAACATTATTTATTTATAATTGTTACTTTAAAATCATTTGTCTCATTATTATTATAAACATTCACACAACACACACACACACACTCATAAAGATATACATGTTGTATATAAGAAAATGTACGCTTCTCAAACGATGATGAGACCGACGGACCTGATCAAATAAAAATGAGCGATCGAAAGGCTTCTCTATCTGGTACGGTGTTCGCCACAAGACTAAAATACCTAAGGCTGAGCTACTACTACTAATTTATGGATGGTTGACGTAGACTGTACTTAATGGGCCAACCGACATATCACAAGTTCAAAGGACCCGACCGCCCAAATGCAGACGTTTGATATTGTACCGTTGATACTCAGTCTCGTGATTAGGTGGCTCAAAGCTAGGAACTAATGATCCAAGGATCCAGGATCGAACTTGAGATGAAAGCCGACAGGGACATGATACTTCACGAAGGTGTTGTCCTTTCATGTTACTGTTAGAAGCGAACGACTAAATTGAAATTGTACGTCTCGCCTGAGCCTTTTGGTGGGATTCTTTTATTTTAAATGATTTGACATGTTTTTTCAGAGTGGGGTTATCTCCTATTAAATAGGAGGGTTATCTCCCATTAAATACGAGGCATTATACATAAAAAGAGAAGATCATTTGATTTTCATTCCTTCATTATGGAATCCCTGTCAATTCCTTTTGTATTTCTTAAGCAATCCTTATCCTTTCTTCCTATGTGTGCGTTCTATTCCTTGGGCGTGACTCAAGGACAAATATAGGTTCAACAAATGCATGCATACATACTTATATACTCACACACATATGTATCTCATCTTAAATTACAATTTATGCAAAGCCACATCATTTACGAAATGAAAAATGCATGAACCAAAATAGGGTTTAATGAACTTAAACATTCCTTATTATATAATTTGAATACTCACATTGAAAACAAAACTAGTTCAATGTGAAAAATATTTTTATCATAAAAAAATAAAAAAATAAAAAAATAAATAAATAAACTTCTATGAAATGCCAAACCATATCTCCAAACTTAAAGGGTAGAAATATCTTTCGCAACAATAATATATACCACTGTTTTTTGAGAGAGTTTATCCATAGTAGCATCCACTTTTATTGATTTGCTAAAAACTAGGCCCGAAGGGTAAAGTAATGTTTGGCAGATATAGTGAACTCATATATGAGAAAAAACTACCCAAGGGTAGTAGTGGACTTCTTAGAACTATAAAGAAATGGAGACCTTTTCAACCTACATATTTATAGGCAATTCATATAATATGGGTGCCATTAAAAAAATCTAGAATAATTTGCTTTAAAAAACGACTCGATAAGCATGTGATGTTGATCATGAAGACCAACGAGGCAATAATCTAGCATATAAAAATTAGACATGAAAGCTTAAGTGGCTAGGGCAAATTTATCTATCAATGTGTAGGAAAATGAAGTTTAGTTATAAATTTTTACTAATGAAAAAATGAGATAGGATTACCATGTTTGTCAGTGGTCGGCTTTTGCCTAACAAAATTCTTGCCATTTTGAAAGAATAAAAGAAACTTGCAAGTAGGTTTGACTAGTAAATCCTTCTCCTTAATACCATCAGTGAAGGAAAAAGATGGAGAAGATTTGAGAGGAGCATCACTATCCAGAGGGATCTGACATGGTGGAGAATTAGATCAACCAAAGATGACATGCAAAGAGGAATGAGTAAAGATAAAGCACATGATAGAACCTTGATATAAAGCATTTATAACAAGCCACAAGAAGCAAGATTGAATAAGGGGTCCACAAACTAAAATGGTGGTAGGTGGCCATTGAAGTCGGCGGCTCGTGTTCGAGAGACAAGGACAATCGGAGCGTAATGTCTCTTATTGGTGCAACAAAGACAACAAGTTGGAGACCATATTATTATATTACAATTGGGATGAGGGTTAAGCCAAGCAAAGTTCATGAGTGGTTTTAAAACTTGTTTTTACCTCCTAATTAGCTTTTTAAAACGTATTACCTCCTAATTAACTTTCTACTTATTTTTAACTAACTTCTGAAATTTAAAAATACATAACAACATGTGAAGTGTTGGAAATTGGCTTATAAATCTCTTAATGTGCTACACTAGAATCTTCCCTAAAAGTAGTTGTCCACGTTTATGAAGCGCTCAATGATTATATATCCAACGTGCACACACACACACGAAGAAGAGAAAATTTTGAAAATTTATTTCAATATTCAATTTTCATTGAGGTATGCATGCCTTCAAATTCTTGTTTTTAACCTCTAAATGATCCAAAATAAGAAACCTCTCACAATCTATTAAAATCTACGTGAAAGACATTATTCATTAATTCTAGCCTTAGAAAATTCTTTTATAAATTCTGTCTTGAATTACTGGAGGATATCTTGGAAACTTTGGAAATTATTTTTCCCAAAATGGATAGGTGATGAGTTAGCAACATTTAAAAAATGAACTTGATTTTGAATGCAATGTGAGTGGGTAGTTTGAATAGTGACGCCATCAACTATTATAGTGGAGATCAGTAGCAACAATCAACAATAACCATGCATATATTATTGACAACTGAGGTATTGTAGCATAGAGAGAAGGCAAACAATAACGGGAAAGCAAAATAATCATGCGAAGAGGCAAAATAGTAGTGAAACTTCGTGGGTAGTTGTGGCAAAGTGAAACTTAAGACTTAAGTTGTACTTAGTAGGAAGAGGAATAGCATGGAGTAATAGTTAGCAATTCACATTATGGTAATGACTCCAAACTCCATGTTCGCTGGTTGAAATTTAGTAGCTTGAGTTGAAACCACGTATTAGTGAGTTAGACTTGGCAAATTTGACAAACTATGTAATAGAAATAAATAATTAATACATATGAATCACATACCAATGGATATAGAATTACATATTTGCATTATAATTTTTGTTTGAAAATTTTAATGGGCACTGAGGCCAATCATAGAAAGAATAGTTTTTGTGCTCAAATGTGTAACACATTACTTGGAAACAAAGTAAATAATACACTCCCCCAGCTTTCTAGGAAGAAGTTTTAGTACATGTTTTTAAAATTTTTCCATCCAATTTCCAAGCTTTTTAGCGTTCTTATGTATGTTTTCTACAAAACCATGATGCCTTTAAGTTGACTTTGAATTAGCCAGTTATTTATATCGACCTCAATAAGTTCCAGTGAGATAAATAATGACATTAACTTTGGCTATTCTAATGTTTTCATAGGAGAATTATAAGTTTTGGTTAGCCCACCATGTACTTTTCTAATTTATTTTTCTCATGCTGGTATTGTTATTATAATGCTCATATTGCTCTTAAATTCAGATTCCTTCATCAGAGATTTCACCTTCAAATTGGAGTTGGAAGATATGGCCTACAATCTTCATTTTATCATTATTGTTTATCTGCAAGGTAATGCAACCAAATTACAATCTTCTTCGCACTTTTTGTGAGAATGTTTCCTACTTATTTTAGTGTTTTCTCAATGAAATAATTGTACCTTATATTTATCCATGACAATATCTTTAAATTACCCTTAGACACATGTGATCCTTTTCTAAACCTTGAAGTTGATCTAATTCCTCATATCCAACCAACAAACAGTTGTGGATTTGCACGTCTTTGAATAGCCTGCTTACTGATAACTTGGTATTGCAATCTTTGCAAAATTTCAATTCCAATGTTTCCATATGTAATACCAAAATGGGGATGTATATTATCTCTAAAGTCGTTTTTTTAACTTGTAGGGTTATCTTTAGGAAAGATAAAAGTCTCAAAATAGCCCCGTCTCTTTGTAGAGGGACACTTTAGTCCCAGAGTCTATAAAAGTGCCAATTTAGTCTCAGGCTAATATGGGCTAAAATAACTCTCACGGAAGATTATCTCAGCCTCAAATTAACGAGTATAAGGACTAATTTGGCACTTATAGCGAACTCATCTTTATCTATTCACTAGCTTGAATAGTAGCAATAATGCCCAATGTCATTATATGAACATTTTATGTATCCTGTGCTTTAAAAGAAACTGTGTATCATATTCTTTTATCTTTGTAATGAGTTCTTTTTCTGGTCATGTTTTCTTCTATTTCATAAAGTCAAAAAACTTTTAGATGATATGGAACCTTAAATATATTTGATGAAATCCTAGTTACACTTTCCTCTATATTACACCTTATTCTTCCCTTAGTCGAGCCCTTTCCATCCCATTCATTCTAGAAAAGTTGCTCTTTCTTCTTCAGGTATCTTTCGGTCTCTCTTACAAAGTGATTCGTTCTTAGTATCTACAAGTCTATATACACTCCAATCATCATCTAACATTCCCATCTCACTACTATCAACATACAACAACAACAACAACAAAAAGCCTTTATCCCGGTAATTGTGGTCGGTTGTATGAATCATTTTTCTTCATTGTGTCTTATTGAGTGTCATATTTTCATTTAATTCTAATAGGTTACGATCATTTTTTACACAATATGCACAAATCCTTTTAGGTCCACCTCCGATTTTCTTAACACGAGTCAAATCTAGAACGTCTACTCTCCTAACTGGATCAGCAGATGATCGACGTTTAATGTGGTCAAACCATCTAAGACGAATCTCTCTAATATTGTCCGGATAGTTTTGTTTCGCATTTTGTCTCTAAGTGTCAGGCCACTCATCCGCCTACGCATTCTCTTCTCAACGATACTAAACTTTGTTTTAAGATCATTTTTTATGATGCAAAGATCGAAGAAAATTTTTTCGATTAGGCTCATAAATACAATGTTAGTAATTATATATTTGAATCTTATTCAAATTTGACTTTGCAGCATCATTTATAATTTCTAGCCATAGCATTTACTATGAAATGAGCAAAATATAAGGGCATGCAGCGAGGGCTGTCAAAAAAGCTCGTTGTTCGCGAACAGTTCGTGTTCGATTCGTTCGATAAGCAAACGAGACGAACAGGAACAATTTTTTTTCGTTAACACGAACAGTGATGTGTTCGAACATTTCAAACACGAACACTAGCTCTGTTCGTTCGTGCTCGATTCGTTTACACCCCTACATGCAGCTAACTAATTAACCCTTTTGTTACACTCTTGTCAAAATAAATCTAATATTTATAAAATTCATCCTGATTAAAATTACATTTTACGATATCCTTACTTTTATGTCAATCTTATTTTATTATTTAGAAAATTAACATTTAAATTATAGATGTTAATGATAATCGCACTGTTAAAATTTTAACAAAAGTGAAAATATATTGGAGGTAGATATGTAAATATTTATGTAAATCTTCTTTAAAAAAATATTAAAACTCTCGGTGACATTGCAGATTTCATACCTGGATGAAATAATTTTGAGAGACTTTCGTAAAAGGTAAATGTAGCTAGAGGTGTTCGGTTCGTTCAAAGATATCACTGTTCGTGTTCGGTTCATTAATATTTCGAACACAAAAAATTTGGTCGTGTTCCGCTCGTTTGCTTAGCTAGCCGAATACGAGTTGTTCGTGAACAAAAAATCATTTTGACAGTTCTAGTCATGCATGCAGTCGTTAGAGGTGTAAATGAGTCGAGTTTGAGTAAGTCCAGACTCGACTTGTTATATATCGAGCTCAAAATATTTGTTTGTGTTTGACTCACCTGCTTATCGAGCCGAACACGAGCTATTCACAAATAACCAACTATTTTGACAACCTTAATCACACAATCATAGGATGTTAATGGTAGAACGAGATTTAAATCTTGTATTTATATTAAAACATTCATTTTAAAAAAATTAATATATTCTTATACTATTTTTAAGTAATAATTTTAATTGATTATAAATTTTTGTAGCGTTGTAATAAATTAAATTATTTAATAATAATACTCGATATATATATATATATATATTCTTTGAATTAAAATAAGCTGAACACGAATGAACAAAACTTTTTTTTTGTTCTACTTGTTTGTTTAGCGAACGAATAAACCTGAGCTATTTAACGAGCCGAACATGATCTGTTCGCTAATAATGAGCCATTTTGATAGCTCTAAATGTAAGAAGTTTGCATACATATGATCTATTTATTCTTTTTTATGCTTGATAATATGCATATTATTGTATTTAATTAAGTAAATGAAATATTTGATATGATGTAAGACATTTGAGTGATATAAATAAATAAATAAATTAATTAAAAGTAAAAAAAAATGTAAGATGCTGAAGTGGGCGGCCATTTAGAAGATCTAGACCGTTCACGAACCAATTATTGCGGCTCAGCGGTGCCGTCACAGCCGTTCATTAAAATCACATCGCACAAACGAAATAGACGGTTCTGATTCACAGTTCTCGATTTCCCTCTCAATTTCGCCGGCCCGGCCCGATCCAGTTAGCGGGTCGAAGATAATACATGCGACAGACGACAACAAATTAGACACGTGGACGGTTGAGATCACTTCAAAAAGTCTTTATTCTCTAATTTACAAAGCCGGATCTGGATTTCAACCCTTCTTCCTTCTCTCTGTGTTCATCTTCTCTGTTGAAGGCAAGGAGAAAGGAAGGGAGAGGGGGTTCGAAGCGATGGAGTTCAGGCCGAGCTTCTTATCCTGTCCGCCGGCTCAGGATGTTGGTTCTGGGAAAGGGGATGACGATGCGGTGGCTTTATCTCAGATAGACCCCTTCCTCTTGGAGGCTCTCGAAAACCCTCGTCATCGTCTCACCGGTTTGTTCTTCTCTACTCCTTTCCGTGATTGTGTTCCGTTTTCGGTTGCTCTGTTGCTCGATTAATTACATACAGACCATCCGAAACATTGATATTTACAAATTAGCCACTCCAGGTGATTTTCTTGAACTACCGAAGCGATGTAATTGCTCGTGCCACCATCAAACTATTGAGAATTTGATGAAGATGAAAATTATGGGTTGGGGTTTTACGGTGAATTTTGACTTTTGAGGGAGAATTTGAAAAATGGATGAAAAAGGGTGGTTGATTTGTAAATAGCAAGTTTAGGGTGGTTTGTATGTGTTTTTTAAATTTTAGACTGTTAATGAATGGTTGAATTTTTGTCATATTCCATCTTTAATGAAAAGAAGGTTCTTTCTCAAGAAGATCACTTCTAGCATGGAAAGCCAAAAATCCCATTTTTTTTGTTTCAATGAATTCATGATTGCTTTGGATAAATTTCTTTGAATGATTGGAAATGAGATTCAGTATAATGAATTTAGAAGATTTACATACGAACCACTCAATTCTTATGTATTTACATATCTAACACCTATACTTCAATTTTTACTACCTTTGCATGAAGAGGTGTATTTCACTTTTTAAAGCTAAAATAGTGATCTTTTTTATGTAATGTGGAAGTTTGGGGTGGTATAAATGTAAGATGTAAAATCTAGGTGCTAGACATGCATAGGAATTGGCTGGTATAAGTGTAAATGCCCCTTTAAGTTTTCATCTTCAATTGTTTTCAACCCTGTTGAATCCAAAATTAGAGTGGTAAGCACTTGATTTTTAATAGATTGATTTGACTACAAATAATTGCTTAGTTATTATCTCTCTCAAGCCTTACCCTTGCTCCTATATTTATAGACTTTGATCGGCGTTTTAGCGCTATAGAAAATGGTACACAATGAGTGCATAAATAAGAAAAAATATATAACAAAATTCAATAGTTGTTGTAAATTACTTGAAATGTGGAGTTTAATTACATTAGAGTAGCTAGTGACTAATTTGAATGAAGCTATCCGCTCAATGGTTGAGATTGCCAATACATTCGATGAAGTCGCCAACTTAGCTTGTGAAAATAGTCGACTCGATTGACAGAAAAGAAAAAGAATAAGAGAATAAAAATATTTTTTTGTTAAATTATTTCTCATTACATTGAAATATTGCATTATAATCATCATAATTTCTTCTCTTTTTTAAAAAAATTGCATCTTTTGTCTATCTTTACTTTTGTTTCATCTTTTTGTATACATTAGCATTTTCACAATTCTATAAATATGTGAGTAAGGCGATCAGTTGAATGTTGTTCAATTTCTTCATCATCTTCCTCTATTTATTTCTTTCAAACTGGCCAATATTTTTAAGAATAAATTCAATGTTCCAAACATTGAAATTGCTTGTAGCATTCTCAAAGAATGTAGGAATGAAAAAATAGATAGAATAATGAGAGAGCTAGAAGAACATCTCTTTGGGGAGAAGTTGTAAATGAAGAAATTAAAGGTGGAGATTGTTGAGATAAGAAGCCAAAATGTTCTGTTTTTCCTGCTGAATTGACGCTTTCTCAAAGCGAATTTGCAAATATTTATTGACTTTACAGTCTCTCTTTAATTGTTTGTGAAAGATTTTTTTTTTTTTTTTTGAAAAAAAATGTCTTATCTAAAGTTATTTATTTAAATTAGTTTAGCAACATTTGCAGTTAATTTTTCAACAGGTGGGCTTTTAGGTGAATACATGGATAACTCAAGAACCCTAGATGGGTTTTGATCATATAGCCGTTGCAAATTCAACTTATTCAAATCCTTCTTGAATAAAATTTTATCAAACCTTGTATAGGAATATCTGTTCAATTTTATGAAAAGTTTTGCTTATCCAAAATCTTTTGTTATGGAGTCGAGATCAAAGGTATAGGGGATATTGCTTACTAAAACCTTCAAATTTTGTCAGTAAATGTTTTCAGCCAAGTTCCTAGTTCTTTGAATAAGAGCTCTTCTATTAAACTTCAACCAAGGAGGAATAGCAAGGGCTAATTAAAAAATTCAATTGTTTACTAAGCCGATTTGACTTTACTTATTATGAAGCCATCTATGATCTTTATTGAGAACTTCATGAATTGAGAATTGGAAGTTATTCCTTGCTATAAATTCCTTGAATAAGTTTTTAGTCGAAAATGAGCTTTTTCTTCAGTAATATATTGAGTCGTATGGTTCCTTTCAAGACTATTCTTTTTGGAATGCTTTCAAGTTTTTCTTTGATTTTTCATCTATTGTTTCTGCTAGAAATGCTTGGGAACGACAAACCTCAAGTCGCCCTCGCCCATGATTAGCTTTTATGGATGCAAGCAAACTTGAACGAAATTTCAATATTATATAAGAACTTCCATTCATAAAATGTCATTAACAACTTGTAAATTTTGAAATGATGATGAATCCTTACATCGATTATTTAATTCTAATTTTGAAAATTGAAAAAGAATTATGTTTTTGTAATTGATTAGACACTGCTCGATATCATCACTTCATTTATAGATGGCTAACAAGAGTTTAAAATTCTTTACACACTCATTTGTACTTCCCTTTTTTATTGCTCTCCCTTATGAACCTTTCTTTCCCTCTTGTGTCGATATTAGGTTGTAAATGAATGTATTCGATGAACAACTTGAACTCAACTCGATTAATACTCAATCATATTCATTCAAATTAGTAAATAAACAAGCTTGAATAATTTTTGAAAGCTTGAAGTTTAAATAAATTAAACATGAGCATAGTCGAACTTGTTCATTCATGTTCACAAACTAACTCATTTGTTGTTGAACAAGTAACTCATTATATACTCGATATTAAACTCGATGATAACTCGTATAATATATATATATATATATATATATATATATATATATATATATATATATATATATATATATATTATAAATAAAATTTAATTAATTAAAATTTATTTAATTATAGATTTAATAGTAATATATTATTATATCAATAATGTTTTTTATTTGATTATTAATTAATTAGTTTATTAAAGTAGGCGTTAGATGTGAAAATACATTAGACTTACATTGTATCTATGAAATGTCCGTTAAAATTAATTTTAAGTTCTCGCGAACTTCATTTTTTCTCTGACCTCACACAGTTACGTGTCTCATTTTTTTTGTCTGAGACATACAAAACCCTATTTTGCTATGGCGTATAAGCATCGAAGGCAACGACGAGATAGTGGTGTGCAAGGATCTCTGAAATTGTAATCTCTCGTATGTCTCTCACTTCCACTCTGCTTATAAATCCTTCCTGATTAAAAAGTGGCTTTAAGAAAGTACACTGCAATCATTATAAGTTATATATGATTAAGAATAAGAATGGTGTGACAATTTGATATAAAAGATATCTACAAAGTTGTTAAAAAAAAAAGGTAAAGGACAAGTGGATATAACTATGGGAAAACCAACAACTACATCTTAATATAGGACTTGGGTGCAAACTTGAAAGTATGATGATGGTAAAATATGAGTAATTATATCTCATATGATCATGATTCATGGGTTACCGTTCATTTTTCTAGAGTTTATAATTGATAAATTAGTAGGTGCGATCAAATTTGTAAAATTATTTATTGACTTTTTTATATGAAAATATAAACGCTCGTTTGAATTTTTAGCTTTATTTGCTCGTTTAAATATTTGTTCACTTGTCAACAATTCAAGTATAAATCAAGTTCAAACATGGAAAAAATTAAACAAATCAAGCTTGAACAATATATGAAAGCTCGACACAAGCTTAAGCCGAGCATAAACAACTTATAATTATACCAAGCCAAATATGAACTATGATATACTCAACTCAATTACAACCCTAGTTACACTTATCCCTTCCATTATCCTTTTTGTTGTCATTGCTAATGCACTTACAAAAAGCTCTCAAGCTTTTGATGAATTTGAATATATGACCATTCAACATTTATATGTCATGAAGTGAAAATCATGCAAATGATCTCCATTTTCAACAACTTTTTCTTTCCTTACTCTATCAAAAGTGATATAACTCATTCCCCCACCCCCCCCCCCCCCCCACACACACAAACAAAGTGATAAAGAGTTTATGGAAGTGGGGGCCTTTAAAAATTTCAAAAAAAAAAGATAACGAGCAAGTAGCTTCTATAAACTCTTTAAAGTATGGTGAGAACCCTAATTCCCTTCTAGTTATTAAATAATTGCTTGTGATTGCTTGGTTTACCCATTCCCTCTTTCCTATGGTTGATCAAAATTCAATAAACAATTACAGAAAGTTTGCATATGCACCACACAACTCTTATTATATCTACATATTTAACTTATACTTTTATATTTATTTTTATAACACTAGTGTAATAAACTTACATATGAAAATATGTATTCCATTCTTAAAATGTGATAGTGATATTTTTGATGTGATATTACAGATTTGAGCGCTCTGCATGTAAATATTAAAATGTGGGTGTTAGTATGTAATACATAAGAATTGTGTGGTTTGTAAGGAAATGCCTCAAGAATAATTTCAGCATATCAGTGATAGCACTACCTCCAACAAAATTGGAGGGGCACAGCCGCACAAATCAAGACCTTGATCTACACCACTCATACTTCTTTAATAATTCAACTATCTTGGTTGTCTGGCAAAAGCAAACAAATATGAAGTGTTTCGGATTCATCTCTATTTGGTAAATAATTTGTTGGGGCATTTACATACATACACTCAATTCCTATGTTTTTACATATATAACACAGATTTTGTTTTTTACATTTGTACCACCGAAAATTTTAATAACAAATAAAAAATACCGCCATTTTAACTTTTAAAAAGGGAAGTACTCCATTTCATGCATAGGTTAGGTGTTATGCAAGTAAAAATTAAACCTTTTGGTGATAAATATGTAAATACTTAGGAATTGAGTGGCCTGTATGTAATCTTCCTAATTTGTTTTGCTTGCTAGTTTTAGCAAAGTTTTCTCCCTTCCCTGGGGTTGAGCTGAAATTCTTCTGGTTTCTTTTATTTTTGTGAAATTTCTATGAAGCTATCTTCATCATATTCTAGCCGCATATGAGGGCTCTCCCTCTGCAATTACTCTCAAATTTTTTTAGCAATTGAACTATCTGAGACCATAACACTGCATTTCCAATGCTCATAAAGCTAAATTCCTGGGAGTTATTTCTTGGGACACTTACATACAACCCAATTCCCATGTATTTACATATCAAACACCTAAACTTTACTTTTTTACATTTACAGCACCCAAATCCTTCATATCACATCATAAATACCACCATTCTAACTTTATAAAAAATGAAGTACATCTTTTCATAGATAGGTATATGATAGCATGTATCAAAAAATTGAAATTTAGGGTCAAGACATGTTAATACATAGGAACTGTGTGGTATGCATGTAAATCTTCCATTTTTTTCCTTTTTTCACCACCTGATAATGAATATTTTCAATGCAGTTCTGCGAATGGAGCTCGAAATTAAGCAGTTCATGCAGAACAAAGATCAACACCAATTTGAGTTCCAGCCCTTCCCCACCTCATACCTTCGGTGTGCAGCGCACCGTGTGTCTCAACATTACGGCCTACAAACAATGTCAGTCGACAATATTACAGATTGTGGTATTGGGAGCAGAATAGTTGTCAGAAAAACTGCCGAGAGGGCATATCCACAAATTTTTTTGTCAGATATACCCTTAAAACAGCATGAAAATGGAAAAGCCGAACAAGTTAAAATTTTCGTCCGGCGCGGACCGAGCAAAGCTTCTTCTCTACACGATACATCAGAGTCGGGTGACAGGAACTCGATGAGGACAGTTGAAGAGCGAATGGAGGAGTACGATAAAGCTCGAGCCCGTATTTTCAGCTGCTCTCCTGTTCCAACTGCCATAGGAAATGGCCCTTATATTGGAGGAGACGAGAAGGAAAGCAAGGATGCAACTTCCAGAATCGCCATCTTCAGGGATCGACAAAAAGATCGAAGTGATCCTGATTATGATCGGAGTTATGATAGGTACGTCGAACCATGGGTGTAACTTAGTTAAGCTCACTCGATAGCTTCCTCGGCAACTGGGCTCGGTGAGCTAACAAGCAAGCTCAAGCTAACTTCGACTCAACTTGTTAGCTTGTGCGCCTTGCGCTTGTTTAAAGAATAATTGGATCATTGACATGCATGCCACTCAACTCCTCATGCAATTACATTTCCAACACAAAAATTTCAATATATATATATATATGTGCGCGCGCGCGCGCGTGCGCCCCATCTTATTTTTGCATAGAAATGTGGATGTCACTTTTAAAAGGTTAAAATGTTGATATTTTTGATGTGCTAAGAAATTGTTCTTTCATGATAAACAAGTCGGTTCGAAGTGGTAGAAGTAAGCTCGAGCTTGAACACCCTCGACTCGAGCTGGACGTCTAATTAAATCTGTTCTGAAATCGAGTAATGCCTTGGTGTTTCAGGTATGTCTCGGGTTTTGGGCCTTCTCATAAATTTTCCGGGGGAGTTTCGAATGTCGGGCAGCCGTCGATGATGATGTATGATGGAGGCTTCTCTCAGCTGGCTTTTAGGCCTCAAGTTCTTCCTACTCTCAGTAGTTTTGGTGCTTTTTATATGCAGTGGCCTACACCTGCTATGATGTATTCGCAGTCCTATGAGCACTTCAGGAATGCAGTATTTCAGGTGAGAAAGCTCATTCATACCATAACTCATAATGTTGGACTACAAAAGACCCCTTTTTTTTTTGGCAGGGCATTTACAGACATACCACCCAATTCCTATATATTTACATATCTATGCCACTCAATTCTTTGTGTATTTACATATGGAACACCCTTTTTTTTTTTTTCGAAAGAGCAGCTTTGGCTCCTTATACATTCCATCGAAAAGAAAAATACAAAAATAGAAAAGAGGTCCTATCTACCACACACCAAACAACACACACAAAACAAGAAAACTAAGGTCCTCTTTTCCAAATAAAAAATAAAAAAAGAACTCACACATCCGGGACTAGAAATCAACGACTAATTAAGATGTTTAAAAGCTAAAGCTAACAATGCATCAGAAAAATTTAAAAAAAAAACATTAGCAGAAAACATCTTCAATCCAAACTTAGCAGTCCAGTGAGCTACAGAGTTGTCATCACGAGAAACATGATTCCATAACACATTCAAACCAATAGATAAGTCTTTAATCCATCGAATCTGCAATAAAATGATGTTACACATCGAACACCTGAACTTCAATTTCTCCTTTCTTACTTGTGCTCTCTCACCTAAGCATGTAACGGTGTATTTCACTTTTTAAATGTTAAAATGATGTTTTTTTATATTTTTGTATTTGATATGAAACATTTGGATGATATAATGGTAAAATGCAAAATTTAGGTATTATATATGTATATACATAGGAATTCGGTGTTATTTATATAAATACCCTCTAATTTTACATTTTTAGCACACAAATCTTTTATATCACATCAAAAATACCATTTTTCATTTTGAAAAAGGTGAAGTACATCATCAATACTCCATTTCATCCATTAGTAAGTGGTAGATATGTAAAACATAGGAATCAAGTGGGTCTGTATGTAAATCTTCCTTTTTGTTTTTTGAACTTGAATCATATTCTTTCTTATCATCATGAATGCCACCCAATACCAATCTATTTACATATTTAACATTTAAATTTTGTTTTTTACATTTTTAACTTTTGTAAAGTAAAATTCATTTTTTCATGCACATGTAAAGTGGTATGTATGTAAATATTGAAATTTAGGTGTTAGACATGTAAATGCAGAGGAATTGAGTTGACTGGATTGGTATATATGTAAATTTTCCTATTTATTTCTGATGACAATCTGTTCTTTATGCAGGCTTCCACTTTACCAGCAACCTTTGAGCATTGATCATTTGCAGAACAGCTAGAAATTGCAGTAAGTTTTTACATTTCTACCCAAAAAAAAATATATTGTAAGCAGTAACTTCTGAAGACATGTAAATTACCAGTTTCTACTACTGATAACTGTTTTGTTTGATAGATCTTATGTCAGCATATATATATATTCATCCTTGATTTATTTATTTATTGTTTATTGTTTTATCATTAAAATTCATTTTATTTATGAAAATAATTTACATGCCTTTTAATGATTATATGTACTGAATGACAAGATTCACTTGCATGCCCTTCAATTCTATTGTTTTTACATATCTAACCTCTAACTTTTTAATTTTTACATAATTATCATTTTATGCTGTATTTATTTTTTTCCAAATTTTATAAGTTAAAATAGTATTTATTTTATGTGATGTGAAAGATTTGGGTGGTATAAATGTAAAAAGTAAAATTTAGGCATTAGATATGTAAAAACATAAGAATTGGGTGGCATGCATGTAAATGACAGGATGGGTAAAACTTTATTGCGTATGCTTACCGGAAAATTTATTAATAAAATTTAGATATTAATATAAATGTATCTTCTTTATATATATATTTTCTGTATTATTCCGCCCAAAACAATGCTAATCGCGGAGTAACACTAGGAATGTTTCTTCGTGTTATTCCCGTGTTATTCTGCGTTATTGTGGGATTCCACGTGTCTCTCATGAATTGGGTTCAGTACGTAACTCGACGTGCATAGTCCGGATGTAATATTTTACTCTTCCAGAGACCATAATTGAGATAAAGGTGAGATTTTTAAGCGGCAGAAAGTTGCAGGAGGATGGAGATCTGCTTGATGTATTATTTTTTTATAAAAATTACATATATAATGCTAAATAAAATTAATTATAACGTAACACGAGCAGATTCTGAGCTTATTTCAAGTTGAAACGGATCTAAAAAACTCAATTTGAGACAGTTAGTTTCAATTTTGAGTTAGATTGAGCTGATTTCAAGCTAAGACGGATTTGAATAGTTCAATTTGAGCCAACCCGTTTAGGTTTTGAGCTGGATCGAGTTAGATTCAATTTTGAGTTGAGCTGGTTCAAAGTTGACTACAACAAGCCATGAGCTCATTCCGAGCCACACTCAATCTATTTTAGCTGCCAACTTAAAATCGAATCGTTAACGACTCTAATGATAATTTTAAATTACTAAAGAATTGAATTTGAGTGCTTAGGGTCTGTTTGGGGCAGCTGCAGTTTATTGAATAATCTGCTGATAAGCTGATTAAAAATAATCTATTGATAAGCTATAGGTGTGGCGGCTATTATAAAATTTTATTTTTTTGAAAAAGCTAGACCGCTGTCTGAAAGCTGTCACCGATCCTAGATAGGTGTGGTGTGAAAAAGCTTCTTTCTGCGTTTTGAAAACGCATAAGCTGTCAAAACGCTGTTTACCCAAATAGGTCAAGTGCGTTTTCAAAACGGCACCGCACCAAATAAACTGCCCATATTCTGACTGGAAAAAATTGTGGGGGCATTCAATGAGTTCTTAATCTAACATGTTGAAACCGAGATTGTTCAGAAAACACACTCAAGAAATAGAATGTTCTATTACGAGACAATTAAGAGAGAGAGAGAGAGAGAGAGAGAGAGAGTGAAGGAGCAGTACTAGCCAAATAAATGGTGTCATATATCCATAATGTAAAACCATATTATAAGCCTAGTTCTCAATATTACAAAAATAAATATTAATTAGTCCCCTAATCATTAACCTTTCAGGTGGCCTTTTGATAATTTATAAGATTATTTGCATAAAATAAAGCTCGAAACCTATACAAGCGATAAAGATCGTCGATCGTCTCATAGGTCTTAGATCAATCGATTTATGATCCGAATGACTGATCCCATCGATCGTTCTGAAGGTTGATGACCGTCTTGAGGAGCTTTCTTTTGACATCTTATGTCGATCGTTCAGTAAGGTATTTTCTCTATTGCTAGTCATTTGGAAACTATCGTCTATTGCTAGTCCGATCAGTCGTACTTCCTTCTCGGGTCACCCATCCGTATGAATAAAGCGGCAGTGATGCGAGTAAAGCTTTCTAAAACTAATGCACTACCTTTTTTTTATTTAATTTAATTCAATCAAAATCATTTTTACCTATTATTATTATTATTTTTTTAACAACTTAGGCTTCAAGTACAAATTTTAAATTTAAAACAAGAATACTAATGCCATTTTTTATATTTGAAATTTTACAAATTAAACTTAGGAATAGGGCTGTAAAAAAAATCGTTGTTCGCGAACAGTTCGTGTTCAGTTTGTCAATAAGTGTGTTCGATTCGTTTGATGAGTAAACGAGACGAACATGAACAATTTTTTTTTCGTTCGGTTTGTTAAACAAATAAAACATGAACAGATGATGTGTTCGTTCGTGTTCGAATCATTATTGTTCGAAATCTAAAATAATTTAAAGTAATTATATATATAAAGTTTATGATATTTAAAAAATTTAAATTTTATGAATTATATTATATAATAAATTAATAGTAATAATATATTAATATATTATATTAGTAATATACTAATATAAATATTACATATTTATATAATATAAATTATATAATTAATATAATATGTTATTTATATATATTAATATTATGGCTATCAAACTGACTCGTCGTTCGTGAATAGCTCGTGTTTGACTCGTTCGTTAAGAAAAGAACATGAACGGTGACTTCACGAACAATTTCAAACACGAGCTTATTTCAAACAAACTAATTTTCAAACGAACCGAACACAAAGACAAGCTTTGTTAGTTCGTGTTCGGTTCATTTACACCCTACTTAGGAACATTCAAATTCAAATTTTAATAAATCTATAGTCCAATTGAACATATCTACGAGGGGAGAACAAAGACACCGATTGTCTTATGATGTGAGTCCAAATAAACAATATATATATATATATATATATATATATATATATATATATATATATATATATATATATATATTAAATGTAATTAAAAAATTTTATTAGAGTATTTAATAAGCTAAATAATCTCTTAATTCTTAAATACTTCTAGTTAAAAAGAAATCTTAGGCAAACAAATTATAAATTGCTCCCATTTCTCGTATAAATAAAAATCAAAATAAATTAAGAATTCTATCTCTCGTTCGATAACAATCATCACTGCAAACGAATGCTCTCATCGATTGTTATTGTCTGTCTATTGACACTCGATTATCATTACTTAACCGTCTTCACTCGAACCCTGTTACTTGATCAATGTCGCCTGATCATCATCATTTGACTATCATCATTTACTCCCTATAATTTGATCGTCGCAGAGCCAACATCATCCAACTACCATAACATATGTAGTTGATTAACACGTTTACTTTATATATGATTATTGTTTAGTCTCGTAATAACCACATTACTTAAATAATGATCAAATTAAAAAAAAAATCATACTGTATAATATGATAAATATCAGGCATTTAACTATCATCGAGATATCAACAAACGAGTTAATATACTACTTAAATAATATAACTTACATGATACAAGCTATCACTGAGCTTAATATCGAGTATTTAACAAGTTATGACATAGAATAATAGCAGCAACGAGAGAGAAATTTATAATTTTTAATATTTATTTTCAGTATAAGAAATTATATAGAATGGTGAAATTTTATTTTATTCAGGGTCTAATTTGAATAAGTTTTTAATCATGCCGACCGTCTTGATGAGACGAGCCTAATGGTATCAAATTGGTTCAATACGGGTCCACTCAAGCTGATATAAAGCCATTGAAGCATCATTAGATGTTTTGAATCATTAATCTGATGATCAAACGAACTCCAAATTTAACATATTTATGTTCAAATCGAGCGTGTCAATGACAAAAATTTAACGAGCCTATGTTTGAAAATTTTTGAGGTCATCAGGACATTCAAATAATAAAAGAAACTATCAATGATTAAGGGGGATTAACGTGGGTCGTCCGATCATATGGTTTGTAAAGTTATTCGCTAAAATATCAAAATACCCTTGCCCATAGGATATAATAGGCTCCCTCTTCTTATTGAGCAGGAGGAGGGAAAGAAGAATTTCATATCGTTATTTGTGGTTCTTAATTCTTATCTTGATAGGTAACGGGTGATGACTCAGTAAACTCGTGACTTGTAAGTCTCGAGGTAAATCTTAATGTTCGCTTTCAAAATTAGTGTTTGTTCTGTCACCTTATCAGCCGGGTTCTTATCAAAGTGTGTGTGTCTCTCTCTCTCTTAAAGATGTTAGGCGAAAATCTCTTGTTTTTTTAATCGTAAGTTAAGGCAAATTTGGTAGCATGATATTGCCTATTATTATGCTTTAGTCATGGATCTAACTTAAATCCAGTTGAACATAAAAAAAAAAGTAAAAAATAAATTCAACGCTCCCTTAAATCGAATTTTCATGCTTTATGTGAGACGGATTCATTCCATCATCGCTCACTCCTTCGTTGCATCATGATTTTCGTAAATCCAGATTTATCGAATATTACAGTGTAAATATAGGATCATATGGGATGGGGTATGTCTCTCCAAGAGTATACTAGGGTATCATGAACTCGAACTTAGGCAGGTCCTCTTCCATATGTTGAGTTGGGAGTGCCTGCTCCCCCTGCTCCTCCATTCTCTTCAATCTTCTGTTTCTGTTTCTGCACTGGGTGCGAGACAACCCAGTCTTCATATTGGTGAGTCCGGCAGTACAACCCAATCTCCATCTTGGCGAGTCCGACAGTTGAGGCATCTATAATGCCCCGCGCTACGACAACCATCACGAATCTAAGTCCTCCTTGCTTGATTTGTCGACGATCTCTTCGAGTTTCATTAATTCAATCTTCCACTTAGCTGCACATTCATGCAAATAAGCGGTGAAGTTATTAGCAGGATGGGTCTAAGTTTGAGAATGATGGAGGAAATGAAGAAAGGAAGAAAGGAGACTACTTCAAAGGAAGGAGAAACCCTAACAGAGAAGAGGTTTGGCTATGTTGCTTTCACGTGAGACTATGGCCTACAACACAACTTTTATATGTTTACATGAATAGTATTGATATGCATATGTTAGAATTTTTTTGAGACGTAGGGTTTTGTTTTGTTTGTAAGTGCGTACAAGTCTGTAAGAGGTATCTTATTGTAGAGAAATAATGAGAGCGAGAGAGAGATGTATGATAGTTTTGAGAGTGAAACCTACGAAATGTGTTAAATTCTTATCTTTGGTAAATCAGAGGAATGTGAATCCTTGGAGGTTCTCTGAGTTATCAGATTTCAAAGAGAGAGACGGAGAAAGATTGTGATATGTGAGTCATGTGTTGTCGATATGACACATGTTCCTGCTATTTAGGTGAAAAGATCAAGTCCTCGAGTGTTTTGGATGATATCCTTAATAAGGGATTAACATATGTCCTTATTAGTCTTGACAACCTCATTCGATGATTACCATCGCACGGGCGGGCTAGCTTGGCCGTCCTTATGAACAGGATGAGTATAATCGGATCGTCGGGTGAGCTAGATTTAACTACTTCGAAAAGTGGGCTCGATCCACTAAATGAAAATAATATGTATTCTCGTATTTTTATATATATTAAGTTTTTCGATTCTCTTAATTCTTTGATCGAATTTTCATTAAAAGAAAAAGGCAATGAAAATCTTTTTTGCCGTTTTGAGACCATTGAGGTAAGGATCATAAGGCTTACCATGCGAATGAAGTCTTTTATTCTTGGGGGCTCGTTGATTTGTCCTATGAGGAATTGAATTTTTCTATTATCAATAACATTCTAGGATTGACCTTCGCCTGATCGCACTATATGCTTCTTCTACAGGAAGTAGTATCTGGATTTAGTATGTGAACTTTTACTAATAGCGTTCGGATTGTTGCTCCATTTCAGAAAGAGTGGCGGGGTTGCTGCAAGACTCATAAGATGGTAGAAAATATTACGTATGGACATCCCACTACGAAAAAACTATAAATTAGCATCAGAAATATCTTTGACGCAAAATAAGCGGCTGATTAGCCTCCGTTAGCCTCACTCGACTATTCCACCTCCAAAAGAAGCGACGCAAGCGGGTTGCATCTAGCAGAAGTCGCCAATTCGACGCTCTATCATCAAATTAGTGGTAGATATGGCTGAACCTAATCTTACTTATTAGTGTCAACCATGGGCAACGCTAAAGGGGACGCAAGAGCCCTAAAATAGGGCTCCCGCAAACCGCAGCTCTATTACGCGTTATCTTCTCCTTCGGCTTCCTTTCGTCATCTTCGTGACCACTTAAGCTTCTCCGGCAAATCCAACTGTGACTAACCGCTCCATCCCTGTGAGATATGTGAAGGCATAAGAAAGTTTGTGATATGTATGTAAATATCAAATTTAGTAGCAAAATGTATAAATGCATAAGAAAATTGTGGTATTTATATAAATATGAAATTTAGGTGTGAGATACGTGAATATGCATAAGAAAATTGTGGTATGTATGTAAATATGAAATTTAGGTGTGAGAAATGCAAAGAAAAAAGAAATTTTGTGCTATGTATGTAAATATGAAAAATATAGGAGTGAGATATGTAAATACATAAGAAATGTATGCTATGTATTTAAGGTTGAAAATTTAGGTGAGAGATAGGTAAATATATAAGAAATTTGAGTCATGCATGAAAATAGGAAAAATTAGGTGTGAAATATATGTGTAAATACATAAGAAATTTGTGTTATGTATGAAGATATGAAAATTTAGGTGTGAGATATGTAAATACATAAGAAATTTGAGCTATGTATGTAATTTTGGAAATTTAGGTTTAAGTTACATAATACATAAGAAATTTGTGATATGTAAGTTAGGGTGGAGTTAGGCTTCTGTTGATTTTTGTTTGGTTAAGAGTAAGATACTGGTGTAGTAATTTAATACTGTAATTGTGGGTTGATGGGTTAGTTTTGGTGTTAACGGATTAATAGGTTGATTCTCTGGATTTGTGGGTTATGAGTTTCGAGTATGATGTGTTGGTAGCCTAAGGTTTCAGTAGGATGAATAGTGTGTAGGTGCACTAATCTATAGAGCTACATTTATGTTACAGATGAATATTCGAAGCGTTAGACCGTTGATGTATAACAGATTATATCTAGGAATAAAGGGATTAATTGACAAATTTATTGTTGGTGTTGAAGAGTTCGTGCATGTGACATCGTAACTATTTGATTACCTCTTAGAAGATAGGTTCTGATGCCCCAGTGCAAAGCACAAGAATCAAGCGTACCTGACACCTCACAAAGTGAAGTTGGATATGTACCATAGGGGATTTAAACTGGATTATTGGTATTAGACTTCACATATTGAATTTGAACAAGATGTTCAGTACGAGCATGCAGGAGCCTTGTCGAGTTATGCTTCACAAACTGTTGATGATTCTTGTATGTATGAGCTAATGATTAATGATGCTAGCAAAACTCATTTTGTTGGAAGAAACCGAGCAGTGAAGAGCAACAATTTTATGACTATTAAATGTTGCTCAACTACAATTGTGGGAAGGATGCACTTCACACACATAGTTAACAATTGTCATGAGAATGCAGAGTATCAAATTCGATTTTAATATGCCCATGGAATGCTTTGATTAAGTAACAACAATATTAAATGACACAAACTAACACATGAATTAACTTTTGCGTTGCAGAGGTCCTTCACCTAATTCCCATAGCACCACCATCAGATTCGTTGAATCTTCGAGATTTGGGGTTGGCATCACCTTGGACCAAGTTCAAGACACCTCGCTGGAGGGTTAAGCAGGTTGCCTGGACCGGTGAGTAGCTCTGGGGTCAGTTGACCGCAATCTGGGCCTCTCTTGATTAAGAGAGGAAGAGGCAGATGAACCAGGCGACAGAGGGGCCCAAGGGAGCTGTGCTCCATATTGGCACATCAATCCCCTCTACGAAGCACTACAGGAGGCTGGTAAGATTCTCTTAAATATTTAAAAACTAACAATCTTTGAAGAAATTTTGTAGAGCTACCCAATTTTGTGAGCTAAGTAGGCCGAGGAGTTGAATCATGCTCCCTCTGTTGCGTAGCTGCAATGTGGCACTAATTGGCGCCCAAGGACTACACATTGTGTTTCAGAGCATTCCTGACAGGTTGCTGTAAGTGATAAACCTTAAATTAAAAGTTTATGTTGACTCTAACTATTAAAATTGTTAAGTAACCACTAGTTTTAATTGTGCGGGAGGATTTCCAACAGCTCAGGGAGAGGCACTTGGCCACTTATGGCCAGCCTTTTGCTCAAAGTAATGGTAGTCAGTCTACCACTATGTTGTTCGAGTACGATCTTTGGACCCAGGCAGCGGGGAAGAAGAATGGGAGGGTTTATGGCCTTAAAGCCAAGGTTATAACCTTCGAGTTCGAACTCTCTCATGGTCCTGTACTAAGTTCCCGAGCTCCTCACAGCCAGGCTAGGAGGCTCTTGCTAGGTATGTGGCTGCAATGAATAAAGAGATCCCCCTAGTTACACAAGTAGATGCTAGAAAACCAACATAAGATCGAAGACTATATAGTGCGCACGGCGGAGACTTTAGCAAATCATCAAGATAAGCAGCCATTTACATCTGGAGAAGGTGAGATGAGGAGGAGAAAGATAATGAGTAGTTTATTTTTATATTTTCTTTTATTCGTAAATATTATTTTGGACTTTTGTTGTGAAATTTTTAATTAACTTTACTATTCTTATTTATGGTGATTTGTGGCAGTATCTTCCTTTGTATTAATGATATTTTCTAGAGTTTTGATATGTGATATGATTGGATATAATGTGATATGTGATGTGGATTATATGTGTGCAGGTTGTGAAAATGTATTTGATGTTCTGAATTTTTTTTTTTGTGTTACAAGTTTGCGTCGGATTTGTGTTTGCTTTGGGTCGAATACCTGACGCTAAATTGGCAATAATATCTCATCATGTATCGATATATCTGCCGCAAATTCGATGTTAATCTGGCCATATTCTTAGTTTCCTGATGTTTTCAGACACAAAGGTCGACGCACGTGTAGACTAAATAAATCTGACGCTAATACGACGCAAAAACTAACACAAAATTTTTTCATCAGAATATTTGAACGCAAAATTAACGAAATTAACGTTACAGACCTCCGATATACCCGTAGAAAAAATAGGACGTAAATCGGAAGCAAATTTGAGGATAAACCTAAAATATTATCAGATTTGTCTTCATTTTACAACCGATTTGACCGATACAAATTTGCTTAATTCTAGTAATATGTTCTGGAATGTATGTTGGTATTCTGCTACACACGTTGTGACTCCCCAGTAGATTTCACCACAAGGAACACGTGGCAGTCTATGATGGGCTTCGTAGCCGACAAACAGTGGTTGACAGTGGTCAGTGCCTGCGGGAGCGGGAAGCGTTCAACAGATATTCGGTGCATAAACGACACTGTGGCTCAATTCCTTCACTTGTTTTTCTTTAGGCTCAGCCATAGATCTCTGGTCAAGAGAGAATAGAGCTATATTTATAAGGTATTGGAGAGGCTCTCTATAAATAAGAAAAGTATGCAGACGAATCCATTGGACTGCTCGGAGAGGCTCCCTCGATCAGGCTGGATTATATGATCATTTGAGTTTCTTAATGATGTTGGAATTAAGTGATCTTCAGCCCGTTGGAATCTTCTCTTCGAGATTCTTGATTTTCAGATTTGGAATATGTTCGACTTTTTAATTGACACCCTAAACTTCTAAACATGGCTTAATTGTTTGATATGAGCTTAATTTTATTCAAATTAGACCAAATTTAGTGTCATTGGGTTCGTCTCAAAAAGGAATTGGTTTATTTTTATCTTATAATGATAACTATTATAGCTTCTTAAGAAATACATCGATGAAAACTGTCTATTTAAAATTTAACTCGAGAATATTAATCGAACAAACAACCCACTTTGAATTTAATCAAACATGCCAATTCAATTTATATGCTTTTTTCTTTCTTTTGCCAGCTGAGTGTCAATTTCGTCGATGCAATTGAATACACGAAAAATATTACGTGTGGATGATATACGTACTTATCTATATACTAGGGGTGTCTTAGTTTAGTATATACTCGAGACGTGCACGGCCTCTAATCCCCATATATAAATGGCCGTACTTAATTTTTTCTCCAATCACTTATCATTTATTGAGAAAATAGTGAAATGACTTTGCGTACGTCATCCAGACGCGAGCTGGATCCGAACGACAGATGTGATGTACCGACGAAAAAAATACGTTGTCAGTATATCACATCAGTCGTCCGAACATAACTCGTCCGGACACATGCAAAATTTTCTCCAAAATAATTGCTCTTAAAATTGTAAGAAAAACGTTACATCCATTTATGTATAGCTTTTTCCTTGGAATCAGCATTCTTTTGAAGTGATGTGAGTATATCCACACCATTAGAAATTATTTAACCCAAGTTAGCATGAGCATATAATATATTATATATATATATATATATATATATATATATATATATAGTACTATCTAGCTTAAACGAATATGTCAAGGTATGAGTTCTCCAACCCACCCGTATGAGCTCAACCCCCGCTAGGTCTGGGAGCGACCCGGTGTGCACATATTCAAGTACTATCTAGCTTAAAGTGACAATGCACCACTAGGTGATTCGAACCTAGAACCTAAAGAGACTTACGACCTTCAAAGATGCTACTCTACCAACACGTATACAAGCGCACGCACACACACATATGTATATATGTATGTATGTATATATATATATATAGGTCCATTTTTTATATTTCTTATGAAAAAATAATTTCATTTAGAATGATTAATTTGACTTTTATTTAAAGAGATTTAGTAGTTATAAAAATAAATATTAAAAAAATTGATATATACATATATATATATATATATATATATATATATAAATAGATTGATAGATAAAATAGGTAGATAGATCTATCTATCTATCTATCTATATGACGGACGTACATGACATGACATATATATGGGGACGTACGCAAAGTCATATATATCTCTATCTATCTATAAAATGAAGACAAATCTGATAATATAGATAGATAGAGATATATAGTACGCATGACATGACATGACATGACATGACAGATATATATATATAAATAGATTGATAGATAAAATAAGTAGATAAATATATCTTCTATCTATCTATATGTATAGATAGATAGATAGATAGATATATTACCTATTTTATCTATCAATCTATTTATCTATATATATATATATATATATATATATAATTTTAAAAAAATAAAAAAGTTAAAAGAATGTTTTCCTTTTACGAGCAAGTCAACTGTTACTCGACAAGAAGTAAGCTATGACAGCTTGTATAACTTGACCGACAAGCTTTCCCTGTCCTTGCCCCATCCCCCTCTGCTGCACCACCTTAAAACCCATTCCTCCTCCTCCTCCTCCTCCTCGAAATCCTCTAATCTCTCTTCTATATAACCCCCTCCTCCCCCACCCCTCAAAGCTCACCCCTTTCCATGGAAGAACTCAAGCAAAACCCTTCTTCTCCTTCATCAATGGCGGAAAACACTTCTTCTTCTTCCCTGACACTCTTCGGCTTCTGGGCAAGCTCCTACACCCACCGCATCCAGCTCGCCCTCAAGCTTAAAAATCTCACCTTTAACTACATCGAAGAAGATCTCACCAATAAATCCCCTGCTCTTCTTCACCACAACCCCATCTACCAAAAAGTACCAGTCCTCCTCGCCGCCGGCCGCCCCATCTGCGAATCTCTCATCATCCTCCATTTTCTCGACGAGCAGTTCCCTTCTCCCACTCTGCAACTCCTCCCCAACTCCCCCCACGAGCGCGCCACCGCCCGTTTCTGGGCCCACTTCGCAGAAGACCGCCTCGGCCCCGCCGTCGCAGCCGTATTCGCAACTTCCGGCGAGGCGCAGGCCGCCGCCGTCCACCAGTTTCGCTCCGAGCTCCGTTTAGTGGAAACAGAGCTCGCCACCGGCGCGTTCGCCGGCCGCCGCTTCTTCTCCGGCGAACAGATAGGATTTCTCGACATCGTTTTCGGGTGCGGTTCGTACTGGCTGGCGGTTTTCGAGGAGGTCGCAGAGGTGAAGTTCGTCGACGCCGGCGAGTTCCCGAGATTCCATGCCTGGCTTCGTGATTTCGAGGAACAGGAGGAGGTGAAAGCTATTATTCCGCCATTTGAGAAGCTCCTGAGTTACGCGCACGTGATACGGAAAGTTCTGTCGGGTGGCGGTGGAGGGGAGGGGGAGAATGGTGGCGGGGAGGTCGCCGGAGTTTGAGGTGGTGGTGGTAGTGGTTATTGATGAATTTAAGTAAAAGGAGTTGTAGTTTTTATTTATTTGGCTATGGTACGTTGCTATATTTGTGGAATCTTTGATTTTGGGGATTAGAGCATGTGGGGTCTGTGAGTGTACTGAAATCTACAATGCACTGAAATTTATCAGTGGAGGGTAAATGTGCAATTATGATAAATGTTTGGAGTTTTTACATTAATGTAATTTATAAATTTGTTGGGTGTTTTTGTGAGAAATTATTCTAATGAGAGTATTTAAAAAAAATAATAATAATAATAAAAGTGGGCCCCACCCTATAGGGGGTGATGTTATTGGACGGCTGCCGTCCGGACGTAATAATTTTTCATATTTTTGTAAGGGGTTGACCGTAAATCTAAAATATTATATTTGGTAAATTAGATGTGCATGGTCAATGAGTTGACTCTTGTTAGCCGGCCACTCTTCCCCTGACCACCTCACCCACTCGGCCGGCAAACTAATCAATACGGATGACTGACTCATTCATTTGTCACGTATCCATGAGACGACGTTAACGATTGGGATAAGATTTATAAATTATTGTTTATATTAAAATATCATTTGAATCTAATTTAATAATTTCTATTCTATTTTTTAATTGATTATAAATTATTGTAGCCTTGTAGTCAACTAATTTTTTTAAAACACTACTCATCAAAAAAAATAAAATAAAAAGTACATATATATATATATATATATATATATATATATATTTATGTATATAATTGATGAGTAATATTTCGAGTTAAAACGAGCCGAACATAAACGAACAAATCTTTTTCTTGTTCGACTCGTTAACTTAGCGAACGAGTCGAACATGAGTTACTTAACGAGCCGAACACGAGCTGCTCGCAAACAACAAGCCATTTTGACAGCCCTAGGAACACTCCATTTCCACCGGTTAGGGGAAGTCTTGCTCTTCTCCTCTCTCTCTCTCTCTCTCGATTTTCTTTCATCGGTCCAACGCTCTTTTCATTGGGCACGATCTACCGGACAGATATTCTCCATACTACTTTCTTCTACCGTCGGATTCGTCAAGATCCGAGCGGACATTTTTTGGCTATACAACGTGTTATTCATGTGAAAAAATGATTGTAATCGAGTTCAGTCGAGTATTTATATTATGCATTGTACTTAACTTCGTAATATTATAAGTTGTTCCTCTTTGACTGGAGCATGACTCTAACTTTCACATATATATTCAAGTTTGGGTTGTTTAAATTTTTAATAATTGAATTTGATTTATACTCAATTTATTTATGTCAATTAAATCGAGTTCATAAATAAGCAGATGATTTTACAAACATAAATAAATAATAATTGAATTAATTTGAATTACTATCTATTTATTTTATACAAATAAATAAGAAAATATATAGATTGCAAATATACTCATGAGGAAAATATTAATATACTCAATATTATGTAGTTAATGTGAATTATATAATTGATGAAAACATATTTTTATATTCATATAATGATTGATTAATTAACTAATATGAAGATGTTGGATAATAATGTATTAATTATTAAATTAAGTTAATTAATAAATATGGAGTTAATAATTAAATCTAAAATATTAATGTTATAATAATATATTATAATTTAATTTGTTTTAGTTAATCATTTTTTATTTAAATAATATATGATATATGATATAAGTTATCATCGAGCTTAATATCAAACATTTAACGAGTTACTTCTTGAACAATAAATGACTTTGCTCGTGAACATATATAAAAAAGTTTGCCTATGTTGATTTTAGTTCGTTATAAGCTTCTAGCTTGTAAAAAATGTTCAATCTTATTCATTTATTAGTTTAAATAAATTTGATCGAGTATTAATTAAAATATCTTGTCATAATATTTTGATTTTGAATGATTTAAAAATATGAAGATTGATATATTTTAGGTTAAATTATTATATATTGAATTGCTGAAAATATTGCATCCTTTAAATTATACATAAATAATCTAATAATATCATGTCATCGAATTTAGTTTGTATTAAATCATTGAATCAAGAATCTCTTCTTTCAATTTAATGTTTCACTATGGTAAATTAAGAAATTAGCATTTCAGCTTTGTAAGGAAATTCAGCACATACAAAAATAATAAAGAAGTAATAGGAGGGGGCGCCTTGATTTTTACGTGTAAAACCCTAGAAAGTAAGAAAAACCGAGTGTTGTGGCCCAGTCGATGTGATCCACCATGTAAAGTGAGTACATATGTTCACTCTTCTCCTAAATTAGGAAAGATGGAATTGCAGAAGTACAATAATAGTTCGACTTTTGTCTATGGGCTACAACAAATGTAGTTCTCGCCGATAGCGGCAATAGTGGGTTGCAATGGTTGTTAGTAGATAAGAAGGCAGTAGTCTGGGACAAATGTTGTATGTGGTGGCTTTAAAAGCCTAGACTTGTTATAGAGGTCATAGTTGAAAGTCGCAATAGTAGTTGGTCATATTGATCATCGTTTATAGCTTCATGAGTGTCTGTTAGCCACAAAGATCATAATGGAAATTGGAATGACAACAATTGGCTATGTAGGTCGTAGCGGTGAACTGTAATAACATGCGTAAGTCACATAGACTAGAGTTGGGATTTGCATGAGATGTGAGTCACATAGGCTGTAGTGGTGAGTTGTGATAACATTTGTAGGACACATAGATCAGAGTTTAGAGTTGCATGAGATGTGAGCCACGTGTGCATATGCCGTAGTGGTGATTTGCGATAACATCTATAAGCTACAAAGGTTGGAGTATGGAGATGCAAGAGTTATGAGTCACATCGATTATAGTTTGGGTCAGATAAGACCCAAGTTTGGGTTAGGTTAGACCTGGGTTTAGGTTAGGTTAGGGTTTCGGTCAGGTTAAACCTGGTTTTGTTAGACTACAATTGGGTAAGGGTTACGCTGGATTCGGGCCAACCTAATCTAAGACTAATTGAGTTGGGTTAGCCTAGCCTAAAACTAGACTTGAAATAAAATACTTGAATTTAAAGTAAAAGAAAAAGGAAGAGGAAACTTACTAGAGAGGAAGATGATCGAAGGAGGCTTGCCAAATAAATTTCTTCCTTTATTCGCTCTCTACAAGAAGAATTAAGGTAGTCGGGAATCAATGTTGAGAAAAGGAGAACAAGTGCTTATTTATAGGCTGAGGAGGCCGCATGTGGCCATCGATTGGGTGGTGAGTCAATGGCCTAGATCATTTCGGTGGTTAGAGGTGTCACGGATCGGCTCTAGCGAAGTGACACGACGATTCATCGATGGATCTGTTGACGAAGGCCACATATCGCTGGTGTGGCATAAAAACATGGTCATGCCAACATTGGGCATGCCACACCGGGAAATATTTGGGCATGGTCACATCTAAACAGGACGCTACCACACCAAGAAACATTCAAGGTGTGGTCTCATCAGGCCAAAAAATGGCATAATTAATTCAAGCCGAAAGTGGCTACACCATACTCAAGTGTAAGATAAATGTAAATCATATGTGACCAAAAATGAGTTAAACAGTAGGAGTTGAAAGTTCCATGAGTTGTGATCCACATATATCATAGTTGTAATATATGTCATGGTGGTAAACCGTGATACTTTATGTTTGTCATAAAGACTTTAGTTCGGAGTAGCATGAGTTGTGAGCCCTATAGGCCTTAGTTGGTCACATAAGTTATGGTGGCGAGCTACAATAACTTTTTTTGACCACATAGACCAAAGTTAAGATTTGCACGAGTTGTGAGCCACATAGGTTATAGTTACTTACAGATTTTGTAATGGTGAACTACGATAACATATGTTTGCCACAGATGGCAGGGTTGGGAGTTGCATGAGCTGTGAGCCACATGTGCCTAGTTGGTCATATAGATCTTAGTGGAGAGCTATAATGACTGTTGTAAGCCATAAAAGATGTAGTTGGGAGTTGCGTGAGATGTGAGTCATCCAGGTCATAATGGTTAGTTGTGAGTCACGTAGGCCATAATTGTGAGTTGTGATAACTTTCATAAGCCATAAATACCAAAGTTAGGAGTTTTGTGAGCTATGAGTCATGCAAGCCATGTTAGAGTCACATAGACTGTAGCAGTGAGTTGCAATGGTGTTCGTAGGCCACAGAACTTGGAGTTGGGAGTTGCATGAGTTATGAGCCACATAAGCAGTCGTTGATCACATAGACCACGGTGGTGAGCTACAATAGCGTATGTAGCCCACATATATCAAATTTAGGAGCTGCATGAGTTGTAAGCCATGTACTTTGTAATTGATTCAAAGGCCACGATGGTGAATTGTAAGAGTTTCAGCAGACCACCAGACACAGTAATTGGTGTTATATTATTAGGTGGTTATAATACAAATATCACTTGTTGATATACAATGCAATGAGAGAATTTCATGAATCTGGAGAAAGTCATTGTATTCTGAGTTTGGTGGTTACATCCAGTTACTGTGGGGAGTTATTGTTGAATCATTGACACACAATGTTTGGGTATATTGTTGTACAATATTTAAGACACCGAGTTGCTTCGTAACGTACGCTGTTGCTCCACGTTGTGCTTTCTTACTTCCTAATATTTATAGTTACTCTGCAAAGTGCTTCGTTGCAATGTACTTCATAACTCTGTAAGGTCTAACAATGGCAACGAGATAGCATTTTAAATATTTATTATGATATTAGGAGAGCAAGTCCTTGTAAAAATAAGGCCTAAATAATCAATTCATAAAAATAGAAATTATATTTTTCATTTTTTATTAAAATATAAATAAAATAAAAAGTAAATATTACCCTACAAAACACGTGATAATAATTTGAGCTAGCAAGACATACTTTATAAACTTTTTGACTGACTGTGGCACGCTTTTCCTATTGTCGGCTGTTTTGTTGAAATAAAAAATTATTTAAAATAAATAAATAATTGCATATAGATATTACATAAATATAAAAAAAAAATTATTTTCTTATATAATTTTATTTTAGATGCTCTTTGCAATAATTGTTGGTAATGTTGTAAATGAGTCGAGCTTAAGCAAGTTCGAGCTTAGCTCATTCGAAATTGCTCGTGTTTAAAATCGGCGTGAACAGTGTGTTCTTGTTCGGCTTGATTTAAATATTATTGTCCGTGTTCGGCTCGTGTTAGTAAAACTAAAATTAATTGGAAAAAAATAGAGCTAGAGCGTTGGATTCGAACATAGACAAAATTACAACACAAATTGTTATGATATAAACTTAGATATAAGTATATATAATATATTGTTATATAAAAAATTATATGATTATTATTATTATTATTATTTCGAGCTAAAACGAGTCGAATACGGGCGGAGAAATAGTTGTTTGTGTTCGGCTCGTTTATAATTTATGCTTAAAAAATTTGTTCATATTCGGCTCGTTTACTTAACGAACGAGTCAAACAGAAGCTACTTAACGCGCCGAACATAAGCTGTTTGCGAACAACGAGCTTTTTTGACGGCCCTAATTCATGTTTTATTTTCATTTTTTTATGGTGAATACTAAATATATTATAATGCATACCCAAAATTCCTGTAATAGGATTCAAAGTCTGGGCCTCAAACTTTTACATGAGGTTGATTTAGTTCTCAAGTTTATAAAAGTATCAAAATAGTCCCAACTTCTTAAATTGAGGTTGAAATTTTTTAATTTTGAATTAATTGGGTTCAAAATTAACATTTTATAAATTTTGAAATTAAATTGATGGGACTACTTTGGATGAGGGGAAATTTGTACATGGGATACTTTGGGCCATGGCAGTTAGCATGCATGGTGGGGCCCACAAGATTGTCCAAACACCAATGATGTTCATTTTTTTTTAAACACTTAATTTCATTAATTAATTAATTTTTTTGGTCACAAGTTTCATATTTTGATTAAGGGTTGGTTTGGGGCGGCAGTACATTGGCGGTGTGATACCGAACCACAATTTTATCTTTTTAGATAAACTGCATTTTGACAATTTTTTCCAAAAACTGCCATCGAAATGTGTATTTTCAAACTAGACAGACTTATAAAAAAAATTGTAATTGTCATCGCAGTTTTTTGAACAATATTATTTTATAGCAGCTTCACATCTATTTTTTAATAAACTGCAGCTGTCCCAAATATACCCTAAATTGGTATTGTGAGAAAATTAGTGGACCAATATCTGAAGATTAAAAAAGAAAGGTGGTGAAACATTACATATAGCACCAATTTAGTTTAATTTTTATCTGATTTTAGCATGATTTTGAGATATTGGAATCATTTTGCTCATAAATAAGTTGCATACATGAATTAATTTTCATTATTATGAGAAATAATAAAATCACATATTCTTATATATTGGATGACGCGCAGTCTAGACGATAAGCTCGTAAATGTAAAATGTTCATGTAACGCCCTCATTAATGAATGGTCAAACATATAACTTTAGATATTGTGCGAATTCTCTTATAAATAGAAGATCATTTTATGAATAAAATATGTCTAAGAAGCTAAGACACAGCAGTTCGAAAATATATTGCATCAGGAGTCCTGATGCAACCTAATGTAGTTTTGCATCGAGTCTCCAATCAAGATATACCACGTGTACAGACAAAACCCTCTTCGTAAAAAAAAATAATAATTTAATACATATGTGAGCATACATATACACATGACAGATCTTGATTAGAATCCTGATACAGTTTGTATCAGGGCTCCTGATGAAATATTTTTCCGTGCACTTCTTTTCGTTCTCTCTCTTTCTTCGTGCTTGTTAATGTAATAGAAATATCTTATTAAATAAAATAATTATCAATATTTCTTAGAAAAAGAATTACAAAGCTTTCTAAACATTTTGACCACAATAGTAATTGGAAGCGTGGGCTTACATTCCAGCAACCAGTCGTGGCCCATTTACGCCTTAGCCCACTCCTCATTTTCGGGCCGTTTGGCTATAAGTATAAATCGATAATTAGTTAGTCAGCCATTTAGTCATTAATTAAAATTTTATTTAAACTAATTAAACATTAATTATCAAAATTTATTTAATTAATTAATCATAATTTATTTTTACCAAACTTTATTAATTAGAAAGTAAATTACTCAAATTATAATTAGTTTATGAAAGTATATCAATCAACCAATGCTTGCTTATAGGCTAAATTAAAAAAAGTTAAATTAAAGTAAGAATAAACTCATCTTAATAATAACTCAATAATCATTATCTAATAAATTATAAAACTTGATGCGTCTGTAGAAAATTTGCGGCGGTAGAGTTATGAGTTATCATCTTAGCGTTACACGAGAATTCAACACACACTCAGGAAAAAGAAAACAGCTAGCAGTGACACTAAAAGTTTTTACGTGGAAAACCCGTAAAGAGAAAAAACCACGAAATCTGACCCAATTGTAAAAATTCACTATAGGTTGATGAATACAGAAACCCCTTGTCTCACATATGAGAAAAAATTATTAGATTTTCCAAGTTGCAACATCCCCCCCCCCCCCCCCGGTGGGTCTCTATTTATAGAACTATGAACCAATTTGATAAAACAATCCAGAGACTTTCCTTCGATCATACCACATTTGATGGATATTTGAGTGTCTTAACGATGTCAGAATTGAACAATTTTGGGCTCGTTGGATTCGTCTTGACTTTTGTGAAGATTCAACTATAGACTTCCTAGAGTCGACATTCATTTGACTTTCAAAATGTGTCTAAAAAACTTTCAAAAGCCATTTAATGGCTTGATTTGAGCTTGATATGGTTCGGCTTGAACTAATTTTGGTAACATTGCTGAAATCAGAGTGTTGTATGAGTTTTTATCAAGTTTGAATATCTCTTGTTAAAAAGATTATTTCGAGATTTATGATTTATTTTGAGATTCGTGTCAGATAATCTAATTTTGTTGGTGTATAGAAACTAATTAAAAAAGATACAAATTCCAAGTTTTAAAAATTAAAATAAAAACACAATAATTAATTAGCTTAATATTTTTAAATAAATAACTCCTTTTAAACCATAGCAATCTCCATGCCTTCCTCTTCCTCCTTTCCTGCCGGAAACCCTAGCCGACTGTCGAGGCTCCCATCTTTCTGATTTAGCTTAAAATCCTGCTCAAATACTGCTACGAAACAGGTCCGAAGGTGATCCGGCGGAGATCTGGCCGTCTTCTCTTGTTCCCAATTCTCGCTCACACAGGCGAAGCGATTTGTTGCCTTAAACCTCTCCATCTTCGGCACGATTTTTTATCCTTGTTCCCAATCCTCAAATCGCGCAGGAAGAGTTCGCAGCAGTTTCAGTTGGTCTCCTCTCCCTCTATCAAGGTAAGCTCTCGATTTACTGTAACTGTTGTTGAGCGGTGGCGTGGCAGAGATCGGGAATCATTCTCGCTGCAATTGTTTATCCGTAAGGTTTAAATATATATGTCGAGAGAAGTCATGTATTTATCATGATTATTGAAATGAAAATAATGTTTTGCATGCTTCGTCCTCTTCTTAGGTTTTGTGCTTGGTCACTTTCTCTTCTTCTCTCTTCATCCTTCCTCTTTCAATCATTGAAGCTTTCTGCAAATTTTGGTAGCGCCTGTCTAAATTAATTAGTATCAGAGCCCAATTTGATCCGAAAATCATCATTATGATAAGTGGTAGGATGAACAATGGTTTCGAAGCATCCATGGATTTCTCAATTACGTTTTTCTGATTTTCTGTTCTTTAGCATCCATGACTTGTAATTAATTTACAAAAGCACTGAACTTGAAATCATTGTGCGGTCTTTCATCTTTCAACTATTTCTTCGATAGTTCTCAAATAATATCTCTTTCTCCTGCTAAGCAAATTGAAATGCTTGAAACCATAAATGAATCTGTTAGTTTGTTCTTATTCAAGATATTATACTAGCATAAGTTCTTAGATTATTTTGGGATTGAATCTCCTCCAACTTGCTTGAACTTAAATCGATTTGAGCCCTACATATAATCTATGATTATCTCTCATCTACCAATTTATTCTCCCTCTCACTCTCTCTCTCTCTCTCACACACACACACACATTTTGCTTCTTTATTCTCTCATTAACAAAGTCAAAACAAATCGTGTTTATCTCTTCTATTTGTTTTAAAAATGGAAGATTTATATGCATACCACTTAAATCTTATGTATTTACATATTTAAACATCAATATTTACATATATGCCTAACTTCCTATGGATGATAATGTTCACTTTTTAAAAGTTAAAGCAGTTGTATTTTTGATGTGATATAAAAAATTTTGGGTGGAATAAAAATGTAAAATTTGGATGTTGGATATGTAAATATATAAGAGTTGTATGGTATGTTTGTAAATTTCCCAAAACAAAATCTTACCTCCTTTTCCAAGTGAAGGCTCTTCTTCTCTTCATATAGAAGCTTAAATCCTTCCTCTTCCCTTCAAAAGATAACCAAATAACTGAAACTTCACTTTTTTTGCCTTTCCTGATGTTTCCCTTCTTCCTTCTTGTGCCATTATTTACAAAATTTAGAAGATCATGAGAAATCTGAGACTAAACTAAGGAACCTATTGCCCTTTTTTACAATGACAATAAAGCATAGAAATTTATTTACAAATTCCCTTTTTTATATCAGTGTTTGTTTATGCTGTTCCTAACTTTGATTTATCTTTGGGATATTTACATGCATAGCACACAATTCTCATTTATTTGCATGTATTATAACTAAACTTTCATGTTCACACACATTGCACTCCAAACTTTAATATCGCAAAAAGTAGCACTATTACCACTTTTTGAAAAGTGAAATTTTCTTTTCACGCATAGGTTTAAGGCACCAATGTGCTATGTATGTACACATGAAAGTTTAGGTGCAAGATATGTAAATACATAAGAATTGTGTGTTTCTGCAGGAAAATGGAAACCTGAATTGTGTTTGGATTGAAGGTAATTATGTTTCTTTTTGGCTTTTTGTAGGAAAATGACAGCAAATGCTGAGGGAGGAAGAAGCTTTGCTCGGAGAGATCAACTACTCAAGATACAGTCACAGATACAGAAGCTATGGGAAGAAGAAAAGATTTTTGAGGTGATTTCCAGAAGCAAGCCTCCTGAAGCGGGTGAGAAGTTCTTTGGAAATTTCCCCTACCCTTATATGAACGGGTTTCTGCATCTGGGTCATGCCTTTTCTCTATCAAAGCTTGAGTTTGCCGCGGCCTATCACCGACTTTGCGGTCAAAACGTTCTTCTTCCTTTCGCATTTCATTGCACGGGTATGCCGATCAAGGCATCAGCCGATAAGCTCGCCAGAGAGATTGAACAATTTGGAAACCCGCCTTTGTTTCCTTCGGAGGATGATTTTATAGAGGAGATTGAAGGGGCGAAAATCGAAGAGGGGAGCGTAGCTGCCCCTGATAAGTTCAAGAGCAAGCGGTCGAAAGCTTCTTCAAAATCCGGAAGGGAGAAGTTCCAATGGGAGATTATGAAGAGCTTCGGTCTTTCAGATGAAGAAATTGTGGGATTCAAAGATCCCCATCAATGGCTTACCTATTTCCCTCCTCGGGCAAAAGAAGACCTCAAGTCTTTCGGCCTCGGTTGTGACTGGCGCCGCTCTTTCATCACCACTGATATGAATCCCTTTTATGATTCTTTTGTTAAATGGCAGATGAGGAAGCTGAAGGGCATGGGGAAGATTGTGAAGGATATGAGGTACACCATCTACTCTCCATTGGATGGTCAGCCGTGTGCCGATCATGACAGAGCTTCAGGTGAAGGTGTTCAGCCTCAAGACTACGTTCTTATTAAAATGGAGGTCATCCCGCCATTTCCGTCGAAGTTGGAGGCCTTGGAAGGTCGAAACGTCTTCTTGGCGGCGGCGACATTGCGGCCTGAAACAATGTATGGTCAAACAAACTGTTGGGTGCTTCCCGAGGGCAAGTATGGGGCTTTTGAAATCAACGAGACCGATGTTTTCATTCTCACAGAAAGGTCTGCTCTGAACCTTGCATATCAAAAGTTATCTCGAGTTCCGGAGAAGCCGACTCGGTTGCTCGAGTTGTCTGGTCTAGATCTTATTGGTTTGCCGCTAAAATCTCCGCTTTCTTTCAATCAAGTAATATACGCGCTTCCCATGCTTACAATCTTAACAGATAAGGGTACGGGAATTGTGACGAGCGTGCCGAGCGACTCACCGGACGACTACATGGCATTGAAGGATTTGAAATCGAAAGAAGGATTAAGATTGAAGTTTGGAGTTAAGGATGAGTGGGTTCTTCCCTTTGAGATCATTCCTATTATTAATATTCCAGAGTTTGGCGACAAATCGGCGGAGAAAGTGTGCCATGATTTGAAAATAAAGAGCCAAAATGACAAAGAAAAGCTTGTGGAGGCGAAGAGATTGACATATTTGAAGGGTTTCACTGATGGAAAAATGCTTGTGGGTGAGTTCAAAGGGATGAAGGTTCAGGAGGCGAAGCCGATAATAAAGAACTTACTTATTGAGACCGGACAAGCAGTTGTTTACAGTGAGCCAGAGAGAAAGGTCATGTCGAGATCCGGCGATGAATGCGTGGTGGCTTTAACAGATCAGTGGTACATTACGTATGGTGAGGAGGAGTGGAAGAAGAAGGCGGAAGATTGTTTGTCGAGTATGAAGCTCTACTCTGAAGAAACTCGTCACTGTTTCGAGCATACACTGAGTTGGTTGAATCAGTGGGCTTGTTCGAGGTCTTTTGGACTCGGTACTCGTCTTCCTTGGGACGAACAGTTCCTCGTCGAGTCATTGTCTGATTCAACCTTCTACATGGCATATTACACCATCGCTCACCTTCTACAAAATGGTGATTTGTATGGTTCGGTTTCCTCATCTGTTAAGCCCGAACAAATGACCGACGAAGTTTGGGATTACATTTTCTGTGACGGGAAGTGGCCCTCATCCGATATTTCATCTTCCATTCTTCACCAAATGAAGCAAGAGTTCGAATATTGGTACCCTTTTGATCTTCGCGTATCCGGCAAAGATTTAATTCAGAATCACCTCACATTTTGCATTTATAACCACACAGCTCTCGTACCCCGCCATCATTGGCCATGTGGATTTCGGTGCAACGGACATATGATGCTCAATTCTGAGAAGATGTCGAAGTCCACTGGAAATTTCAGAACACTCCGGCAAGCAATCGAGGAATTTTCTACTGATGCTACTCGATTCTCACTCGCCGATGCTGGGGATACTATGGATGATGCAAACTTCATCTTCGAAACAGCGAATGCTGCTATATTAAGGCTCACCAAAGAGATTTCATGGATCGAAGAAGTATTGGCTGCAGATTCGTCTCTTCGTGCTGGGCCGCCGTCTACCTATGCTGATCGTGCATTTGACAATGAGATAAACATTGCTATTAGTTCAACTGAACAAAACTACGCCGATTATATGTTCAGAAATGCTCTAAAAACAGGATTTTATGACATTCAGGCCGCTCGAGATGAGTACCGAGTTTCTTGTGGATCAATTGGCATGAATCGTGATTTATTGTTGCGGTTTATCGACGTCCAAACACGACTTATTGCCCCTATATGTCCGCATTACGCGGAATTCGTGTGGAAATTTCTCTTGAAGAAGGATGGTTTTGTGATAAATGCTGGTTGGCCTTCGGCGGCTTCGCCGGATCTCACTTTACAGAGAGCTAACAAATATTTGCAGGATTCAATTATTTTAATGAGAAAACTGCTTCAGAAACAACAATCAGGTCCTAAGAAGAATAAGAAGGGGACTCCAACTTTACAATCAGAAGATAATATTCTTTCTGTAGGTCTTATTTATGTTAATGGGCAATATGATGGTTGGAAAGAGGAATGCTTGAAAATACTTCAAAGAAAATTTGACAGAGAAACAGGTTCTTTTAAATCTGAGAAGGAAATATTGGAAGAACTGAAAGAAGGTTCTCTTGGGAAAGATATGAACATGAAACAGATACAGAAACTTTGCATGTCTTTTATCAAGTTTAAGATGGACGACGTGTCGCATGTCGGCGTTCATGCCCTTGATCTGAAGCTGCCGTTTGATGAACTGGAGGTTCTTCGTGAGAACACGGACTTGATTCGAAGGCAGCTCGGCCTCGAGCATGTCGAAATCTTATCTGCATCGGACGAAGCCGCTTGCAGGAAAGCTGGGTCTCATATAACCCTGTTGACTCAGAATCCGCCTTCGCCGGGGAATCCAGTTTCGATCTTTTTGAGCAAGACACAATTTTCTCAGACCTTGGGAGCTTAAAGTGTGGCAGCTTAACTGCTATATCTTCATGGCTTGATTTGAGATGGCGGCACAGGTTTGAAAAATATTGCTCTTTTCTTCACAAGCTGTTTAATTTCTCATGCAAACTGTATTATTTAAAAGTGGATTTAATTTTTGATACAATTTTGCACTTTACTGCTAAGTTTGTTTATCATAATTTTCTCTCTTATGGTTAGGGTCCGTTTGGGGCAGCTTATTTGGTGCGGTAGCGTTTTGAAAACGCATTTAGATTGTTTGGGTAAACTACGTTTTGACAGCTTATGCGTTTTACGCTAAAAATGGTGTTTTCACACCGCACCTACCTAAGTGCGGTGAGTTTTCTGGCTGCAGTCTGACTTTTACAAAAAAATAAAAATTTATAATAGCCACCGCACCTAGCTTATCAGCAGAATATTTTTAATCAGCTTATCAACAGATTATTCAATAAGCTGCAGCTGCCCCAAACGGACCCTATGATAAAAAAAAATTCGTCCTTTTTCTTATTTGTTTTATCCTAATTATTCAATTAGTTTGATCGTGGCACGTGGTAGTTCAACAAAATCAATTGGGTGGTTTTGAGGTTGTATCCATGTAATCATCATCCCTTGATTTTTTTTTGGTACATCTTATAACCTTTATCATTCAATTTGAGGAAGATGTTAGTTTTAGTCTGTAAAAATGCTTTTTTTGGGTTGCATAAATGTAAAAAATAAACTGTGAGTGTTAGATATATAAATACATATCAGTTGGGTGTATGTATATAAATGGCCCCTTTCTTTTTGAATGTAACTTTTAAGGTTGTCCCCCCCATTCCAAATGTGCTGCATTAAGAGCAACTTTAACTGTACAATTCAATTTTAGCCATGAAGTCATCAGGGCTATTAGATACATGTTGATAGAGATGAGTTTTTGTCCCAGTCTAGGCCTGGCTAAATAACCCAACATAGAAGTCAGGTGGCCCGTCTTTGCCAACCCCGATGTATGTCGGCCGAGTACGAATGATTGGGTGCTAATGATCAAGTACGTGTGGTCAAATACGAACGACTGAATGATCCGCACAGGGGAATGCAAGCACATAGGGCAGAGGCTTCTAGTTGATCGCCGGGTCGATAATTGACTTTGTAGCGGAAATCTTATTTGAATTTAACGATGGTGCGACTAAAAAGACATCTAGATGTTCTTAAAGGCCTTGACATCAAAATGATTTCAATCCTCTCTTCTAACATAGCAGTTCTTTGACCCTGTTTTTCTCTCTTTCGTCAGGCTCTATTCTTTGGGCATGACTCACCGAGAAGACGGGATTCAACATTAACTACGGGTTTTAAACATATATTTTAAATGTTATATCAAATGATTATATCATTCCCAATCTCTTAACTCCACTTAGTCTATCACTTCCTCTTCTTTTGATATGGGATTACTTCACCTATTTCCCTTTATACTCTAAAAAACATAACTCCTAACTCTATTAGGGGGGTGTTTGGTAGTGTAATTTTAACAGGATTTAGGTTGGATTTAACGTAAACGCGACGTCAAGTCTGACGCCCCGTTAAATCTCTCTCTCCCTTCCATTTTATTTTTTTGATGTAAATTCGGATTTGTTAAATTCTAACCGTTTGTTGGATTGAACTCGGGAAGAAAGTCATGACTATAAGAACTTGAAATGAAATGCCAAACACATCTAGTTATTTTAAATGGATTTAACCTTAATTGAACCAAACACTATTATGAATTTAACAATATATGAATTTGATAAATTTGAATTTACCGGATTTACTAAATTCCATTAAACATGAATCCGTAGTGCATCCATACACCCCCTTAGACCATGTTTGGTGCAGTTTATTTTGTGCGGTGCGTTTTGAAAATTCATTCAGGCCCATTTAGATAAATTATGTTTTCGTAGTTTTTTCAAGAAGTTACATTTTCAAACTGCTGAAATCAGTGTTTTTACATTGTTATTAGTTAGGTACGGTGACAATTTTCTAGCTACAGCTGCCACAGACTCTTGGTGGAAAAACGGCTGCATGCATCTTTTTTCTCCATTGATCTAAAGGATTCATGTTATTATTATTATTTTTATTTTTGACAAATTGATCATTATGCTAAAAATTATTATTATTTTATTTTCGTCTAATAAACCATTAAGTCCATTACATTTGACAGTTTGCCTTTTTATTCAGTAGGCATTTTGTAAAGCAGAAAATTTGACTTTTTTGACTGCTTTCATGTGAAGCAAAGCAGAAAATGTTACTTTATTGCCTGTTTTTGATAATAACAGGGAAAAATTTTGCATCCGGAGAGCGTATGCAGAGATGCATTCGGAAAAAATGTACACTGGAGTTACAAGAGGGTTACAATCGTGTTATAACATGCTTGTACCTCTCATATAATTCACTTGTAACCCGTGCTTCTATTTCATCCATTTGTACACGGGAGGTACAAGAAGGTTATAAACTCTTATAACTCCCGTGTAACTCTCCGTGTAACTCCCGTGTACATTTTTCGGAACGCATATCTGCGTACGTTCTCCGGACGTAAATTTTTCTCTAATAACAGACATTAACGGATGCGATGCACAGGAAGATTTTTTTTTTTTTTTTTTCCTCTTCTTCTTCATGCATTACATCTGTCGTCCGAAATGTTTAGACTCTGAACTTTTTGTGAATCACAGCACTAATCTTTATCTTTATGCCCATACAACTCTGATCCACAGACATTCTCTAATAATATGGTCAAATTTACAACATATTAATTGAAAATAAATTGAAAAATATGGAAGGGAGAGATTTGAATGATCACACAAGTGGAGGTTGTCCATTCATTGATCCTTAAACTATATTAATATATTTTTTATCAGCCTTAAATTCATATTATTAAATTTATTTCTATTTTTAAAAAATATTTTTAATAGTAAAAATTTACCCCTTGAGTACTCAGGCTTTTCTTCCAAAGAAATTAGCTATATATATCAATAACTTCAAGCACAGGAGGGCACCCGAAATATGACTATTTACAAATCAAGCATTTTCCTTCAATTCATTTTTCAAATTCTCTCTCAAATAGGGCTGCCACAGGGGCTTGCTGTTCACAAGCAACTTGTTTTCGGCTCGTTAAGAAGCTCGTGTTCGATTCTTTCGCTAAGTTAACGAACCGAACACAAGTTAACGAACTGAACACGAATAAAGATTTATTTATTCGTGTTCGACTCGTTTTGGCTCGAAATATTACTAATCAATTATTTATATATTCTGATGAGTAGTATTTTTAGAAATTTAATTGACTATAAGACTACAATGATTTATAATGAATTAAAAGTATTAATTAAGATAAAAAATAAAAAATATTAAATTAGATTCATATGATGTTTTAATATAAATAATAATTTTTAAATCTTACCTCATTCCTTTACATCTTGTGAGTACGTGATTAGATTGTTAAAACAACTCTTTGTTTGTGAATGACTCGTGTTCAGCTCGCTAAACAAAAGCGGTGAGCCGAACAAGAACACACTTTTTGAGCTTAAAAAATAAACAAGCTGAACGGAGCTGAGCCTGGCTCGCTCGTGTTTGGCTCGTTTACACCCCTACCATCAAATATCAAAATTCACGATAAAATCTCAACCCATATTTTTTATTTTTATCAAATTCTTCGATCTTAACATGCGATGATGCATCAGTTCAATAGTTCAAAAAATCATTCGGATGCTTGATTTAAAAATAGCGCAGTTTCCATTAGATCTGTATGTAATTATTTCAAAAAAAAAGAAATTATGATCATTTACATCCATAGCACTCAAATCTTTAATTTTACATTAAAAAAAATATATCACTGCTTTTGACTTTTAAAGTGAAATACATCATTTCATGCATATGAATGCAAAATGCTATAAATATAAATATCAAATTTTAAATGTTAGATATGTTAATACATGAGAATTGTGTGGTATTTATATATCTAACACCTAAACTTTGCTGTTTTTTACATTTATATCACCCAAATCATTCATATCACATCAAAAATATAATCATTTTATCATTAAATGAAATACAACCTTTCATGCAAGGTTAAGGTGGCATATATGCAAAAATTTATGATTAAGTGTAAGATATGCATATACATAAAAATTGAGTGGCATGTATGTAAATCTTCCAGAAAAAACTGTCCGGTAACACAAAAAATATTCCCCTCGTGTTATTCCGCATTCAGGTGTTATTGTGTGTTATTCATGTGTTATTCAAGTGTTATTGTGTGTTATTATAACACCGGAAATATTCTCAGAACAGAATAACACCTAAATAACACACAATAACAAATAAATAATACACAATAACACATGAATAACGCGGAATAACACGATGGGAATATTCCCTGCGTTACCAGGTAATTTTTTTTTCCACGCGCCACGTGGCGCGATTTCATTGAACTCCGCACGTAGCTCTACGTGTGGAGTCCTGATGTAATATTTTATCGGAAAAAACTAATCCTCTCCAAATTTGCAGCATTAACATATAAATAATACTAACATTTAGATGAACAAAACACAAAAACCAGCCATGGAGGTAAAGAAAGAACTTAGGGACATTTTCCTAAATAACATGTATTCTTATGCATACATACATCACACCTAAACTATATCATAGATATAAATATAGCATTAGCACTATTATCATTTTTTTTATGCACATTAGTGTGACTATAAAAGTTTAGGTGTGAGATATGCAAAAATACATAAGAATTGCGTGGTATGAATGTAAATTTCGCAAGAACTTACAGGCGAAGCATGGTGCGAATATCATCGACACGCATTTCCCTCTGCAACTTGGCAGCTTTCTTCCCAAATAGACCTCCAGCAAGCTTCTTCTTCCTCTCCTGTATCACCATGATCCTCTCCTCAATACTATCCTTCACAATCAGCCTCACAACCTTCACCTCCTCCTTCTGCCCAATTCTATGAACCCTATCCATGGCCTGCTCCTCCGCTGCCGGGTTCCACCATGGCTCCACCAAATAGACCCTCGACGCCGACGTGAGATTCAATCCTGCACCGGCGGCTTTGAGGCTGGCTAACAACACTGTCGGAGCATTCGGTTGATCCGACCCGAACTGTTTGATCACCGCCGCCCTCTTTTTTGTGCTCATCGAGCCATCTAGACGTAGGATGCCGAAACCGGCCGCCCTTAATGGCTCCTCTAACAAGATCAGCATCTTTCGGAATTGCGAGAAGACGACGGATTTGGTTGATTCATTTTGCTTCTTGGATTCGAGGAGGAGGTTCAGCAATGCCGATACTTTGGATGAGGTGGGCGAGCCCGAGAAGTTTGTTGTGGGATTCTCTTCGGATGGTTTTGGCGGCGGAGCTAAGAAAAGTTTGGTTTCGGATAACGGTTCGCGGCACAACGGGCAGCGAGGACTGAGAGTTTTGAGAGTTTTTTGTATGCAGGTTTGGCAGAAGATATGGGCACAGCATGTAATAATGGTTTTTTTGGGGGGTGAGAGGCAGACAGGGCAGTCAAAATCATCTCCATCTGCTAACATTAAGGTTAGTTTCTTCAGCAGCTCTGGGTTCTTGGAAACATCTACAATTTGAGGAAAAACAGAGAGTAATGAGATGTAACATAATTATAAATTGATTAGAGTATATTGACTCGTTCTCGAGTCCTGTCACAAACTCAAAGATCCTCTCTTACTCGAATTTTGTAAGGATCGTTGCATCCTCATTGCAGAACATCTTGAGATCTTGGTAGTAGTCAACTCTAACCAATAAATCTTTATTGTGTAAAAGTATTCAATGATAGGAAGGTTATCTTATTTTATAGTGACGAGCATTGTCTTGATTAGATGAGTACATCATCATTCACCTTTAAGTAGGTTTGTTTAACTGCTTCCCAAAACTCTTTTGAAGTGGAGAAAAACATAAAAGGTCTATTAATCTGAGCTAGCATGATGTTCAACAATCATGTCGTGATTATATAATCAATTTCTTCCCAAAGTAAGGTAATTTCTCCCATGCAAGCAATGAGATACTTGAAATACTTAAAATTTCCCCATAAGTAGATCCACAAGGCGTTGGATTCTTTTCTTTCCTTTTAAAAAAATTTTCACAATTTGGGGTCATTGAAGGTAATTTCTCCCGTTCAAGCAATAAGATACTTGAAATACTTAAAATTTTTTCTTTGGTATTATATTCACCATTAATCATGGTTGATTTGTTTGAAGAGAAGCAAAAAAATTCAGACACGTAAAAAGAAGAAAAATTCGACAAAAGGGATAAAGTTGAAATTGAAAACCATAACCTTAAAGAATAATAAGTGAAATCTCTAACCTCAAAGAAGAACAAATGTTGAAAGGAACACCCTAAACTTGCTCTGATACTATGTAAAAACTAGGAAATGAAAAAAACTCTAAATAATTTCATACACCTTTTTGCATAAGAAAGGAGGCATATATACAACTCTCAAAAACATTACAAAATATGAATAAATCAAAGCAATGAGTGAAGAAAAATTAAAGACCGGTGATTCTATAGAAAAGCACATGGATTACAATCTGAGGGTCGTAGAAAGACAGATATAACATATTAGAGCCTTGATCGGTATGTCTTGATCTAGTGATACAGAGCCCCGATCCATATGCCTAAAGTTCTTTGTTATCGAAGGGTTGTAAATAAACAGATCTAATGATACAAAATCTTGATCTGCGTGCTTTCAATTCTTTGTTATGATTGGACCAAAAGTTCAACAATTCCAATCAAAATATAAACAAAACAAAACAAATATATAAAATTAAAAAAAATAAATAAAATTTAACTCCCATAACTTCAAAACTCATGATAATGAAGAATCCAAATCATTGATTTCAAAATTACAACCTTTTTATTTCTAAATACCCTTTCAATCAAACAATCAACCTAGCGTCCATTTAGCCACAAACCTTTACAGATCAAAATTAACTGTATAATATTTTTGTTTTTTTGCTTCATCCAAGTCCTATCATAGAAATAAAACAAAGAAAGGGTTATTGTTTAAAAATGTATTTTTAAATATATGTAGCCATAATTCTTCGCCATCTTAAAAGACAATAAAAGATTTTTAATGGAAAAATAAAATATTCAAAACAAAATAATTAAGAATCACTTTATACAAAATTATAAATATTGAAAAATGAAAAAAAAATAAAATAGATGAGTTTTGACCCCATTCATGATCATGTTTATAATGATGATGATTATGATTTGATGATGTGACGACGTGATGATGATATGATGAAGAAAAGAAAACTATATTGTAATCACAATATAGTTTCATTTGTTTTAAGAACTCACATATTAAGAAAAAAAATCATACATTATGTATCTTAAAGTCCGGTGTGTCTTGTTGTATGTTTAAAGCATTCTTTTATCTCAATGAGAACATAGCAGCAGACCCAAATTTCATTTTTAAATAAAAATAATTAACAAAATAGGGGCATTTATGGACATAACATCAAAATTCCTACGTATTTACATATCTTACACCTAAATTTTTATATTTAAACACATGGTACTCAAATCTTTAATATCACATCAAAAAGGCACCATAACCACATTTTTGAAGTGAAATGCACCTTTTCATGCATAGGTTTAAAACACCAAAGTGATATGTATGTGCATATGATAGCTTAGGGTTGAGATATGTGAATACATAAGATCTGTGTACTATCTTTGTAAATACCAAAAAAAAACTGTCTAGCAACTGCTCATAGGCTTCATTTGTTTACAATAAACAAATCAAACAGAGAAAAGGTATCCCCATTAAATATAAAACATATATTAATCAACGATAAAAGTAAATTTTCTAGGAGAAAAAAAAACAAAACAAACAAACTAGTAAATGTCATACCTTCAACATTGTTAGATGAAAGTAGTGATTTGAGGTCTGAGGGGCACAATGCCACATTATTACAGATCTGCCGAAGCCTCAATATGATGTGCAGTACAGTAGAATAATTGCGCAATACGGCGTCATCATTGATATACTCCTTCAGTGTACTTTTCGCCTCTGATTCCATCTTCTCGTACTGCTCGCGTTCTTCGGAAGTGAGTTCCACAAGATAAGTTTCAACAGTTTTTGGTGGAAGTAGAACCAAGCTGTCACTTCCATTATTTGTTCCTTTCATTCTCCTCAAAGAAATGCCGGCCATTAAGGCCTAAAAAAATGAAGAAATGCATAAAATTATATTGGTTAAAAGGCAATCTTTATTCTAAACTACCTTAAAAAAACGAGGAAAATTTTAGGAAGATTTACATAACACCACTCAATTCCTACGTAATTACATATCTAACACCTAAACTGCAATTTTACATACATGCCACTTTATGTATGCATGAAAATGGTATTTTATTTTTTAAAAAATGGTGGTATTTTTTGGGATATTAAACATTTGGGTGGTCTAAATGTAAAAAAATGAAATGCCCCAAAATTTTATTACTTGCATCACCTTCTAAAGTAAGAAGTCCCAGGGTCCGACAAAGTTCGACAATCTAATCATCCAGGTAGAAGATTGAAACTTTTATTGACTAATTGCAGAGGACATATGAAATTAGTCTGCTTAAGTTAAATTGGCTCTACTGTGCATCTTGTTCTATCTTTTTTCTAGTTTTTGAATCTTTTCCGAACAAATATAAGCAATACCTCGATCTTTCAAAATTCTGGAAAGAAGTTAACATGAATACAAATCCTATCACATCTTCTTGCTTGAATTCCACTCTTTCTAAGAGTATAACACAAACAGGAAAAGTCACAATTAGGAGTGTAAAGAGTCGAGTTGAGTTCGAGTGACCCTTGACTTAAGAATGAGCTTGATTAATTAATCGGATTCAAGCTTGACCTTAATGCTACGAGTTCGAGCCACTCACATTCCACCGTGTTTATTATGAAAAAGAAAAAATAATATTAATTTAAACTAGTGTTATAATAAAATGATAAATAGAAAGTGCAATTAGATGATAACAATATGAAACCACTTGACATAAAGTGTAAAATATCACTTTTTAAATATTTTTAACAATTTAAAAAATAAAATCTTGAATTTTAATATATTTTGAATGTATTTTATATTAATTTTTTTCAAAATGAGCGACCTCACGAGCAAACGAATTGAGTTGGGGCTAGTTTGAGCTTTAGCTCGTCAGCTCATGAGCTGAACCAAAGCGGGCTCAAGAGTTGGCTAGGCTCAATTAAACCTCTACTCAGAATGCATCAGAATCATGATTTAGCTTAAACCAGCTTTAGTTATTATAAAATGCAAAAGAGTGATACAGATATACAATCACATATAGTTCTTTTAACACGAGGTGTATATTTTTCTTACCTGACCACGGTTTACCATCCTGGCATCACCTGGTATTTTGGACAAAGAATGCTACCTTAACATAACCCAAATAAAACAAAGTTTACCCAACAACTCAAGAACAATCATGTACCTAAAATTAGGTTAGTTCAAATCTAGTGTGTTTTGGTCACACCTGCTCTTAAGAAAATATAGGAAGTTACGGCATTCTCCAATGTACCGGCTTAGGACAGGTAAAACTACATTCCCCTACATTGATTGGATGGTACAACAATTTTTCGAATGCAATATTTACCATAATTTTCATTAAAAGCATTCTAAAGCTAATATTGAACTATAGATCACCACAAGTAAGGCTCGCATTTTTGTTGGGGAAATTTACATATATGCTACATGATTCTTATGTATTTACATATCTAACACCCAAATTTTGATATTTACAATTATAATAAACTTAGGCATACAAAATGTGTATTCCACTTTAAAAAAGATATTAATGGTATTTTTGATGTGATGTTAAATATTTGAGTGACATGCATGTAAATATGAATGTTTAGGCGTTAGATATGTAAATAAAGAACTGTGTGGTATGTATGCCCCTTCTGTTTTACAATGCTTTCCTAATTACCAGTACAAAAATTATGCTTTCTTCCTCTTCACACTCCTTAGTGAAACGTATAACATTACAAACAAGCCATCCCAATAATCAATTACCTCAACTATAAACCCCAATTAAATGCTCAAATTCAGTTCACTAAATTATATAAAAAAGCTCCCAAAACCATGAAAGTTGTCCCCTCCAATCGAATTTAAAAAAAAATAATAATGATAACTACAGGGTATCTTTAACCTGATATGAAGCAGCTAGCTTCACAAGATCCTTTGCCATGTTTGGAAGAAGATTAATTTTATCCAGATTTTCTACTGAAGTGCGAGGTTCTTAGGTTGATGAAGGTAAGCGCCATTCTTAATCTTCTAAATTGCATGACAAGTAGTACATGAACTGAAATCACAGTATAATGCAACACGGGGAACACCAATAAAACTAGGGCTCTCAATCCTCCTTATCATGATTATCATCATTGGCTTTATCTCAACTATGTTGTGCCTATCACCTGAAATAGCTAAAAGATGGTAAGATCATCTGTAAGGATGATAAACCAAAAGATGATCAAAGTTGAGCTAGATAAACCAATGATCAAGCCCCTGGCTTTAAATAACAAAACGAACTAGCCAATCTGACTGGTTCAGTTGTGAACTAATCCTCCGAGTATGGCTGTCAAAAAAGCTCATATTCGTGAACAGCTCGTGTTTAGCTTGCTAAATAGATCTTATTCGATTTGTTCGTTAAGTAAATGAGTCAAACACGAATAATTTTTTTTAAGCTCAACTTATAAATGAGCTGAACACGAACAAACTTTATTCGATGGTGTTCGGCTCGTTTAGCTCAAATTAATTAAATAATATTATTATAATAATTTATATCATATTTTTTGTTGTATTTAAAAATTTTAAATTTTATTAATCTTTAAATAATTCATGCTAATTTTGACCGAATAGAAGCTGAAGCGAACAAACAAATTCAAAATGAGTCAAACATGAACATGTTATTCAAAAGCCATTTCCAGCACAAGCTTATTTTGAGCTAAAAAAATTTCGAATGAGCTGAACATGAATAAAAATTGTGCTCGCTCTAGCTTGGCTCATTCACACCCCTACCTTCAACTGGTTCAATCTAGTTCCAAATTTATTTCACAGAATAGATTGAACATTTAGTTTACCAGAGGAACCAATGAATCAATCCGATTTTAATATTGATCAATTTATGGCTCTTTTATTCTCATCTGATAGCTAAAATAAGAAATTTCAATTATAAAACTAATTGGTGAAATTACTTTAATTTTAGTTTGTATTAACATTCCAATCTAGCGCTAGTGTTCAAATATTTTTGCAAGTATTTGTATAGATCTATAACTATATATAGGATAAAAATGTAAAATATCATGTCATTTAAAGGCATCTTTAAAATATTTAAAGACAAAGTATCTTGGTCTAAATTATTGTATTTCAAAATTGGTGAAAATATTATTCCATCATTATTACATGCTTTAAATCATATTAAAATAATTTTAAAACTTATTAAATCATGAGATTCAACCTTAGTACAATATCGATTTAATCTTTGAACCATGAACCTATGCTTCTTTCAGTTTATGTTCGATTTGATTTTCAAAACCTTGACCAACCTATATTCAACCCAAAAGCTCATGCCTATAGGCAACGATCAACTATTTAATATTTCTAAATCAATACAGTAATCAATACAGTTTTCAACTATCCTATGTGGGATCAAATCAAATGCCCTCTCATGTCTAGACATAATACACCTACCGTGAGAAGAAACTACTTCGAATAGGAAACCTTCCATGGGAGGCCAAAGCATAAACTAATTCATGTACTGATCAGGCCTATAAAAAAAGGGTGTGCTTCAAGTGGTTTTTTGTTTTTCTTTTAAGAAAATCAATATAGGCCTTCATCATCATTAACATTTATACAAGCTATTTGGGACCAAAATCCTCTGGTCGCTAACAGCTGCAATATTAGATATTGGAATCCAAATATTTACGGACATAACACTAAGAAAGACAGATTGGTAAAGCAAATGAAGCACGCCATTACTGGCATTATTGATAGTAAAATTCAATCAATTTCAGTGTTCCACATAGACATTGGGTAATCCATTAGTTGGCTCAGCTGTTAACCAGCAGATTATATCAAAAAGAGAGAGAAAGAAGAAGAAGAAAAAAGAAACAGTGAAAGAACAGCTGATGATTCTCAGATATGAAATATATACAGACATAACACTTAAGAAAGGCAGAATGGTAAAGCAAATGAAGCATGCCATTCCTGGCATTATTGCTAGTAACATTCAATCAATTTCTGTGTTCCACATAGACATGGGGTAATCCATTAATTGGTTCGGCGGTTAACCAGCATATATCAAAAAGAGAGGAAGAACAAGAAGAAAAAGAAACAGTGAAAGAACAGCTGATGATCAAAGTTCACTTACCTGCAAGCGTGATATTCCACTATTGCACCCTTGATCCAGTGGTCGTTGGATAAGACTCTGCCAATAGCTCTTAATTGAGAATGGCTGAAATCTTAAAAAGGCCATAAGAGAAAACAAATCAAAGGAACTATTCTGTATTGGAGTTCCTGTTACCACCCATCTCCTCTCCGCCTTCAACTCAACAACTGCTTTAGTTTGTTGTGATCCAAAATTCTTAATAACATGGGCCTCATCCAAAATAACTCTCTGCCACTCTATCTCCTTAAGCGGGGAATGTGGTGAGCTAAACTCCAAAGCTAAAGTTTTATAAGTTGTCAGCACAATATCATGTCTCAGGAGAAACTCCACCTCCTTTATGCGCTCCCCATGGTACAAATACACCTGTAAGCTACCAGGTCTAGTGTGCTGCTCCAGTTGAGTTATCCATGTCGTAAGTACCGATGATGGGCAAACAACTAATGTTGTTTTGGGGCCCAAAAGCTCATCCACATCAGCTTTCGATTTCTTCCTGGAACCCACGGCCCTTTTGTTACCAGACCTGCGCTTCCTCGTACCAGAAGATGTTCCAACATCATCTAACATGGCATAAAGAACACTAGCACCCGCTTTACTAGAAGCAATCAAAGATAACAGAGTGAGGGTTTTACCCAATCCCATGTCATCAGCGAACATTCCACCCCTAAGAGGCTCTGGCCGCTCATTAGTTAAGTGATTTGTCAACACATTCAGAAAACCCCCATCCTTCTCCTGCCAAAACAATGGCAGATCCTTTGAATTCTCCCTGTGCACCAACCACCCCAGCCCTTCCTTCTGGTGATCGAACAACTCCGTCAATATCACATCCTTTGGAGGCTCAAGCCGCTCAATCCCCTTCCCCTCGTTCCCCACAAGTGCAAAAATCTCATCGATCCTTCTCCGCTCCTTGGAAGCGTTGTTAGATGTGGACTCCTTGACAATGGCAGACTCAGAGAGGGTGAACTCGTGGTCATCTGGAGTGAAGAGATGAAGGCCGCCGTCCTCAATAGCGCATTGGACGGTGGGTATGGCGTTGGGGAGAGCGAATATGTGGATCTGACAGGGAAGACGGTAAGGGTTTCTACCGTTACGCGGGGGCTTGGGAACGATGGCCTCAACGGCAGAGATGATGTGCGAGTCGAGGAGAGGGGCGAGAACGGCGGCTACAGCGCGCTCGATGTGGCCGACTTGAACGGTGCGGGTGTTGAGGACCTTGATGGCGTTGGTATCGTAAGGGTTTAAGGGTTCGCGGACGAGACCCACGAGCTCGCGGCCATTTATGTTGCCGGAGTAGTACCGGAGGCCGACGATGTTGGCGATGACGAAGCCGATAAGGTAGGAGTCGGAGAGGACCTGTGAGGGGATGGCGACGTCGTCACCGTCGTCGTTTAGTTCGAGGAATTGCTTCCAGAGATCGTCTTCTTCCTCCATCGTCGGGGAGAGAGAGAGAGAGCAAGGGTTTTGGGGTTTTGGAGATTGCAGGGCGGGTGGTGGGATTTGAAAAGCGGTATGAAATGCACCAAAAAAATATACTGCACTCATAAATATCAGACTCCACTCGGTATAATAAGTCTGTCTGTAACAGGTCCTGATTGAAATCCTGATGCTATCTTAATGTATTTTTAGATATATCCTCAAAGCCCATGATGTTGGTGAAAAGGCCAAAGAAAAGTGAGATGGATGAGTGATAAATAGAACTATTTGTATACAATACATCAATGTAAATTATGTTTTTAGGATTTTTTCTTTTAGATTTAATGCTTTTGATTCATCATATTTTCGACCTTTTTGTAAGTGTGCATTGATATCACTATAAGGCACGATGATATGGCTAGAAAGAATTTTTCAGGCCGTATTATTTCATTTGGTTTATTAACCGTCCATCCACATACTCAACGAGTTCATATGTGCATCTGCTGGTACTATCAGAGATTGATTGATAGTACTCGGTTAATTCACCACTATTCAACATGATGAACTTTAAAATATCCGTAGCGACAATGAAGTGTTATATAATCATAAAAAAAGGAACTGTACTTTACTAAATAGTGGATGAAATTTTAGGGGCTAAACTAATCTACAACGTCCAAATAACTGTAGGAATTTTGGAATGAAGCATATTGGATGCTACGTCACACTCTTAAATTTAATTATCCATGTAATTAAAAGTCTGCAGAGCTAAGGGCCAGTTTGGGGTGTGGTAGCGTTTTGAAAACACACCTGTCATGTTTCGGTAAACTGCGTTTTGGCTTTTCAAAACGCGTAAAACTGTGATTTCACGGTGGGAGCTTTCTGACTGCGGTCTGGCTTTTCCAAAAAAAAATAAAAAATTGTAATAGTCACCGCACCTAGCTTATCAGCAGATTATTCAATAAGCTACAGCTGTTCCAAACAGACAGACAGTAATTTACACTAATTAAAAAATGTTCAGAGGATGTCCAATCCATTCTAATTTTCTTCAGTCCACTCACACATTCAACAGAGAATACATACACCCAAAGACATACTCCATTGTTCGAGCTTCACAGACACCACTTAAAAGCACGAGACATACAAAAATTTACTACAACATAAACAAAGGTTAATAATTGATGAGGACTCGTTGACAGTCAATGTTTGAACGCATATTAGCATAGCTCTCCACCTCCAACATAAAACGATAGCCCTAACATTGTTATGATGAAAGGTTATTCAGACACACTGCATTTAATTGAGCTATGATGAATTTCAGAGATGCGTGATGATTTAACCATAACTGATATTTCCACGTTTGGATGAGATTCTCTTGTTTCATTCCGAGCTCAATGGATATGATATAATTGTGGAGTCTATTTCTCTTACTTTTTGGTTAACATCTATTTTTTTGTCAGTTGTAAGCCCCGTGAGATCAGAGGTTCGATCCAGCTGATGTGTGTATCCGTCGAGTGGTTAAACACATGAGGTTGATTTGAAGCTCGTATCATCACCTCTACTAATCTTCTTAACAATTTGAACTGATTTCTCACTGGACAGGCTACGATAAATAATCTGTAAATATTAGAAGAGAAAGTTCAAAAAGAATTTTTAGATATATTTTTGTAAACAAAAATAAATCACAGATATATTTATTCAAATAATATTATGAGATGGATATGATTATTAAGAACTTCCTGTTCTCAGACAAGTTCTAAGATCAAAATGAACACAGTAATCACACAGAAATATGGAAACGATTTATAAATAAAATAATGCATTCATTGAAAGTTTATAGTTAGTATTCATTGATGTCTGTATTCCCTTAATGATTTGATATGCATTTATATATATGAAGTTCATAAAATATTCAAATAATATTCCCTTGGTGTGCCTCAAGTGAGCCCCAATCTAAACCTGAGCAGGCTCATCAAAATGGTCTTAGCGATTCGGAACCGCCCGTGCAATCCGTTCTGCAAAACTAAGTTTTGATAAAAAGGTCGGAGAATCACAGTCACACTCATCACGTGCCTTCCCAAACATGATGATGAACACGACAACACTCACAAAATGCAAATCCAAGCACAAAGGTCGACCTGAATGATCACAGGCAACTGAACCAATTGTCGCTCTAGAACGTGTAGACAATGCACCAATTGGACATGATCTAGGCCATCAAGGTCAATGACAATCATAATCAACGTGACATTATGAAACTCATCCGTGAGTCCGAGGAAGAGCAATGAGAAGAGCTCAACAATTTTGTACAACAACAACAACAACAACACTTTTGTATGAAAAAAAGAAAAATTTGTGCCATAATATTGTGACTCAACTTTGATTATGATGAATTTCATTCAAATAAAATGACATTTCAACCCAAAATTAAAGAATTTGAGATCAAAATTGACACTTAATAGAATCTCGGGACTAAAATAATCTCATGCAAACCGTTTTAAGTACTATTTTGGCACGTGCGCGAGCCTTAACTCATTGGTTGCAGCCTTTGGCGTAAGTCCCTCGGGTCGGGGGTTCGAATCCCACCAATTACGGGGGGATTTGAATAACACACAAGACTGGAAGGGGGGTCCGCTCCTCAGTCAGTTCAACCTTATAGGGGTTGATCGTCGTTCTCCAACTGTCGATCAATCTTAGAAAAAAAAAAGTACTATTTTGGCACATAACTCAGTATAGTTTTAGTCCTCTTTTGCAAGAAACATAATATTGAAGCCAAAACAAGAAAAGAGAGGGCCATCAAGAGAAGAGTGATTATAACTATAACAGGAAATATTGCCCCACTATATCATTTCATCAAAATAAGAGACTTCAATATATGCAAATAAATTAAGTACAATTAAACCACAAAACCATACAAAGCCACTAAAATTTATATAGGCATTTACATAAATATCACCCAATTCCTATCTATTTACATATCTAACATCTATAATTTTATCTTTTATATTTAAAGCATTCAAATCTTTCATATCACATCAAAAATACTATCATTTTAACTTTTTAGAAAGGCAAAATACAACTTTTTATGCACAAGTGAGGTCATAAAAATTGAAGTTTAGAGTTAGATATGTAAACACACAAGAATTATGTCCTGTCCGTAAATCTTCCTTATATTTTACATGAGAAAATTGTCAAAATAATCCCCTAATTTATCGCAGTTTTGCTTAGTGTCTATAAAAACAATATTTTAGTCCCAGACTTTTTTTATGGGGTCATGTAAACGAGAAAATATTGCGTCTGGATGATGGATGACGGACATGAGAATGATGGCGTGGATCGCACCATGCCAATGCATAGCATGGTGCGATTCACACTGTCTTCTGCACGTTCGGTTAATCGGATGTAATATTTGCTCCATGTAAACAATCAAAAGGAACTATTTTGACACTTTACTCAATCATAAACATACTCACAGATCAAGTTCAATCCAGGTAGTGAATCATTTGCACGGCTTCTCATCCCATCTCATCAACCCAGCAATGCATGAATCCAACTGATGCTGCACAGGCAAAAAATTCTTCCACCATTGAACAAAACTGGAGCCATGAACCAAGACATCTCTACCCAATCTATCCTCACTCATCCACTTCAGCACCTCCCTTTCCAGCTCCACCACCTTCTCTCTAACCTCTTCGTATCCTCCACCGTTGTTCCAATCACTACACAGATCCTCAACCCTCGCCCAGAAACAACTTTCTGAGCTTTCCCCAGCCGCCATTCTCTGATACTGTTCGAGCCACCTCTGCACGCATCTGTAGCGCTTCGGACGTCCATTTTCGATATAAGGTCCCGTATCTTCGTTCTTCGCATGCCTGTAGTAATTGGCGATATCCAAGGGTTCGACGAGGTTCCTGTAAGTGGTTCCCAATTTCACCCACTCCGCGCGACTTTCGAATTCGTCGGGAAGATCAGATCTTCTGAGCATGTCGAGAATCTCGTCCCAGAGACCAGCGAGTTCCAGTCTCTTCACATTGGCGGCGAAGTCGTCGGGATCTCGGTGCAGCTTGAAGGCGTCGTAGTAACCTAAGCCGCGCATTTCGCATGTTGTGCGGTAGCCATTGATGTGGTGAAGAGCTTCTTGGATCTTGTGGAAGTTGGCATCGAGCTTTACCTGGTTCTTTTGTTTGCGGTTCTGTAACTCGCCGGCTGCGCGAAGACGCAACCTGGCTTCGACATTCTGGAATGGGGAAGATAAAAACATGAGATTTGTTTAAAATAAGGGACAGACACAGAACTACAGAAAAATTCTGAATTGGGAAATTTGCATATGTAGCACATAATTCTTATGTATTTACATATCTCACTCTTAAAAGATGATATTTACATATATAAGATTTGGTGCTTTAAAAACTGTGTATGAAAAGGTGTATTTCAGTTTTAGAAAGTGGGAAAATTGCATATGTATTTACACATATCACAGCTAAACTATCATAATTACATGCATAAGATTCTAAATTGGTAAATTTGCATAAGTTGCACACATTTCTTATGTATCTACACATCTCACAGCTAAACTATCATATTTACATACAAAAGATCTTGGTGCTTTAAGCCTATGTATGAAAATGTGCAATTCACCTTTAGAAAATGATGATAGTGCTATTTTTTAGATTTAGTAAATCCTGTAAATTCAGATTTAATAAAATCCAGAGGGGTAAAACTACAAAGATGTTTGCTATTATTTAAGTTAAATATAGTTAAATTCCTTCATAATGTTTGGCGATCACCTCTTCCTCCTAGGTGATGAGAAAAATTCTCCTCAAATCCATTAAATCCACCTATCCTTATTTTTAAGAAAAGCGGGCTTTACGTTAAAGAGAAGAAGAAAATAGAACAAATTCAGAGTTAATAAAATCCAACCACCGAGATTTAAATCAGCACTTATAGCATATCAATCATAATGAATTGAAAATTAGCATATTGAGACTTGAGCAAACAAAAAATAAAGACTATTCCTAAGCATATTTTGAACATGAGTCGAATTTGAACAAACTCAAAATTAAACGAGCAAGACAAACACAAATTAAGCCATCTCAAACTCAGATCCTTAAAAGTCTATTCATAGTTGATCTCCATGGAATAAAATCAAATTAATTTCCAACATAACTAACATCTATCAAGCCATGTATCAATCAATCTATCTAATAGATATATATATATGTGTGTCTGTGTATGTATTAAATAAGTTGTAAGTTTGGTTCCATAGAGTTATAAATTTTAATTATAGATATCATTTATTCTTTAAGATTGAATAAGTTTATAAAATCCTTGATATCCTCTTAAGTATTAATAATTGTTTAAGGATTATTAAGATAGTATTTCAAAATTTCCCAAAACTGGCATTGCTAAACTTAAGATTTAACTAACTACAAGATTGAATTAACTGAGAAATGGCTGTTGATTGGTTCGAGTTGGTGTGATATTGAAACACAATCTTTGAACTATCAAAAAGGAAGACTGTCCATCAAACAAGCCATATCAATGGATGACTGATAATTACATAGATTTTTCACTCAAAAAACCAACATTTTTTTTTAACTATAAAAAAGAGAAAAAATTAGCCTATTAATATGACATATCAGATGGATAACTCATAATCATATTGATTTTTCATTAGGCTCCTCTTGATCACAATTCACATCCCCTAATTCCTTCAATAATACGTGAACCTGCTCAGCCAACGTGCTTCACAATGAACACGGAGACTCCCATATTAAATTCAAAAGAATTTCTAATCATGTGATCTTCCATCATTGTTCAAATTCTCAAGATCCAACAATGTTTTCAATAAGATCGCTAAGGCCTACAAGACCAAGATAATGAATAGCCAAATCTTGTTATGATTGTTGAACTCAAGAGAGCGGAGTAAAATTGAAATATAAATGTAAAAGTAGATTATCAGAATAGAAAGTTCTTTTACATCCTTTTATTTTTCATATTTTGCATTTCAATTAAAAAAATATTGAATCTAAAATACACAATATTTAATGTGATATCATTCAAATTTGTTAATGACAAAAAGTAGGCAAACCTTTTGCATTATGACCCAATGAAGGAAATAGTTTGATCATCAATGAAAATTAAATAGCATTGGCATTGGCATAACTCTCAAATTTGAATAGGTATCTCAAATCAACCTGAATATTTAGCTCCATGATTCTTCAAAACTAGCTCATCTTTACTCTAATTTAAACTGCTCTATGTTTCACTTGATAATTCTCCTTTACTTTAGCTCTTCTATAAGAATAACTTTTATTGAGATTGTCAATTGAGTAGTCTCATCTTTCTAATATTGTCATTTTCATATAAAATGTTATTGCTTTTTTACTTGTCATGCACTAAATTTAATCAAAATCACTAAATCCTTTTTTCCTTTGCTTGCTATCTAAGAAATTACACTTTTCTCCATTAATGCCAAGCTTACTACATAAAAAATCAAAAGTTGTACAGTTAAGAAAAAAATTGCATTTACAGACATCACAATTCTAATGTATTTACAAATCTCACATCTAAATTTTTATATTTACACACATAGCACTCAAATCTTTAATATCACATAAAAATAGCACTATCACCACCTTTTAAATGTCAAAAACACGTTCTCACGCATATGTTTAAAGCAATAAAGTGCCATGTCTGTAAATACGAAAGTTCAGGTGCGAGATAGGTAAATACATGAGAATTGTGTACTGGGTATGTAAATTTACCCAAAAAATGGTCATTATCCTCTTAACAAGCAATGCTATAACCTTAACCTATTAGAGAAAGCAAAACTTACTAGTTCAAGCTCTTCAAAATTTACCCCAAATGCCTGCTTGTCATTGTTGTGGGCATCATTAATGGATAATGGAATTTTCTCTAAGAATTCGACATCAACAAAATTTTGCAGCTCCAACAACTCTTTCACTTTCGTATCATACCGAAGATGCTCCTTAAGACTACTGTAAGCAACCTCTGTCGCCCCCTCTTGAGTATTCAGTTGAAGACAATAAAATAACAGATGTAAGATAGCATCCGAGTTGTTAAAGTTAATCAGCCGCCCATGTTGGGTGAAGAAACAGTATGTTCCAAATGGTCTGTAAGGAGAAAGCTTAACAAATGCAGATAAGGACCCAAACAAAGGGTTTTTTGCACATCCCATAGATAAACAGGCCCTATGACAGGAAAGCAAATATGAATTTCTCAATACAGTACTGTAGAAGAATGTCACTATCTGAGAGTTCCCAATAGTATCAAGGCTGAAGTACAGAGATTTAGAACATAAAATTTGCAGAAAGTCCTGTAATTCTTCTTTAAAAGATGCCATGGGGGTTAATGTAATTCGTGGAATAATATCTAATGGCATCACAAAATGGAAGAAATGGCGCGACCACCCTTCCCGTTGGACAGAATGGCGAAAAACATCATCGCCAACAAGAGGAGACCCAAAAGTCAAACAGAAAGGAAGTACTGGACCGGTATCGTCGAATTTGGCACGCAACTCAAGGAGCCAGACTGTAGCCAGGACTGCCATGGCTCCTCCAAAAGAATGGCCAGTAAAAACTATCTGTTTCTTCTCAGATATAGCCCTGTGAACCTGAACAGTCAAAAACAATGAGTTTATGCTAACCATGCATTCATCTTAAAGAAAAGGAATATTTACAAAAATACCACTCAATGCCTATGTATTTTCAGATCTAACAGTTCCATTATAATTTTTATATATATCCCAACTTTCCTATGCATGAAAACGTATAAATTTCCTTTAAAGGTTACAAGAGTGGCATTGTTGATGTGAATGTGATATGAAAGATTTGAGTAGTATAAATGTAAAAAAGCAAAGTTTAGATGTTAGATCTGTAAATACCTTAGGAAAGGATGGTATGTATGCAAATGCTCCTAAAGAAAAGTACCGAAGAGAAACTCAACAGTAACTGCATTAATAATAGGAAGTTAATAATACAATTAGTTTTTCATTATAATAATACAGTAAATGAGGAGTTTAATCAACTCTTCTTTTTTTTTTTTAATTTCATTTTGGAAAATTTTATACAAAGAAATATTTTATTTCCCTGTACCTACAGCTATTTAAGAATATAAAGAGAATATATTGCATTGTTACATTTGAGGTTCCTTGTCTAAGATACCCTTCTATTTGCTCTTCTTATAAGTTCCACTTCTAATTGCATTGATTATGAAACTAAGAGTTCTAGGCTGAGATTGGGTTATAGGAAAGTGCAGGATATTACACAATTGAGAAAATTTACATAAAGATTGTCGATTTGAAGCCCTTGATTTTAGATGCAAAATTTTCATTCTTAGCCATATTTTCTTAAATATTGACGTCTGTGCTTTCTTCATGGATACAAACAGATATGACTCACAGAATAAGAATGTAAGCTATAACAAGGGTTAAAAATGTGACTTTTTGAGCTAATTAAAGTTGCTTTTTAAGGAAATTTTAATGAAAATTATGGTACAAGGTCAGATCTTTAATATTCACTTCGCAACCATCAATTTTTTACCCTGCACAGTAGGTTTTTGATATGTTGTTCCCTTAGCTTTGCTTGTCTATGTTTTGAGACTTTTTTTGCATAGAATAAGTTTCATCAAATTGATCTTCAACCAATCAACTATCCTAAAATCCACATTATAATGAGCAAAAAGAAAGTTTTTATTATCTTTTAAGGTATAAAATAAGAAAACGCCATTACAAAATGAACCTTTCTTAATTTTTTTGAAATTACTATTCTTTTGGTGGGAAGAAAAATTATTCTAAAGACTAAAAACATAAAAAAGGAGCAGTTATTTCTATATAATCTACCAAAACCTACTTCAAGATTATATGCATACCATACATAGCTTTAAGTATTGCATTGTAATTAATATTAAAAATTCATATGAAAAGAATACAAATATCTAATAGGTTTAAATCAAATTTAATCTTAAATTTAGAAATTTAGGGAGAGGAGAAAAAAGAGAATGTCTCTTATTTTTTTTAATTCAAAATGAAAGAGCAAGGGATCCATTTCAAAATAGATCTCTGTAATTTTGTATTCATTCGATAGGAAGAGATTTTCTAAAGGTTAATATATCTGATATAATATAATTTATATGCTATGCTCTCTTTTTATCAAGCCATTCTCTCCTTTACTAAAACAAAGAATCAAATTAATAAGGACTTTCCTCTCTTGCTTACTAAAAAGTATCTAATATAGCACTTTGGTGTCTTAAACCTACGCTTGAAAAGGTGTATTTGACATTTAAAAGGCGGCAATAGAGCTATATTTTATGTGATATTAAAGAATTGAGTGCTATGTGTGTAAATATGGAAATTTAGGCGGGAGATATGTAAATACATAAGAATTTTGTGCTATGTATGTAAATGGCCCTTAATTAATTGAAGGGTCCCAATAGATGCTAAATAATAAATTAATTAAATGCACTAAACTGATTCCTTGGAATGGATGGGAGAACAACGGTTATCTTTTATTTTAATAATTTTACAAGATTTTTATAAACATACCACCCAATTCCTATGTATTTACATATCTAACGCCTAAACCTTACTTTTTACATTTATACCACCCAAGTCTTTCATATCAACATAAAAAATATCACTATTTTAACTTTCAAAAAGTGAAATGCAACTTTTCATGCACAGGTAAGGTGACATATATGTTGAAGTTTAGATGTTAGATATGTAAATATACAATGAGTTGTATGTATGTAAATCTTCTTAATTTTAAACATAAAGGTGTTGTATGATACTTTAAAAAAAAGATTAATAATTTTTTATTCTCCCATTTATTACATGGAATTACTTTGTTATTACAACAAAATAAAGCATTACAAAAAGAAACAAAAAATTAATTTAAGTAATAATTAGTTTAAGCTTTTATTTAATTCGTTCAATTAATCTTATAATTAATATTTAATTGGTTTCTTAAACTAATTAATGCCTTAAATGGTGCTTGATTCAACCACAACCTAATGAGATAATCAAATAAATACATCCCTAAGTTTTTAAATGCATGTAAGAGTTCATGTGCTTTCATTAGTGTTTCATGTACTTCTTAGATTAACTTATCCCTTAGTGATTTGTTAATCATTGTTTAGTAATAATCCAAGTTGATTAATTAATCATTTAAATTAATCCATAATCTACTCTTTCTCACACTCCTTTCCGCATGTATTAACTCGATTATGCACTATACTCAATATAACTCACAATAGCACCAAGACAAAGATTTCCACTCATTACTATTCTAAGATAATTCCTTAAACAAAGAACTACTCTTGTGTGAGGAAACTTGCTTATTATGGCTTTCAAATTTGAATTTTAAACTTGAATTACTAACTTTCATATATCAATTGAGTGGATCAATGGAAAATAAAAATTTCAATTTTTTTCTTGTCGTTCTACTTAAATTGTTTCTGCTCTTCCCCCGACATCCAATTAAAGTGTTAGAGAAAGTGTATATGGTCTATTCATAATATAGTCTAAAATTGAACAACAACCGCATAGCCCATTCTCTACAATCACTTAGTTTACCTTCTCACCTCCGTTCATGTTCGACTACAAGCATGATCTACTCAAGTAGGACTGGGTAATCTTGGAAAAATAAATTTAGGAATTTAAAACAAGAAAAACTATTTGGCATAAAAAATATTATAATTAAAACTTGAGAAATTATTAGGTTATTTATTTTAGGATTTAAGAATTGTGAGTGAGAGATCCTTAAGCTATTTGGTCGCATAGTTTTAATAGGAATTAGGCATGAATTTAAGGTAAATCCAACCAAACAACAAAAAAAAAAAAAAAAAAAAAGAAAATTAAATCCAATGCTCTATTAAATCAAAATTTCTCATATTTTGTCTCTATTTATTGCGTTCCATCTCTTTTACAGTGTAAATTCGATTACATGGTGGATTTCGGGCAGATTTAAGGGATTTACTCCGTTGTCGCTCGTGAGTTCAATCTCTATCCCATAGGAATTGATAAATTCGAATTTACTGGATTTGATAAATCCTATTTAACATAAAACCAGGTTGCAGCCAAACATTGCCTAAATCTATTAAATTTTGTAAATATTATAAATTTGACAATTTCATAATTTACTCAATAATGGGACAGAATGGGATTTCTCAAAACAGTAAAATTTAAAAGTCCTCAAAAATACTTTTTAGCAAGAACTATGGTAAATCTTGTTTTACTCCTGCCTAAAATTGGATGCCAACAACCTCTACGAGCACTCAATAGCTTCCTACTACCACTCCTTTCTTAAATCCTAATCCCACATCCATAATCTAGACCAATATTTCACAACAAAAACCATCAAATTCCTACGATCCTCGCCGGCCATTCAGTCCTCGTCGGCCATTCGGTCCTCGCCGGCCATTCGACCCTCGTCGGTCATTCGATCCTCGCCGGCACTTCGATCCTCGCCGGCCATTCGGTCCTTGCCAGCGATGTCCTCATCTGCCGCCAGAGCTCCTACCCAAGGCACTCCCGGCTTCGACACTCTCGGCTTCGGCACTCCCAGCTTCGGCACTCCCGGCTTCGACACTCGCGGTTTCGGCACTCTCGACACCCTTAGCTTCGACACTCTCAGGTTTCGGCACTCACTTCTTGAGGATTTTTGACCTTAACAATGTTATTAGTTTGCGGTGGCGAATTGACTGCTTGATCGAGTCAACATCGATTTGAGGTGAGTGTAGAATCTTCGTAATTATGAGGAGCGATCGACTCGTAATTATTACAGAATCTTCATAATTATTATGAGAAAATTAGTCTATAATTATTAGGAGTTATTCACCTAATAATTACTTACCAGTATTATGTCAGATTTTATTTATTTTTCTGTTTAGAAATTACATTAATTTGTCCCACGTATTAGGTTATAAATATGGATTGTAATCTGTTTTTATTTAATAGAGAAAAATAAAGAAAAGTTCTCTCAATTCTATCTTGAAATCTCACGATACCATGTGAGATTTCGAGATAGAATTGAGAGAAGAGATAGAATTGAGAGAATTATTTCTTATTTTTCTCTGAATTAATAGGAACATATTACAATATATATTTATAACCTAAAACGTGGAACAAATTAAGATAATTTTTAAATAGGGAAATTAATAAAATCTGACCTAATACTGATAAGTAATTATTAAGTGAATAACTCTAAATAATTACAGACTAATTTTCTCCTAATAATTATGAAGATTCTGTAATAATTACAGATTGATTGCCTCTTAATAATTACGAAGATTCTACACTCCCCCTCAAATTGATGCTGACTGGTCAAGAAACATCAATTTACCACCAAGAAACCGATAACATTTTTAGGACCAAAAAATCCTCAAGCAGTTAGCGTCGAAGCCTAAGAGTGTCGAAACCGAGAGCACTGAAGCAGAGAGTGTCGAGGCCGTAAGTGCCGAAGCTGGGAGTGTCAAAGTCCTTGTGAGAAACCTTGGGTAGGGGCTCTGGCGGCAGAGGAGGACGTCGCTGACGAGGACCGAAGGGCCGGCGAGGGCCGAAGGGCCGGCGAGGGCCGAATGCCCGGCGAGCTTCGGGCGCAAAGAAGAGTGGCACGATGAGGCGATATGAAGGCGCCGGAGTCGAAGATATCACTAACGAAGAAGACGAAGGCGAATGAAAATGTCTTCGAACGATTCCAAGACGAAGGGGGAATCAAGGCAAGACATACTTCCTCCATTCCCGCAAGAAGACCGGTGATAAGAGAGTTTTCACTGTCCTCCAACGATTACTGGTGATTAGTGAAAAACTTTTGGCTTGCGAGAAACCTTGGGTAGGGGCTCTAGCGGCATAGGAGGACGTCGCTGGCGAGGACCGAATGGCCAGCGAGGATTGAAGTGCCGGCGAGGACCGAAGGGCCGGCGAGGACCGAAATGCCGGCGAGGATTGAAGGGCCGGTGAGGATCTAATGGCCGGCGAGGAGTGAAGGGACGGCGAGCTTCAGGCGCTAAGAAGAGCGGTGTGATGAAGCGATTTGAAGGCGCCGGAATCGATAATATCGCTAACAAAGAAGACGAAGGCGGACGAAAATGTCTTCGAACGATTCCAAGACGAATGGGGAATCAAGGCAAGACATACTTCCTCTCTTCCCGCAAGAAGGCCGGTGAGAATGGAGTTTTCACTGTCCTCCAATGATTACTGGTGATTAGTGCAAAAATTTTGGCTCTGATACCATGTGAGATTTCAAGATAGAATTGAGAGAACTTTTTTTTATTTTGCTCTATTAAATAAAAACAGATTACAATCTATATTTATAGCCTAATACGTGAAACAAATTAAGGTAATTTCTAAACAGGAAAATAAATAAAATCTGACCTAATACTAGTAAGTAATTATTAGGTGAATAACTCCTAATAATTATAGACTAATTTCCTCCTAATAATTATGAAGATTCTGTAATAATTACAGAGTGATTGTCTCCTCATAATTACGAAGATTCTACAGAATTTATATATCTAACGCCTAAATTTCTACATTTACTTCTGCAAAATCCTAGTGCACGAGCCTTGGCTCATTGATATCGGCCTTTAGCGTAAGTCCCTCGAGTCAGGGGTTCGAATCTCACCCCTTATGGAAGGATGTGAATAACACAGAAGACTGGAAGTGAGTACGCTCCCTCATCGGTCAGTTCAAACTATAGGGGTTGATCGGCGGTCACCGACGGTCCATCAATCTTTAATTAAAAAAAAAAACTTATGCAAAATCCTAATCTCTAATACTAAAAGAAAAAAAATAGTTTTCATTAAATCATGCTACCTCTGCCGGGAACCTTCCTTCTGCGAGAATTGCTTGGAAGGATCGAAGAAAAGCGAGATTAACCATGGCGGGAGCATCGTTCCAGAGGCTCCTAAGTGAAGGAAAGAGGGAGGCGTCGACAACAGATTCACCGAACGAACTTCCATGAGACGGATCGTCCGCTATCCAGTCGCCGGCGGACCACGACGCCCGGAAAGTGAATATGGAGCACGGAGATGGATCGGTAAAGGAGCGCAGGAGGAAGGAGGAAGACGGAGAGGAGTGCGCCCTCATTGAGAGGGCACAGCAACGCTCCACCATAACACCTTCCAATGGATTCCAGTCTTGCTTCATCTTCGTTTAGGGTTTAGTTCTGCTCCGCTTCCACGGCCTCTTCCTTCTTCTTCTCCGGACAGGAATTTGGAGAGGAGGGGCTTTCTCAACTGTTGGAGCCATTAGTGGACTCAACGGCGACTTGCTGTTGGTAGTCAATGGAACAAATGGCATTTGCATTTATACCACCTAGTGCCTACATATTTACATATTTAACCTCTTAACTATTTTCTTTACATTTATACCACCCAAATATTGCTGTCAAATTAGCTCAAAGATCGTTAATCACTAAAAAATCGATTTAAATTTTGGCTCATATCGAAATAAACAAGCTGAGCTGTGATCGAATTTTTCAAGTCATACATGAATCGACTTGAACTGACTTATGATTGATTCATAATATTTTTTATTTATAATAATTATATCTATAATTAGGGCTGTCAAAAAAGCTCGTTGTTCGCGAATAGTTTGGATTCGGTTCGACAAAAAGTTCGTGTTCGATTTGTTCGATAAGCAAACGAGACGAACACGAACAATTTTTTTCGTTCGGTTTGTTAAACAAACCAAACAAGAACAATGATGTGTTCGTTCGTGTTCGGTTCGTTATTATTCGAAATGTAAAATAATTTAAAATAATTATTTATAAAAATTTTATGATATTTTAAAAATAATTATATATTATAAATATTTATCATATTTTAAATAATTAAACTTCTATAAATTATAATATACGATAAATTATTAATAACAATAATAATATTATAGGATTAATTATATTAATATAAATATTATAATATTATAATTAATATACTATACTATATATTAAAATAAAACCTTAAATGTCTTATTTGGTTTGCTTCATTTTGAGCAAGTATGAATTACCTAATGTGTACGGAATACCTGATCAATTTGCTTCATTTTGAGTAAGTATGTTATCAAAGCTAAGGCTATAAAAATTGTTTGTTGTTTTGCGAACAGTTCGTGTTCGGTTAGCCAGGAAATTCGTGTTGGATTCGTTCGATAAGCAAACAAGAAGAACACGAACAATTATTTTTCATTCGGTTTGTTAAACGAACCAAACATGAACAGTGATATGTTCGAACATTTCGAACACGAACATTAGCTCTGTTCGTTCGTGTTCGGTTCGTTCACACCCCTATCTATAATGCTAAGTAAAATTGAATATAAAGTGCCATTAGCTAATTCAAGCCGATTTCGATGATGAACAGATCCAAATAACTCAAGTTGAGCAAGTTAGTTTCGATTTTGAGCCGGATCGAGCTGATTCTATGTTGAAATGGATCCAAATAACTCAATTTGAGCGAGCTCGTTTGGATTTCAATTTCAAGCTTGCTCGACTCAAAATTGAATATTACAAGACGCACTAAATTTATTCGAGCTGATTTTGAGCCAACCTCAACTCTGCTCGAAATCAGATCTTCAACAACACTAATATCACATAAGAAAAAAAAATTACTACCATATGACTATTTAATTTTAGAAAAAGTGAAACACCTTGCAAGTATTTACTTATATCTAAGAAAATAGTACATTATTTGCATATATTTAAGTATCTAATATCTAAAATTTAATATTTACTTATATATTTTCTTAGACTATTTACGTATATATTTTAAGCATGGACTAATACACTCTTTTGCCCATGCAAGGGAAAAATCATTAAAAATGAGAAATTATTAAACAAAAATAATATATATATATATATATATATATACATATATATATATATATATACATATATATATATATATATATATATACATATATATATATATATATATATATATATTCACAAATATGGTGTGTTTGAAGACAGCTTCGGCGTGAGTCCCCTCTGCCCTGAGTTCGAATCTCAACTAGGTCTGATTGACACATATGAGGGATCGGTATTTAGAGGACATAGTGATGCATCCGTCCTAAATATAAAAATAATATATATGTGTGTGTGTGTGTGTGTGTGTGTGTGTGTGTGTGTGTGTGTGTGTGTGTGTGTGTGTCGAGTTCCTCGTCTATTGGTGGCGGGATCACTATAAGTCTCCTCAGATCAGGAGTTCGATCTCACTGTAATGTGGTAATCGATCCGTTTAGGCACATAATGCGAGCCAAGCCTCTACCAAATATCAGTTTCTTTTATATATATATATATATATATATATATATATATATATATATATATGTGTGTGTGTATTATTGGATCTAAAAATATTTATTAGTGATGAAATATAATTTTAAATTTGCTTAATTAATTAATTAAGTTTGAGACTGCTCATGAGCTGACTTGCTTAGTACGAGAAAAAAATATTAATTTAAATTAGTATTATAATGAAATAACTTATAAACTTAGCATTTAAGGTTAATTAATAAGAAATAATTTGATGTAAAATATAAAATATTATTTTTTAAATATTTTTAAGAATATAATATTTCTTGAATTTTAATACAATTTAAATATATTTTTAATTATTTATTTTTAAAGGAGTGAGCTCATGAACTAACTAGTTGAGTTATTACTGGCTTGAGCTTGACTTTTTAGCTCATTAAACCCACTCCACGAGCCACTTATCAAACAGAGCCCGAGCCAGCTCATGAGTCAGATATCATGATAGAAAATTTCAAATATTATCATTGTGAAAACTTTGTGATTCGCTCTCCTATGCAAAGGAGAATCGTCAAATTCATTAAAAGACGAAGGAGCCTTTTTTTTTTATCACGAGAAGATAACCACGTGACCACATGTAGGGTCATGTGGTTCCAACATCTTCTATTGCACAAAATTGATGTAGATTCGACTCCAACACCCTACATCTATTTTTTCTAATTAATTTTAATGAGTCAATTTCAAGCCGAGCACGAGCCAAACGGGAACAAGAATATGTAAATCAAGTCGAACATGAACGCACTGTTCACGAGCAATTTCAACAGACTATTTATTTTACTGAATACATACCCGCTAACCATATGGAAAAATGAATACCAGTAAAGGGCGATTTACATAAATACAATGTATTTTTTATGTAATTACATACCGAACACCTAAACATAACTATTTACTTATATGACACTCAAATCCTCGAGAAATTATTGCATCAGGAGTCCTGATGCAGTTTTGCATCAGGACTCAAATCAGGATCTATTTAATACATGAGTGGGTGTACCTGCACACGTGATAAGCCTTGAATAGAGAAAGGATAAAATCACGTGCAGTAGACTAGTTTAACTGAAGAAAGATTTTACATACATACCACTCAATTCTTATGTATTTACATATCCAACACTAAACTTCAATTTTTACATATATACCGCCTAAACTATGCATGAAATAGTGCATTTCACCTTGAAAATGGTATTATTTTTATGTGACATGAAGGATTTGGGTGGTATAAATGTAAAAAAATAAAGTTGGGTTGGGTGTGAGGTATGTAAATACATATGAATTGGGTGGTATGTATGTAAATGCTCCTTACCTGAAATACCATGGCTGCTTAACCATAGAAAATTCTTGCCTCAAACAAGGCACAGGTATGAGGTTTCAGTTCATAAGAAGATAACCCTTCAATCTTCCGAGAATTCGGATTAGAATCGCTCGCAAAGAAATTTGGATAAGGACGAGATGTATCAACCAGACGAAACCAGATAAACCCTTCCGGCGATTCCGGCAGAGTCACCATTGCCGGACGACCGCCGCCATTGACAGCAATAAACAAGTCTCCATTATGTGAATTTGGTAATCTAACATCCTTCTCAGCCTTCAACTCCATGGCAAGAAACTTGCAGGATGGATCCTTCCATTTAGGTGGAGATTGATTGCTGCCATGCCAGGCAATATTTTCAGCTTTGTAAAATTCCTTCCTTTGGAAAATGTCGCTTCTTCGATCCCTCAACGAAGCGAGAAATGCGACAAACTTCGTAATTTGTTCGCTGAATCCGGTTCTGAGACTGCTCCAATCAATTGGCCCTTTATTGTAAGATGGAGAACCAGCACTTGAGTGGCCACACTCATCTCCCATATTTATGACAGGAACACCTAATGAAACAAATAAGATGAACAAGAAATTCCTTACTTGTCTGAGTCTAATTTCTAGAACAGAATTTTCATCAGTGGGACCTTCTTCGCCGCAGTTCCAGCTCAACTCCGAAGCGAGATCTGCGCCGCTGTAGCTGACCAAATCAACAAGAGTGAGACCAGCATTTCTCGTGATGTAGTTTAATGAATAACTCGGCCCTCTGGAATCAGTGAACATATCTCCGCTCCCGCAGAGCCTGGTGGCAAGTTGGCTAAGTAGGCCTTGACCTCTTAAGAAGTTCCGAATGTCATGGAAATATTTTGAGTTCATCTCAGCCCACCTTTGCCAGTGAGGAAAGATGGCATCTTTATATGACATGTCGACCGGTGACCAGCAGTCTGATATAATCTTGGTTTCTGAGAGTAAAGGGTCGAAGGCGATATCTTCGATGAGTGGCGGGCGAGGTAAACGGTTGCCATTGGAACCTTGAAGCAAGCTTGAAGAGTTAACAAAACAAAATCCATCGATATGATACTCAGTCACCCAATGATGGAGGCTATCCAAAATCATCTGGTCAACAATGGCATTATTACATCTCAGTCTACTGCAATTTTTTGAACTAACATTCCCATCCACCACATAGTATGATGATTTATCAATTCCTAGAAGTGAAATTCTTTCGCTCTCGGAATCCCCCACCTCGCATGTGTGAGTGAAAACAACTTCGAGTAAGACTTCGATTCCATGTGAATGAAGTATCTTAACCATTTCCTTCATGGAATACATATTACCATACATACTCATTGGAGAAAAAAAATGGTAGGGAAAGTAAGGGCCTTTCTTCTTATTAAAGGAAAAAAGTGGCTCGAACAACACCGCATTGATTCCGAGATTTTTCAAATGTTGCACTTTCTTAACAACTCCGGCGAAAGTTCCAGCGATATTTACATCTACTCCACTGGACTCACTCTTAGTAAAATTCTCAACATTTAAACGGTAAACGACAAGTTTCTCCATTGGTATTTGCGGACGGGTATCACCGCTCCAATCAAAATTAGGCTCTTTACGTAGATATCCGAGACTCTTCGCCATAGATGCTGAATCACCTTGATCAGAAGAAGAAAGATTTCTGATAACCTTAGCATATGGATCCAAAAGAACACAACGGGCATGAATATCTCCTTTACAGCGATAGCCATAGAGGATATAATTTGTAATATTATCAATTGAAACATGCCAAATATCACCAGTGCGATTAACATATGGATCCAACTCAAGTTCCAAAGTAGGTTCACTTGCTTCACTCTCATAGAGGCACAAGACTACAGACTTTGCATTCCTTGAAAAAAGAGAAAAATTAGTCGATCCGTCGTTAGACAAGGAAACACCCAACGGCATAGGATTCCCTGGACCTAAACCCACAGGCACACAGAAGTTAGTTTTTCTGTGCGTTCTTATTATTGATTCAAAACCAGTGCCATCAGGCTGAAGAAGAAGGAATGAGAGGTAAAAGGGGGCACTACTGTGATCAAAATCTAGCCTACAGGAGTCCTGCACAAATGGCGTCTTCATGGATGAAACCGAAATTGGGGAATCGGAAACTTGAAACACTGAGGAATCAGATCTAAACATGCCCCATGAAAGTATCAAATCATGATTGATCATAGATTGTGGTAAGGAATGAACCTCGATATAAACAGTATATTTCATTTTGATGGCTCCCACAAACACCTTCACCAACCCACCAAACTCGGTCCTAAACAAAAATTTGAATCCCTTGTGCTGATTCTCCAACATTGGCTGAGCTTCTTCCTTCAAGCTATTTTTAATTCTGCATCGTATAGAATCGTTCAAAGCATCACAAGGAAAAGTTCTATGAGTTATGCATCGTCTTTGGGCGTATACAGATCGTATAAAAGGGATATTTCCTTTTCTACAAATATCCGGCGAGAAAGCAAACAACTTTCCATTTTTTATGCCATTGGTTATCAAAATTGAACTTCGTAATGTATAAGGTGAGCAATAAGTTGCCATTGGTGATCAACTGAAAGGAAACAGATCAATCTGAGAGGTCAAGCAGTATAACTGGATACTGTGTAGCCCTGCCAGCATAGTTGAGTCCGGTTTGACATCAGGTATGATTTTTTACAAATTATGGTTAAGAGCATTAAAGTATCACATCATGAGATAAATGAAAAGCAGATAGAAAAAGTAACAGACCGTTTTTCTAATTTTGTTCTATTGCCAGCGCAATTATAGAATTAGGAAGATTTGCATAAACACCACTAAAGTTCTATGTATTTACATATCTAAAATCTAAGCATACAATTTTTACATATATGTCAACTTAACTATGCATGAATATGTGTATATTTTACTTTTAACATGTTACAATAGTAGTCTTTTTTATGTGATATGAAAGATTTTAGTGGTATAAATGTAAAAGGAAAAGTTTAAGTGTTAGATATGTAAATACATAAGAATTGGATGGGTATGTATGTTGATTACCTTCTGCACAGGCATTCTTAGCCAGAAGTAATGAGGAAAGAACATGAGAAATTGACACTGAAAGCCAGCGCAGCATTCATCAATTCAAAAGCAGAAAATAATCACGGCAATGCTGATATTTCTCAATTAGCACACTATGCATGCAGAAAACTACTATATTTTAGTGGAAGAATGAAACTGCAATTTTAGAAAACTTCAAATGAAGAGGTTAGCTATCTCAGTTCCTAGTCACTTAAATGTAAAAAAAATGACTTCCACTTCTGTCCTCCATTAAAATACTTCAAATGAATCAAACTCATTATGAATTACATCACACATCAACTAATTTAATATTAACCATGACCTTATTAATGTAAATATGAACTTAAAATATATGCATATGAAGTATAATCATACTAAAGTTTCAGTATGACTGGTAGATACCTGTGCATAGATGTATGATAGTTGCTTTGTATTGCAACAATCAACAGTAACAAGATGTATTCACACAGAAGACGACTGCATGTCAAAAACAGTATGTAAGTTTCAGTAAAACTTGGATTGATGGGTGCTCTTAATATCAATATCGTGTAACACATGCGATCAACAAAACAAGAGGCCAGCAAGCCACCCTGGGTATTTGTTCCCTGAAAGAACCTTTAATGCTCTCAAGTCAGTATTTGATCTCTAAAGTGAATAAAAGTTGAAATTTGATTCATTAGAGGTTCCCCATTGGGATGGAAAACAAGGGCTCAAAGAAAAGTTCTCCTTTCTTTTGAGGGGGTAAGTAAAAGTAAGAAGAGCTTTCCTTGCAAGGGGTATCTATTGACGTGAGGTGAGAGTGAATGATAGTAAGAAGACCTCTCCTTACAATGGTGGAATAATGAGACACTTCATTAGTGAAATTCGTGTTGAAAAAAAAATATCCCTAATTAGGGATGTAAACGAGTCGACCTTGACCGAGCTCATGTTCAGCTTGTTTGAAGATGACTCGCATTTGAAATTGCTCGTGAATAGTTTACTCGTGTTCTACTCAAAATTAGCTTATTTAAATTAATTAGAAGAAATAGATGTTGGTTGTTAGATTTCAACACGCGTCAATCATGTGCAATAAAAAACACAAAATCACATGAGCACACAAATGGTTATGATTTAAACTTAGATATAAATATATATAATATATTGTTATATAAATAATATATATAATTTCTTTATTTCAAGCTAAAACGAGCAAAACATGATCGAACAAAGGGTTGTTTGTGTTCGGCTCGTTTACTTAACGAAAGATTCGAACACGAGCTTTTCACGAACAACGAGGCTTTTTTTTTTTTTTTTTTGACAACCCTATCCCTAATTCAGGGATATTTTGTTCCTCCAATAAATCAAAAATTAAAGAATTGAGACAACTCATCTTTGAAATCCGTGTTTGGAACATAGGAGATGATGGATAGATAGATGATACATTAAATCTTTGAAGTCCATGTGATTAATGATTAGCATCCGAGGCTTCAAGCTTGGAGTTGGGTGTGAATTGATTTGGACTAGTAGATCTTAGTTGAGGCAACAAGACTCATGCTTATAGATCTAATGGCAGGCTCTTCATGCAACTTTAAATTTGATTCTTAGCACGAAGATATCATAAGTATGAATCTTAGCACCAATGTCATGAGTCTGTAGGAGTATATTAATCAATTCAAATATTTTTTATAGTTATGTATTAATCTCTCTTTAGTGCCATTTATTTGAGAGATTTATTACATGTGTTTCAAGAAGAGTGTTTTCTTACACTTGTATATCTCTCTGTAGTAGATTTAACATTCTATCCTCTTCATTATAATTAGGAGATGTTTGACTGCAACTTTGATTTACGTTAAGTAGGATTTATCAAATCCGATAAATCCAAATTTATCTTCGACGACGGAGTTTGCGAGTGACGGTGGAATAAATCCACCTCGCAATCGGATTTAATAAATTTGAATTTACGTCGGGAAAAAGACGGAACACGATAAAAAACAGACATAACGAGCAAAAATTCAGTTTAATTGGGTGTTGGATTTAATGTTCACTTTTTTTTGTGTTTAACAGGATTTCAGCTAATGGTGCGTTTGGGGAGGCGGTGCGGCACTGCATCATAATTTTTTCTATTTGGCAAAACTATATTTTATCTGTATTCTCAAAAAGCTACAGTTGAAAACTAGACCTAACTACATACGGTGGCTGCTAGAAAGTCAAGGTCTGACTTTTTCAAATAAAAAAAAAAATTATAATGACCACCGTAGCTTTTTTTACATCATCATCTTCTTCAGTAGCTTCATAATTGCTTCTTCAAACAGCTTCAACTGCCCAAACAGACCCTAAATCTACACCTAAATCCTATTAATTTTATGCTCTCAAACAGTGCCTTAGGCTTATTTACACTATACAGCATAAGTTTCTGTCTGTTCTTCAACTATTTGCTCCCATTTTTGGTTTGTCTACCAAACCAAGCTGCAAGAATTTGTTCAAGCTCATCCCATGCACTATCAAACAATACAAATCCATGTTATTGCAAAGCAAAAAAGCATTCTCCGACAACACCTTGAGTTCTTTCGGCACCATGAGAGCACCCCCATTAAAAACTCAAAATTAAATATGTTCTCAACACACATATCAATAGAATCACGCATCAATAACAAGTAAAAGAGATCAAAAGCGCATTCAATCGAATCAAACGCAATTGCGCAAAACATCACCAGGCAAGGAGATTGATTCTACTCCAGCAATAATAGATACTATAGAATTCGTTCGATAATCCAGGCCGAAAACCACTCACCCGAGAATCCATGAGACTATGAGCGAGAGATCGAAGATAGTTAGGGCAAGACGACGCCGCCCCCATTTTCGATCACAGTTCACAGCCTCACATTTTCTATCTAATTTAATTATGAATTTAACTTAAATTCAAATAATCAAAGTTTTGTTAACTCCAATTTAAAATTTAAATCACCCAAACATAGGGCTGTCAAAACTGCTCGTTGTTCGCGAATAGCTCGTGTTTGGCTCTTGAAGAAGCTCGTGTTCGACTCGTTCGCTAAGTTAACAAGCCTTAACGATTTCATGATATATATTGATGAGCAGTATTATTTAAAAATTTAAAAGATTTATAATCAATTAAAATTAATAAAAATTATTAAATTAGATTCAAATTATGTTTTAATGTAAACAATAATTCTTAAATCTTGCCCCAATCCTTAACATCTTATGGTTACGTGATTAGGGTTGTCAAAACGACTTTTTGTTCGTGAATAGCTCGTGTTTGGCTCGCTAAGCAAACGAGTTGAATACAAACACATTTTCTGGGCTCGAAATATAAACGAGGGCTCGGCTCATGTTCGGCTCGTTTACACCCCTACCCATACATGAGAAAAAAATTGTTAGGTTTGGACTCCAAATTCATCCGGAGTCTGACGGTAGAGCCCCACATATCAAGTGAGATCCATTAATTTTAGCACTCAATAATATCAGTGTATTACGGTGGTCCCACTTGACATGTGACGCCCCACAATTGCATCCGGAATTCAGATGTAATATTAACTCTAACATGAGGTATATTTATTTCTTCTTCATGTGCTTTCTCTTGTTAGAGTATGAATTTGATAAATTTAAATTTATCGAATTTAATAAATTCTATTTCACTTAAAATTTAGTTGCGATAAAACAACATTTTAAAGTCATGCACATGCGTGCAAATTGATTCGAATTTTGGCTCGGAGATTATTAATCGCTCAAAAGTTGATTCGAATTTTGGCTCAGATCGAGCTACGAGTTAAAATTTTGGATCAACGTTTTTATTTTGAGCCGATTTTGAGCCGACCTAGTTCGGTTCGAATCGTTAGGAGCCCTATTTTCAGGCATTCCACTTGAAAATGTATATAATATCGAAGACATATAAGCTATGAAATATTGTGTCGTAAATCTTGATCTAGTAAGCTCAAAGTCAGATTTACGATACAAAAGTGGTGGACCGTAAGAAGCGAAGAATGGAAGGCGAGAAAATTGGATTTAATTGAGCATTTGATTTATTTTTTATTTATTTGATGTTTGGTTAGATTAAATTTAAAGCCATGACGTAATCCTATTAATAATATGCCGCCAGACATCGCCTTAGTGACTACAAATTTTCAAAAACAAATGAGATCGAAAAAGAAAATATTAATACTTAATAATTTATCGTAATCAAGCTCGATCGTAGTTTAATTATTAGATATGTAAATACATAAGAATAAAGTGTTATGTTTTAAATAGGGTAATATTTTAATTCTTAAATTACTTTATATCTATGAATTTTACATAGAAAGATATATTACATCCGGTAAATCAGATTTGTAGTTGACAGTGTGGATCACACCATACCACCGAACACACAGAGCGTTGTGCAACACTGTCAACTGGTTGTATGTTTGGACGACGAATATAATATTTTTTCGTTGTGCTTGACTACCTAGTTTTAAGCATGCACTATCTTCTTCTTAAAATAAAAAACTAATAATAATAAATAATAAACAACTCTAATATTAAAATATTAAACAATAAAAACAAGAATCTCATTAATATTTCGCACATGCGTGGCCCAATGCATCTCTCCCACGTGTCCTTGGACTGATAATAATGGAATTTTTATCCAAACTTCAGTATCCACTTGGACTGTTCTGTGACCTCCACGTGTGTCCTCTCGGCTTGTTTAACAATAGCAACGTTGAAAGCTACTAGATTCCTAACTTTCAAATTGAGAAAACTATTGCGTCTCGATCTACACATTTGGACACTTAATTATTGGGAAATAATTTTCGTCCGGAGAGCGTATGCAGAGATGCGTACGTAAAAATATACACAAAAGTTACATGCAAGTTACACGAGAATTACATGAGGGTTATAACTCTCTTCTACCTTCCGTGTAACTCTCGTGTACAAATGGATGAAATAGAAGCACATTTTACAAGTGAGTTGCACAAAAGGTACAAAGATGTTATAACCCGTTTGTAACTTCCGTGTAACCACATATACTTATTTACGCACGCATCTTTGCGTACGCTCTCCGAACCCAAATTTTTTCCTAATTATTGAGCATTATATCTCCTATTGATGAGGTGTATGACGATGTGACGGCCAGTGATTAGACGTCCGAATGTGCGGTATCCAGACGTAACTTTTTCGCTTTCATTTGAACGTTCTGAAAATTCATGTCAAAATATATTTAACAAAAAAATTTTACACTGACTAATAAATAAGATAATCAACCACCAACCGTTACATCGTCTGTCGATGATATATATGATGATGTGGAGGCCGATAATTCGCCAAATATTATTCCTCACAAGTACTGAGGTCCGCAGCTGACATGGACATAAAAGTACCAACACTTCACTATAGATTAACCTGCGTGGGCCCATCCATATCCCAAACCGATCTCCACATTAAAAAAATAAAAAAAAAACAAAATAAATTAAAAAAAATTAGAAGAAAATAAGAACTCATACGTGTACGATCAAAATGCTCCCACGTCATACATTATCCGCACCACGAACGATCTCTTCCCCAACAAGACCAGATCCATCGACACGTGTCACCAACCCAACCAAAACGCGCCACGCATCCTCCCCGCATAATTCCAAACAAAGATTCACGCCCTCCACCGACACGTGTGCTGTCCACCCGTCGATCCCGACACGTGTCCCCACCGGACTCGTGTCGCGATCCCGTAAGCCGCCTCGCCGACGTCACCCGCCGGAGATCCTCCCCTTCTCCGCCACGTGTCAATCTCTGGTGGGCCCCACAAACGGAAACGCTAACTACTTATATCTCTCACCTGCGCCCGCCATCCCCGACAGCGATCTCTACCAGACGAATGGAACTGAACGCAACCGGCGGCGGTGGCTTCGGCGGCGGAAGCCGCGCAGGATCGGGGGCGGAGGAAGTCAACAGGGGCATAATGGACGAGAGGATTCTCATCCTGGTTTTCGGGAGGCTGAACTGGGACCCACAAGCGGTCAGCGTGGCTGCGCGAGTCAGCAGGCGGCTGCGCGCGGTGGCAAACCGCGTGCTCTGGAGAGAAGTCTGCATTTCGCGCGCGCCGCGCATGATGGCGGCGCTGACATCCGGCACCCCACCGGGTCAAGCGAGAGTCAACGGCGGCTGGAACTCTCTCGCGAAGCTCCTATTCTACTGCTGCGGCGGCGCCGACAGCCGCCATTTTCCCCTCCCTTACCCACTCCCGGGCCACTTCGCCGGAGTGTCCAGATTCTCCAAGACATCCGGAGCGAGCTTCCTGTCGCGGCGGTGCGCCGGGGATCTGCTGTACGTGAGCGATCCGTGCGAGCACGTGTATGAAGGGGGGGAGGCGGGCGAGGATCTGGGTGCGTATCGGGGGGTGTTCAGGGGGTTTATGAGGTCGAAGACGAGGGCTTATCTGATAGGAAGACACGTGGAGCTGGAGCAGAGGGTGCGGTGTCCGTATTGTGGGGCGCGGGTGTGGAGCATGACGGCAGCGAGGCTTGTGCCGCGTGCGGCGGCGCGGCGGCTGGGGGCTCATGCGGGGCGGTTGGAGTATTATGTCTGTGTGAATGGGCATCTCCATGGGAACTGTTGGTTAGCTCATCTTTCGGATGATGATGGGGAAGAGGATGATGACGACGGTGATGAGGATGAGGAGGAAGATGAGTGATTCATGAGGACATGTGTTTTATGGTTTAGGAATAAAGATTGTGGGGAGGGTTTGTTTTGTAATTTTGATTGGATTAGTGGTGGTGATTGGTCATTTTTACATGTGATGTATCTCATTTCGGTTTTGGAATCAAATTTGCTTTTTTTTTAGAGTATATATATATATATCTCTAAAAATTGGTTGTCGGGCGGAACCGCCAACCAACCCCTTGGACTCGCAATCCTGTTAGGATTGGGATTGAATCCCGTGAGCCAAACCAATTCGGTACTATCTCTACTTAGCAGACAAATCGTCTGGAGAGGATTCAAATCCCCAGCCTGAGGGGACTTATACTGAAGAGCGGATTCTCTACCAACAGGTCGAGAATGAGACTGGAAATTAGGATGAATTTTAAAATATTGAATTTGAGAAGTATGATATATAAGTTTTGATTGATAAACTAATACATTTAATATAAAGGAAGATTTACATACAAAGGATCAATTCAAAGGTTATTACATATCTAATGTTTTAACTTTCATTTTTACATTAATGTTATCTTATATATGCATGAGTATATATAAAATGATGATATTTTTTTTATATAAATTATGTTTTAATAAAAAATCAAAATAAGATAAAATTTTATTTTAATAGAAATATTAGAGCAATATATTAATAGAACACATATTCTCATAAATACACTTAAGGCTAGGAAAAACTATAGAATTTTGTGGTGTATATGATAATATTTGGTGAAACATCCTTAATTACTAACATATCCCTCTAGATAAGTCATGAATTGTGGACATTTAAATGTTGTCCATTATTAGGTAAGAAACCTTAATGTATTCTTCATAACCCTTGTCTCTAACATCAAACTTATCTCTAGAAACCAATAACATAGCTCTAAATTTCCACATCCATCTTAAACATGGTGTATGATAAGCTACCCATTATGATGACCATGGCTTGTATTTAGCATAAACATCCACTTTAATGTTCATTTTTTACCCACTTCTAGTTATGCTAATACATAATTAAAAGAAGAATACTTTGATGAGCATACCTTACTTAAGATGATAAGTGAAGGGTGCTCAATGATCCTATCCAACTCAAGGAAATGAGATGATTTTGCTTGAAAAATAACAATCATTAGTGCCACAAATAAACTAATATGCTCGACAAGCTATTCATAATTATCTAATTAACTAATCCAAGAAGCTTTAACAATTTTTTGCATACTTAGTTGCCAACTTAAAAAAAAAAATTTGAATAATTTTATGCTTTTCACTTATTATTATTATATTTAAAATTCAGGAACATGCTTACTAAAAAAGATTGATTAACTTCATATTAAGGGTCTGTTTGGGGCAACTTATTTGGTACGGTAACGTTTTGAAAATGCACCTGAACAGTTTGGGTAAACTTCGTTTTGGCAGCTTATGCAATTTCAAAACGTTACCGCACCAAATAAGGTGCATTTTCTAAACGTAGATGCACCTGAACAGTTTGGGTAAACCTAGATGCGGTGTGAAAAAACTAGATGCGGTGAGAACTTTCTAGCTGCAGTCTGACTTTTAAAAAAATAAAAATTTATAATAGCCACCGCACCTAACTTATCAGTAGATTAGCAGATTATTCAATAAGCTGCAACAGCCCCAAACAGACCCTAATACTCTATTAAGATATGATTAAAAAAATTAATATCCTAATTAGAAATTACTTATATTAATTATTAACCTCCTAAGTTTGATTGCAATCCAAATGATTACTTGACAAGTCTCTCTTTAGTTTTACAAAAAATTAGATGAAGCAGAACATTTTACAGTTACACAAGCTAGACTATAATAACTAAAAACAAAAAGGGGGCATTTACACACAAAGCACACAATTCTTATGTATTTATATATCTCACCCCCAAACTTTCATATTTACACAATACTCAAATCTTTAATATCACATCCAAAAAAGCACTGTATAACTTTCAAAAAGTGAAACACATTTTCATTTCAATGTTTAAAACATCAAATTGCAATACATATAAATATGAAAATTAAGGTCTGATGCGTAAATACCGAAGAATTGTGTGATGCATATGTAAATTTCTCGAAAAAATATTATCCAATTTTTTCTTTAAAAAAATATTAATGAGTCAAAATCAACAGTAAATAGAGCATCAAACCATTTAAAAAATAAAAATTAGAAAAAAGCCCAGAAATGCATAAAATCTTTGCAGATTCATTTTTTATTGAAAAGAAATGGTTCAAAAGCTAAAACAGCAATTACAGATGCAAAAAGAATTGTATTTTGATGGCTACAAAAATAAAAGAACTCAGGACAAAGGGGTTCTTCTGCTAGTCTTCTGAGCGAAGGGAATAAATATTCTACATTGACAACAAAATACAGATATATTTATATATTTATATATTTACCTTCAAGCTAACAAATTGAAAAGGCAACAGAGGGGGACTGGAAAAACTGAATCTAAATCAGATGGATTATACTACCAGAGAAAGTCTACAGAAATGATACAGAGAGAGCCTCAATGAAAATTGACATTAATTTGGACTTACTGCAGAATAAGGGTAAAATACATATGTACAGTGTGATGATGCTCTGGTTGCATCTCTCTTCCTTCATCTGTTGCAGAGCTTTTGCCTCTTTTGCAGAAGATGGAGAAGAAGAAGGCTTCCTCCCCTGGTAAAATGCCCAGGGAAGTATCAAATTCTGGCACATCCAAGATGAGAAATGGTTAGGAAATAGACTAAAATGAAAGTTATCAAAGTAGTTGGTAGACATTTTAATATCGAGTAGTGACGATTTATATGGAGCCATTTTAGTCCTAAATTTTATAAAAATGTCATATTAAACTGGGGCTCATATTGTCTTTTGGGGAGACTATTTCAGCTCATATCTCATATAGTCTTTTGGGGAGACTATTTCAACTGAATTGACATATTAATAGAGTCAATGGACTATTTTGACACTAAAGTATCAAACATCTGAATCATTACTGATTTGATCAACTTTGTCGTTTCTTTGGATTAACAGTGGTGGCGGAAGATTTTCGCGAGGGTGTTTTGGGCATTTTAGGGTCAAATCTCGGCAAATTGAAACTAATTTGATCCTGCAGTTAACTCTGTCATTTCTTTAGATGATAAGTGCTCGACGGTTCAAAATACTTTTCATGAAGAAATTTTTGAACAATTTATCATGAAAGGTTCAAAATGTCTACATAAAAAACTTTTCATCCAACAAAACAATAAAAGAAGATTTAGATACATACCACTCAATTCCTACATGTTTACATGTGCTCCACCCAGATTTCAATTTTAACATACATGCAACAGCTACCGATGCATGAAAAGATGTATTTCACTTCTAAAAGGTTAAATGAGTGATATTTTTGATGCGATCTGAAAGATTTTGGTGATACAAATGTGCAAAGTAAGGATTAGGTGTCAGATATGTAAACGTATAAGAATTAGATGATATGTATATAAATGCTCCAAAAATAAATTCGAGTAGTACCCAACAGATTCAGTTGGTGAGTCGGGGGATTAAATCAAACGCCAACAAAATTTTTCAAGACTCTACACCAAAAGCATATAAAAATTCCAACAACCATTTTGACAATTTACACGTTAAAAAACCACAATAACAACAGCGAAACATAGTAAATGAAGTACCAGATCATGACATTGCAGTACCGGATCATGATATTGCAAAAAAGTCATCTTGCTCTCCAATAAGTTGGTGCTGTAAAGACCAAAAATTTTTAAATAAAGATGAGAAGCACACTCAACTAGGTATAACCCACTAAAAAGCTATCTAAAATGCAAAAACTGGTTCAAATTAAATTAACCTGAAACTGAGTTTTCCAATGATTGTCTTGAAGCAGATAGAGGATAGCTAGATGTTCTAGGAGCATAAAACCAGTCTTGACATTGAGCAGCTGGTGGATCCAGGTGAGGTCCATATAACGAAGGAGCGGGTGGTGGGGGTTCCACCTTGTCCGGTGTCAATCCCATGGGACCTGAACAAAAGTGGTTGTATCAGCACTAGGGGTGTAAACAAAAAGAGCTTAAGCGAGCCCAGTATTTGTTAGTGAATTATTTTTTGTTCAAAATCAGCTGATATTTAAAATGGCTCGTGAATAATGTCCGTATTCAGCTCGATGCGAATTTGTAATTAGCACAAATAATTTAAAAATAACAAATTTGGCATTTAAAAATAAATCATAAAAAAAATAATATAAAAAGAATATAATAAGTATTATTTTTAAATTGAGTAAATCCAGAGTTCTAGAATGGTCCAATATAGACCCAGAGTTTTAGAATGCTCCAAATTAATTCCGGACAATTAAAAGTTATTCCAAATTAGTCCCAAATCATATTTTCCATTAAAATTAAATGTTTGCATGAATTGACGTGGCTTGTATATAAATCCCTTCACAATAGTCATTATTTTTTTCAAATCAATTTTTTTGTTGAATCACCGTTTGAATACACAATCCTATGCTAATATATATATATATATATATATATATATATATATATATATATATATATATATATATATCTGTGTGTGTGTGTGTGTGTGTGTGTGTGTGTGTGTGTGTGTGTGTGTGTTTGTAAAAATATAAGTGGTTTGCCATCAATCACATAATTTAATTATTCACATATATAATGTTATAAAAATAAAATAAATTCATTAAGTAGTTTTTCAAGTTAATTTTAACTATTTTCAAATACATTTTCTAATAAATAATATTAAAATAAACAATTCAATTGAAACGAGTAATTCATATAATTTCAGTTGAGTGAGTTCTTCCTACATAAATATTGAATATTTTCAAAAAATTCATTTGAAAAAAAAAATATGACGACCGTTGTGAAGAGATTAATTAATGCAAATTAAAATTTATAATCCTGTAACAATTAATAAAAAAAAGATATTTATATGCAAATCACATAAATTTTAAATAATTACATAAAAGACAAAAATACATTTCAATTAATGCGGGCCACCAACATTTAATAGAAAATGCAATTTAGTACTAATTTTGAGCAAATTTTAATAGCCGGGGACTAAGTCAAAACATTCTAAAACTCTTGAGATTAAATTGGACACTTCTTAATAGTTGGGAGACTATTTTGGGCTTTTATTGTTTTTAAATTATTTGTTTCATTTGAACTAAAATGAGCCGAACATAATCAAATAAAGGATTGTTTGTGCTATGCTCGGTTATAAATTTCGCAAAAAGAAAATTTGCCTGTGTCCAGCTCTCCCAAACAAATAAAACATGTGCTACTCAATAAGCCAAAAAAGAGAGCAAGCTTTTTTCCCATGCACGAAGAAATAGAGGCAAAATGAAGCCAAATGTAAGCGCAAACGGGAAAAATAGAATCAGCATGAGATATTCATGTACCTGCATAGGCAGGCGGAAAAAATGCACTTCTATCAGGAACATCAACCTGGCCCAAACCTCTTTGATTATCGTGTGGATTATGAAACCTATCCGAGTAGGAAGCTTGATTTGCCGGAGCTTGCGGTCTGTGCTGCGGCTGAGCTTGAATGTATGAAAACTGATTCGAGACTACATGAGGAGGTGGCTGCAAATGATAAAGCTTATTTCCAACAGGCATGGCAGGCTGAGAACCACCAAGGTTGCTATAAGAGCCTGAAGAAGTGGAAGAAGAAACATGTTGCGGCATCGGTTGTGGATGGCCAACATATCCTTGGGAATAGAAGGCGGCGGACTCCGACAAAGACGGGCTGCACAGCAGACAGTTTGGTTGCTGATTGACTGGTCTCAAAAATTGATTTTGAGGAGTCTGCATGTAATTTTAAATCACAATCAGTAGGCAGAACTCACAATATTTTAGGGGCATTTACATATCAAACAATTCCTACGTATTTACATACGTGAACACCTATGCTTTCCTTTTTACATTTACACCACCCAAATATTTCATCTCACATCAAAGATACTACAATTTTAACTTTCCTTTTCATGCATAGTTGAGGTGGCATGAATGTAGAAATTGATTTGTAGGTGTTACATATGGAAATAAATAGGAATTCCGTGGTAAGTATGTAAAACTTTTAATTTTTTTAATGGCAAAAAGCAAAAGATTCATCCACCAACTGAACTTACATAACTGGCACCAAAATCAGTGTTATCCGCAGCAGCAGTCAAGCCTGCTAAAGAGTGAGGAGCTTGGCCGGAACAAGAGGGAGGCAATGGGGGTGGAGAAGATGGCAAAGGAGGGGGTGATGGCGGTCGTTCCTCTGGAAGCGGAGGTGCAAAGGATAACAAATTGTTTTGCTCACACTTATGACTGCAATTACTCATAATTTCATCTCCTTTATTATGACATGTAGATTGGTTTGCTTCGTGTCCACAAGGTGGTGCGACATCCTCCATCTCGAGCTCTCCATCAACATCTTCTAAAACAAGCCGGTGCTTTTCGACGGACTTCGGAGTCATTCCCTTTTCAGAGTCTTCAGCATTCCTATCAGGTGTAACGGCCTCAAAATCTTTTTCATCGGAGGCACTTCCCTCGTCATCTTCCATAATCCGAGTATTAAGAAATTGTGGAAGCTGAAAACTGGCATTACTGAGGAACAACAGAGATAGTCAAATAAAGAATTTCAGCACAATGTGCAGAAGACCTATTATGACTGTATCACGAATAAAACCTTGCACACATACAATAACACTAAATAAAGCACGCAACCTTTTAAAAGATAAATTCTCACAATGAAAAAACTAGAAGTCTTAAAAAATAAAAAGTAAGATTTAATCATAATAAATTTAAGATTTTGACATCTGATACTGTCATATTTAAATAACATAAAATTTTTTTGAATCTAATAAATAAAAACACATAAAACAATAGATATATAGTAAAATATTAATATAGTAAAAAAGTTAATCTATGATAACTTTTTATATTATTTAAATAAAAATTGTATTAAAAAATTATTTGGAGTTAAATTTTTTTAAAGAAAAATCAGTTGCAGCCGTTGATCGATAAAATCATTTTCAGAGTGCTCTCAAATCGAATGGTTGGTCCCTTTCAACTTTGCTATTGTTAAACAAACTGAGAAGAGACACATGGAGCTCACAGAACAGTCCAAGTGGAGATTAGAGTTTAAATAAAAATTCCAATATTATCCATGCTAGGGCGCACGGGAGAAAAGCATTGGACTGCGCATATGCCACTTATAATTGAAATATTAATGAGATTCTTTTTTTATTTTAATATTTTAATATTGGAATTGTTTATTAATTATTATTTTTTTATTTTAAGAAAAATATATAACAACAGCAAGAGCAAACTTTTATCCCACTAAGTGAGATCAGCTACATGAATCTTTTTTCTCCATTGCGTGTCATATTTTCATTTAATTCAAATAAATCAAGATTGTTTTTTTATACAATATGCCCAAGTCTTTCAAGATCTACCTCTGTCTTTTTTAACATAAGTCGAATCTAAAACATCTACTCTTCTAATCGAATCATCATATAGTTGACGTTTAATGTGCCAAACCATCTAAGACGATCTCACAAATTTTGTCCGCCATTGAAGCTTCACCAACCCTATTATGGATATATTCATTTCACATTTTGTGTCCAAGCGTAAAGCCACTCATCCAGCTAAGCATTCTCATCAAGCAACACTTAACTTAGTTTTACGCTTCTTCTTTAAAGGCCAAAATTCTGCGTCAGAGTATTGCAAGTCTCACCACCATCTTATAAAATTTTTCTTTCAGTCTATGTGGTACTTTTCAATCACACAATAGGCCCGAAGCATTCCTCCACTTGAACCAACCAACTTGAATTTTACTAATAACATCCACATCTATATCACCATCTGATAACATCCACATCTATATCACCATCACTTCGAACAATACATCCGAGATATCTAATAAGGATATCTTTAGTCTTGTACATAATAAGGATATCATCAACGAAAAACATACACGAAGCTAAATCTTTCGGTAAATGTCCAGTAAGAACTTCCATAACTAAAGCAAAAAAATATGGGCTTAAACCTGATCTCTGATGTAATCCAAACTGAAATAGACAAAACTTGGCCAATCATCCTGGTGTATGAACACAAGTAACAACTAGTATACATATCTTTAATGACTTAAATATAAGTAATATCAGCACCTTTCTTTTCTAGAACTCTCCAAAGTACTTCTCGTGGAACCTTATCATAATCCTTTTTAAATCAAGAAAAATCATATGTAGACCCTCCTTAATCTCTCTATACTTGTCCATCAAACCTCTCAATAAATATATAATTTCCATAATAGACTTGTGCAGCATGAATCCAAACTGATTTTGAGAAATTTTTGCATCATGTGGTAACCTCTGTTCAATCATTCTCTCCCATAACTTTAATATGACACATTAAAATAATTCGTCTATAATTTGTGCACTCTTGTGCATCCCCTTTATTCTGGAAAAAAAAAGGAACCAATAGACTCTTTCTCCACTCATCAAACATATTTTAAATTTTTAAAATAGTATTAAAAAAGTTTAGTAAGCCAAAAAACCTTTAGATTTCTTAAAGATTTCCACTTCTATTGAAATACCATCTGATCCTATTATTTTTCCACACTTCATTTTTTTAAAGCTTCTTCAACTTCTATTTTACTAATATGGCAGCGAAAATAAAAAAATGTGTTATTATTTACGATATTTAGATCACTAAAGTCAAATGTATTATCACCAAACTATGTTGAATATCATCATCTAAATAAAGTACCCTTTGATTTTCATCCTCAATACATTTAACTTGAATTAAATATTTACTTTTCTTATATTGAGTGATTTTAATCATTCAAAGATAACATAATTCTACTCATCCATAAGAACTACATGACAGACACAATACCATTCCACCTAACTCTCTCAAAGGAGTTGTTTGTAAGTCAAAAACCTCCCACAAAATAGCTAAAGACTAAACAAAATGACATAAAACTTGCATTATGATTGTAATAATTACTTAAATAGAAAATATTAAGATATATCTATTTCTCATGAAATCCTCCTTTCTAAAGAAACTTACAGCTACATTACGCTTTAGGTAGCTCTATATCAATGATATCACGCTCTTTAATAGTTATGGATAAAAACTATCCATGATACTCTGATTAATTATGATCGGAGTTGATTTTATAGATTTATTGATATAAACTATCCATGGAACTCTCCATTTAATCCTGCAGGCATTCATGAATGATATCAAATATTTTCTAATATGTACTTCCATTTCCATTAAAAAAAGACGACTTTATATACACAACACATAATTCCTATGATATACACATCTAACACCTAAACATTCATATTTACAAACATGCCACTCAAATTTTTAAAGCTATATCAAAATATCAACATTACTATCTTTTTAAAAGCCACAAAATACACCTCTTCATGTATAGGTGTATGACACCAAAATTTTGTAAGTGTAAATATCAGAATTTAGGTTTTAGACATGTAAATACATAAGAATTTTGTTTTATGTGTGTAAATTTCCCTAAAAAAATATGCACATTTTTGGCCCTACAAATGGCCTCCGATAGGTATCCCATCGTAGGTTACAATTACCATCCCCAAAGCAAAGAACCTTCACCAAGGGGATTCTTGAGTTTAATGTATAATAGAAGCTGTTCCAAAAGGAGGAAACAAGAATAGCCTCAAAATCCCTATTTCCTAAATAATTAATTGCTAGCAAATGTTGGCTTATTCAATCATAGAAACAAACTCAATCCTTAACTTTTGTTTACGAAATTTGAAAAGAGACAAAAGGCATTGGGAAATTGAGTTAATTGATTGCAAGTCTATGATTATAAATGAAACATTGGACTTCAATATCCTTTATAGAGTTCCTCTATTAGTAGTTATCTTTTCAATATCTTTCGACATCAAAATCTTAAACAATGAGCAACATATAAAATTCAATATAAAGGTCTTTTAATTTTCATAAGTAATTTTCTCAAAATGTCAACTACAAGTCCATGATAATAAATAAAACATGACTCTATAGCCCTGTTTAAAGCTCCTCCAATAGCCAGTAAATAAATCTAAACAATAAGCTCCATATCAGATCCAATACAAAAATTATCTACCTAAGAAAAAAAAGAAATAAAAACTTGTTTCTAAGGATTACGAATCGAATAATAATAAACTTAAAGCATAGTTAGGGTTGAGAATTGAAATAAAAACTTCCCCAATATTCTCATCTTGCTTGTAATAGTTTCTTTTGCATGGCTAAAAGTACTATTATTCACATCACATCTTTTGTTTTTTTGGAACTCGTGCTATCTATTTTATATATTCCAATATCTTGGCTCGAATACCTCGAAGCTTTAATTACCATTTGATCATCCTAATTAACATTGATGTTATTTTCATCTATTTATGTTTGTAATATTTTCACATGAAATATACTTACGCTTAGTCACTTTATTTGCATCAACAAGGTGTGTATATTTCCATGTAAGAAATTTTCTTCATGTACGCTCAGACATCGTTAAAAAAGATAGGAAAATTTACATACATACCAAACAATTTTAATGTATTTACATATCTAACACTCAAAGTTTGATATTTACAATTATAAAATTTTGGTGTGATAAAACATATGCATTTTAAGTGGTACGCATGTAAATATGAGAGTTATGTTAGAAACGCAAAAACATAAGAATTATGTGGCATGTATGTGAATGAGCATAAAAGAAAAGTTTTTTTTTTTTTTTGGATTGAGCATCCTAAAATTTCTTAGAAGATTAAATTAACAATAATAGGAAGTAAATAATAAAGAATTACTAAACAAAACCTACAACATAAATATTCAATAATTACTAAACAACACCTACAAGATAAATATTCAATAATTAAATAAGGAAAAAAAAGTTACACATAAAAAATTCCAAATAAATTATGAAAAGCATCATACTAATATGTTAAATGGAAAAATCATAAATGCTGAAAAGGCACAAAGCACGAAAAAGAAACACTCAAACAATTAAAGGAGTGAATATGTTCACTGATAATCAAGTCAATGAAAAGTTGAGAATCAAATTTTAAAATTAAATTAAAGAATGTAGTGATTCTAATGCTAAAGGAAAAAACAATTGAATATATAAAGACTACTGTAGGGAAGGTAAACTTTACAATCAACAAAATCTCATAAGATCGAGAGCCATGCACCCAAAAATTTTAAGACATGTTAAACGGCCAAATCAACGGAAGAAGTGGGTAAAGCACCACAAAGAGACACTCAAACAATTAACGGAATAAAGATGTCAACTATAATACCAAAATGAAGTCAATAAAAAATTATGAATCAAAATTTCATATTGAAGACAAAGAATCTAGTGATCTAAAGCCATTGAACAGAGAATTAAGCATATGAAGACTGCTGTGAAGAAAGTATACTTGAAAATAATAAAAAACAAAACCTGATGAGATTGAGAGTTATGATCTTGAGTAGCCTAAGCTAGAATTGCTTCTATGTACGAGTCAAGAAGCCAACTTTTTATGCAGGCATAGTGAAAGATAAGAGGAAAAACATACGGGCCATTTACATACATACCGCCCAATTCTTATGCATTTACAAATATTACACCTAAACTTTAAGTTTTACATTAATACCACCCAAATCTTTCATATTATAAATACATCATTTTAACTTTTTAATACGTCTTTTCAAGCACAGGGAAGGTGGCATGTTTGTAAAAATTGAAGTTTAGGAGTTAGATATACAAGTACATAAGAATTGAGTGGTATGCATGTACATCTTCCAAAAAATAGAAACTTAAGAGCCAATTCCAAAGAAATAAGAAAAAAACACGAGCGATCGAGACCAAAAAAGCCGTGAGTTATACATTCCAAGTTGTGTCATCATGTGATGTGTGTACCGGATTTTTTGAGGGAAACTGGGAGGTAGCTGTGAATCAAGAGCATTATCATAGCTCCAACATCTAAAATGTGCATGCATAATAGCCACATGATGAGTCACAAGAGTATTATGGCAAGCTTGCATTGTCATACTTCAATAGATCCGTGTGTTTGAGCAAAATGTTAGTGTTTGCCACTAAATGAGCCACACGATGGAAAGGTGCTTCTAGAAATGCTTTTGACAACAATGCTTGATATTTGATACCACCAAACTCAGCCTTATTTTAACTTTTTTCAACCTTATCAATTTTAGAGTGGTCCTTATATATACAATTTCCATTAATATTTATGATTGCTATCAAAGAAGGTCTTCTTAAATTTTCAATCAATCTCCTTTATAAGTATCATCGCAATTCATCTACTAATTTCACATAGTTTGCTAGTAAGTCATTTTATTTTATTTCAAACTCAATTTGCTTCGATTGGAAATTTTGATAAATGTCGATTACCATCATGATTTGCTGAGAGAGAGATGGGGAGGTACTCTTACCATTGATAGGTTGGTTGACAAGGGAGTAGAGAAGAAAGAGAAATTATACTTTTTGCACCAAATCATTGAGCCAATTTGTGTGGGAGTCTGTGTCACGAGAGGTGGGAATGCTATCAGAGTAAGGGAGGAATTACTGACGTAGTGTCAATCTTAGACGACTCCATGGTCAAGGTATTATTAATGTCAATGTTTAATATTTGCACAATTAGGTACCGAGTCATTTTTTGTTCGTAAAAAAAATTTTACATAATTTAATAAATATTGTATAAACTATAGAAGTGTGTAAGTAAGAAATAATATTTTAAGCAAAGGTTACTTTAGTACAACAATACAAAGATTGGAGGGGGAGAAAATGAGAATGGAATTTCCCATCGAAGCTTAAACAAACGTGTTATGGGGCGGGGAGGTTTTGCATTTAATGACCAGTAAACACGTTCATTGGTCTAAAAGGTATAAAAAGGAGTGATGTACTTATAATAATATATTAATTAATAAAAGTGAAAGGAACTACTAATGTGTTATGATAAAATTTGTTTGAGGTGAGAGTTGAGATGCTTGCCTCTAGTAAGCTGTTCAATTTTCAAGAGTTCAAAGTCAAGCTTGAAATAAATAAGACCTATCATTCAAGCATTAATCATAGAATGATATATATCACATATTCTGCAAATCAACCATTTTAAAAAAAAGTTCATTGAAGGAGTTGGCGATACAATTCTAACTCTCTTGAACATAAGATTCGATATGTGATTTCCTCTTGAAATAATCAATAACTTAAATTTATTAAACAAATAAGATGGGTAATAACTTAATTACTTGAAAGATTGGACAAGCTGACTACACTTCCAAAAGTATTAAACTACCATTTATGATTCCCTTCACATAACTTAGCGGACAACATATAGGAAGTCTCTTTTGGTTAATTTAGGCTCCGTTTGGCAAAGATTTTTACTACAGTGCGGCACCAGGCCGCGTTTTTTTATTTCGTTTGTTGCCTCGTTCTCGGGGCTGTGGTGGAAAAGTTTTGCGGAACGCAGGCCGCGATCTCGACCATGCGGCTTGCTTTTCCTATCATTCGCGGCGGGCGCGGTTACTGCCCTACCCCCACCTACTTCGAACTGTGGGCGACGCTCGAGCAAGCGATCATACACGGGGCTATCTCCGGAGACCTTCTTTACGTGTTCTCCGCCTACTTCGAGTCGACGAAGGGTGGATAATTCGAGTGAGTGGTCACTAGCGAAAATCTTCATTCTGGGTCGGAGAGGCCGACTACAGCCCTAGTTCCGGAAGAATATATCAAGTCCAAAACCCGCTTTCCTTCCATGATGGATCTACTGATTCAATCCGAGCAGAGTAATTATTTATCGAATAATACTCAGTTTCATATCGACACCTTGTCGATCCTTTGAAGCCGGTAGAAATTAGGAAAGATAACGGAGACAGCGGTGCGATGTTCAGCACTGGATCAGGCAGGAGGCTTTCTGTGCAGCGGAGTTCTCTTCGAAAGGCTACATCTATTCTTGAGGAAGAAGACATCGTTGGTAAAGGTGAACTTAACCAAGATTAAACTGTTTCATACTAATGTTTTATTTTCATAAATTCTTTGTAATTTTATGAGTGTCTTATTCTGATCATATTTCTTTGTAGAATCCTCCAAATTGGCAGAAAATCATAACTTACTTTCGTGTATCTATCTGGTGGAGAGTTGCAAAGTTTCGCCATTGTTGTGGTTGTTATGCATAATGCATATATATATTTGTTTGACAAACCTTCAAGTTATCTTGATGTGAAACAGAAGCTCAAAGCTGCTCGACTTATTCAGTTTTATGTACAGGTGCCCCAGGAGTATGCCTGATAAGTGTGACTTCTTCCGGTGGGCAGATAGTCCGTCGGATTCCACTGCAGGCGGTAATCGGGATTGGACAGAGTCACTGGAGTACGTTGTGGCACGGGACATACATAGTCTGCATGCTAAAAACAATTTAATCATTTTATTAAATGTAATTTTAATATTTCTTGTCTTTTTTCTTGCACTTTTGGTGCTCACTGTTAAGTGAGTTGTATATCTGAGTTTTTGTACTATTTTGAACTGAATTTCTGCTTTTGAAGTATCAAAGATATGAGTGTCACAGCTCTGTTACAAATAAATTTTACTAAACAGAGACATAATTGTCATTTTTTCCAGAAACAGCCGTCACACAGTTGTTTTCACACAGCTGCAATAAACAGACAACCAACTTCCCCGCAGCAGCTTCCACACGGCAGCTTTCTGGGGCAGCATGGATGCAGCTGAAAAGTTGCAGTTGCTCCAAACAGAGCCTTAATTGTTCCATTTAATATTGAACAAGAACACCTCAAGAATAAAAATAAAATACTGCAAACATACAGAAATCAAAATAAATTTAATTATTTAGTGAACCCACCCATAACTAAGCAGTCATTTATTATGATAAAAACTCACAATTTCATTGTAAAAAACACTTGTTTGATCATATGGTTCCATAGATAATATAGTTCATAATAAAAATAAAATATAAAAAGTAAAAGCAGAAGAGAAAGTCAAAAAGAAAACCAAATCATTGGACAGGCATCAGGGTGACTTGGTGAAAGAAAATACAAGTGAGAAGAGACAATAAAAAAGGTTGCCATCATTAAAAAAAAATCCAAAAGACGTCATTTCCTAACTCAAAACATAGATCGTTAAAACCTCACCCAGACAAATGTCAAAAATAAGACAAAAATAGCATGTAAAATCTACTACAAATAACATTCATGAAACAGTAACGTATAAAGTAATTGATAGATAACTTAGCTTTTACAGAAATTATTGTATAGCAATCACTGCATATGCAAAATAAGAACAGTTACATGATAATAATAAGATTACAAGGTTATAACATAGAATGTAATAGTATTTTCTTTTTTAAAATAAAGATGAAGTCATTTTGTTGACTAAATTAAAAGAAAATGTTATGAGACAAGGTGACCCCCTTGCCTAAGTATCTTCTCACGATGCAATTAATCATTAGCAGTTCTTTTTCATAAGGCTTTTTCATAGCTAATCATCATAGAACTTATCCCACCATATATTTATTTCTAATCTCAATCTTCGCCGCCAAACAAAACATAATCCCACATTCCCACTTATTAAAGGCCACAATATTTACGGTTTATTTTTTAAGGTTGGCATTCAATTTGATGATCTCTAATTCGCCCGGATGGTTTGCCTCTGTCTTCTAGTAAAGTTTCCAAAAAACAATTTTTGAATCAGGAGACTCCGGCATGTGAAGTCTTCTAGTAAAGTCTCCAAAAAACAATTATTGAATCAGGAGACTCCGGCATGTGAAGTTGACACTTTTTACCATGATCTCCCAATGGTTCCAAATTCAAATCAAATGCCACGCCGGAAAGCCACTCACAATTCCAAATTCAAATCAAATGCCACGCCGGAAAGCCACTCACAACTTGTTATATATACATACTAAAAGACAAGGGAAATGTACATACATAGTACATAATACTTATGTATTACATATCTCACATGTATAGCACTTTATACTGCTTTAGACTTCTGCGTGGACAGGGTGTATTTAAATTTAACAAAGTGGGAAGTGTTATTTTTATGTGATATTAAAGATTTGATCACTGTGTGTGTAAATATGTAAGTCTAGGTGTGAGACGTAAACCCATAAGAATTGAGTACCATTATATAAATGCCAAAGAAAACAAATAGCTAAATCATGAATGTTTGAATATTTTGGTAAACAACAAGCGAAATCAAGCCTTGAAGCATATGAAAAATAGGTAGTATCTCATCAACCAAAGTAAGTTAGAGACTAATTATAATTATTGTGAGTGGATACTTGGAATGATTAATGATGTGGGATATAATAGCTTTTCGATAATTTGACAAAGCAAGAAATCAATCAAAGTCGCAACAAGTTTGGACGAACATCAAAATAATAAAAGAACAAGATATCATTATATGTCCAAGATAAAATCAAGTCAAGCTCAAAGAATTATACCTAGCTCAACAATTAAGTCAACAAAATAATAAGAAAAACCATTATCATGTGAAAAGTTGATTCGAATGAAGCTGATATGCATCTGAAAGTTCTTTGGCAGGTAGAAAACTGAAGATATGATTAAAGAGGAATTTGCAAAAAAGAAAAATGAAGATGATGGGGAAGACAATAATAATAATTAAATGTTTGTTTAGCATAATTGGAGTTATGCTCAACTTCGGTAAACTATTGAGAAACTTAATAATTTATAAAATGCTTAGAAGCTAAATATGAGCATATATTTCTTGGGGTTAGGTTCAAACTTTGACTTATGGAGAGCTTTATTTAGATCTTTAGTATAATGCTTTCAATTGGTTTTCTTATGTTGTTTCATAATTTGATGTTTTCTTAGGTTATTATCAACATCCTGTTATGTTGAATTATTTTAATAATACAAGAGAATTCAGAACAACTTGCTTAAGTTCACACTTATTCTTCTTTATGTCTATATTTAGTTTGAATTTTTAGCTTGATTATTAGTTGGTAATAGTTTCACTAGTTGATATTTGATATTAAATGTCATATATCATGTCATTATTAAGAATGATTTAATACTGTGTATAATTCTTTGTAATATATGAACTTCGATAAGCCCAAAAAAATAAAAAATTTACATTGTTTTCCCTTAGTGTTAGAAAGCTATTAAAAAACCAAACTGGATAATTTCTACAAATATACTCATACAAACACCAAAATTTGTCAGGTCTAGCATAAAGGGTTGGGGAGAAAAAATACAGGGCAGGAACAAACCTTCCATACTCATCAACAAGCATTCCCTCCATTTCCCTTACTGGATCATTAAGAGGCCTTTCTGTCCTGGGAGGCCGTCTAGAATACGAAATACTTAATGAAGCTTCACTTCCATATTCAAGTTCCCTTAAGTGGTGCCGAACTGTGAACTCAGGAAGAGTCCTCCTCTCAAGCCATAGCCTCAAAACCTATCCTTCCAAGCAATAACTACTAATAAATAATATAAAAAATAAAATATATTTGGGGCATTTACATATATAGCACACAATTCTTATGCATTAACATCTCACACCTAAACATTCAAATTTACACACATCGCACTGAAATCTTCAATATCAAATAAAAAATAGCACTATTATCACTTTTTAAAAAGTGAAAACACATTTTCATGCATAGGTTTAAAAGATCAGAGTGCTAAGAATTGTAGGAGATAGGTAGATACATAAGAATGGTGTACTTATAAGCTATTATTCTCAAAAATATGAAAGAAAAAGACTAGAAGATAAGCTTGCCTTGAGACACTGTCTGCGGTTCTCTGATGCAGCATTTCCCGGAGGTGCAGCAGCAGATAATAACCGTGGTAGTATAGCTTGCACGAGGGAGGGATAGACATCTCCAGGTCTGCCTATAAAATTCAACCACGATTCTAACATTTACAAATTTCAATAACACCCAAAAAGCATTAAAGGGGTTACAATTTGTAAGAAGTAAGATACCCTTCTGAGATCTCGAACACTGAGTGATCGAATCAACAAGAAAGAAAAGATCTACCCTTCTGTGCAAGCTCGATTCCTTTTCCAAATGCTGAAGAAGAATATCGATCACCTAAATATTATCCAAAACATGCAGCAAAATAAGTAAAAATCCTGATCAATTAGAAAATTGAAAAAGTTCCAAGTAAATTCTTTGAGCTGTGTTGCTTCACAAAAATTAATCGTGCAAACAATCCAAACTGCCACAGTTCTTATTTGTATTATCAATTCAAAATTGCCACTTTTCCAAAGACAATAACTTAAAAAAAATTAGGAAGATTTACATACATACAACTCAATTCTTATGGGTTCACATATCTAACACCTGAACTTTAATTTTTACATACATGCCACATTTCCCATGCATGAAAAGGTGTACTTTTCAAAATTTAAAATGGTGGTGTCTTTTTACAAGATATGGAAGATTTGGACGGTATAAATATAAAAAGTAAAATATAGGTGTTAGATATGTAACTACATAAGAATTGGGTGGTATGCATGAAAAGCCACAAAAAATTATCACAAAAGCTTTTACACAAAACAATCATAACAAAGCAGTCTTCTAAAAAAAAAACATGAAGAGGGCTCAACAAGAAAACGTTTCTTTTCTTCTGGTTTTAAAGATATAAAAGAAAATGAGTGTCAGTGCATGCACATACCACATGCATTCACAAATAGATATAATGTGCAATTGCTAATGGAAGGCCAATAACAGGTATCAATAGTGCAAAAAAGAGTCATAATGAATTTTAAATAAAAATTACCAAGAAATGCAGCATAGGATAATTAAATATAAAAATTAAGAACAAGAGGAGGACAAGATAAATTCCAAAGGCCGATAGTACACTATATTACAAAATTAACATCAAACGCAGGCTAAATAAACAAATACGACACAAAACTTTATACAATAATTTACAAGAACTAGCAAATACAGATGGGTATCATCATAAAATTACTTTCTTTCAAGGATTTCAGTCAAACTAAAACTTAAAAAGGTATTGTGAAATGTGATGAGTGTCGTTTTTAATATCAAAGCGCTTGTTTGCACTCCCATGATGGTTATCTTTGCACATTAAATTTGCATTCATTAAAATTGAGCACTAAAGCAGCCAGTTCGTGCATAATATTTCATTATATTTCAGGCTATGCCCAACCATGGTGCTTATCAAGCCTCCCACAAACTAAAGGCACAGAGACTTCAAGCATAAAATAGGTACACCGCCCCCTTAGTATGAAAAGAGATGGATGCATATAATATAGAAAGGAAGACACAAACAAGCTGTCGAAGATGCATGCAAGTTCACACCTCAAATAGTTTAAAAGGGGTATTTATACACATACCACCCAACTCATATGGATTTACATATCCAACATCTAGACATTAATTTTTTACATTTATACCACCAATATCCTTCATAGCACATAAAAAATACCACTATTTTAAATTTTAAAAAGTGGAATACACCTTACCATGCATAGGTATGGTGGCATATTGGTAAAAATTGAAGTTTAGGTGTATGTAAATACATAGGAATTGAGTGGCATGTATGCAAATCTTCCTTGAAAAAAATCCAAGCTCTTAGTTTTTCAGTCTAGTAACCAGCGTGAGTAACATACAGATTAAATAAAAAAAATGCATTGCAACATGTTTCGAAAAATCATCACGATTTTCAGATAACCACTTAATAGAATGCATCACTACAGAAGTTGTATAGAGGAATTCCTTCATCTAAATTGCATGGTTTGAATTCTTGGGGCATTTACATACATAGCACACAATTCTAATATAATTAAATATCTCACACATAAACATTAGATTTACACACATATCACTCAAATCTTTAATATCACATAAAAATAGAACTATTATCTCTTTTGAAAAGAGAAACACCTTTTCATGCAAAGGTTTAAAACACGAAAGTGCTATAAGAATATGAAAGTTTAAGAGTCAGATTTGTAAATACATAAGAATTGTGCGCTAAGTATGTAAATTTCCCGAGATTTTTTTAGTAAGGAGTTTGGAAGCCATGTATGTATCCAACCTCTCCAGCAATCCCATATTTTGCACAGTCGATTGCAATACGAGTTGCTCGACCAATGCTTTCTTTTGTTCTCGACAATGTGCATAGCAAAGACTCAAAGCATCTTCGTGCTGAATCCACTTCAAAATGACTGGCATATTTGTTAAACCCTTTTCTAGAAGAACCATCCAGCGGAGTTCTACTGCCATTCTGCAGGCAGCAAGTCCCCTCATCTGAATTAGGTCTGTGGTAGAGCACGGGATTTGAAGGTGAACCTCGTCCAGAAGAATCATCCTTGTTTATGAATGATGGGCTTACGACAGCATCAGGAGCAATCTTACCATCTATAACACTATCACAAATGGAAGCAGACCGAGATAAAGATCGCTTAGCTTGTGCAGCGGCAATCAAATCCTTAATAGGAGCCAACTTAGATGAATTACTCGTACTCTTGGGAATTTGCTTAGCTTCTAGTGCAACAGGCTGCCTACAATTCAAACAAAACGAAATTACAAATTATGACATACTAAAGATTTTGGGAAAATAAAATCGTAAAATAACTCCAATTTGTGGCACTAATGGAACCCACATTAAAACTGTGGGTAGAGGAAGTACACCGATGGCACCCCCATTAAAACTGTGGGTAGAGGAAGTTCACCAAATCATACAATTAGGCATTTAGCAATGGATAGGCCTCACAAAGGGAAGTTTATCAGTGCCAAATATAATTTCATTAAAATAAACAAATAAATAATTAATTAATTAATTAAAGATATATGAAGCAACGCATAATTGAAGTCCATAATATAATTTCAACACCCAAGACATGGGCATTCTCTTCCTGCCTAACCTACACCACGTTGTACAAGAACTTCCACATCAATTTTACACCTACATTAGAACACACAGGTATTCCCGTTTAAAAATTTACAAGAAGTGCATCTATAACCATATCTAATTCAATTTTTCTACTATTATGGTTAAATAATTTCACATCAAATTTATTTGGGAAAATGACGTGTAACACCCAAATCTCCTTTATTTCTTCAACTAATGCACTTGTCTCAACTTATAATACCACCATCCAAAGCAGTCTCAGATAAATTTGATATATGAGACATTAAAACATAAGATTTGGCAGTTTATTTTAAGAAGTTTTACAAATAAGAGGGGCTTCTGTGTTGCAAACATAATTATAGAATTTTTTTTCAGAAAATCCACTTGAGACTTCTTATTCACTCAACTGTACTAATGTCCAGTAAATAAGCAAGTAGATGATTACCTGCAAGAATAATGTATCTTGGGACTACTACAGAAATTAATCCACTCCTAAAGTTTATTTTAAAATGAAATTCATCAAAAAATAAATGTCAGCAAATCAATTCATTCAAAATCAGCTCACAATTGAGTAGATTCCTTAAGGATACTATACGAATTACAAACTCTTGTTGACTTACCAAAACAACCTGGTATGCAGATTTCTAAATGATTCAATCATTTTCTAGTAATTGTGCATTTTTTTTTCTTTCTGTAATGGTGATTTGTAATAACAATTGAGGTTGTTAAGCACAATGTTTCCACTTTATAGCATTAAAATTAATAACTCATCTAGAATATGTAAAAGGAATGACAAAAAGAGAGGATAAAACCTTACATGTCTCCAACTCGGGAAGTTTGCTCAATTTTTGGCTTTGAAAGTGTGGCCATGGAGGTACAATTTACTGAAGTACTAAAATTAGTGTTTACCGAAACAGCTGCAGCTCCATCCACATCACCAGCCAAGGAGCAAACATTTGGGGCCAATGAGACATTTGTGGCAGATGAAACTGAAGAGATTCCATTCATATCACTCGATGATGAGTCAACATTTATACTGCCTGAACCTGCAGCCGCACAATTGATTTGACCTGCTGTGCAGACGGTAGTTTTGATTGAAATAGCTGTAGCAGCTCCATTGGATGGTGAAAAACTTGCCTTATGTGAAACCCATACACCTTCAGAGGAAGTACACTCTTTATCCAGCTGAGTTCCATCGCTCTCTTCTGCTGTAGATGAACAGGAATTATTGGGTTCACGTTCGCCGCAATCCTTCTCAACCAGCTCCAGCGAAGAAGATTGAATAGTACCGGCAGTCTTCGAAGCGAAATGACCATAATTTTTCTGAAGGGAATTCAACAGTTTTCCAGGATTAGAATCTTCCTGTTTTACTTCAAATGAACTTAAACAGCAGGCTACCAGGTTTTGTGATGTTACGCTTGAAGATAAATGCGCAGCAGCGGCACCAGAAGCCTGCATAGGCAGTGGTTTCGTGGGGAACCTACTACTGTCATCTCCATCATGGTCTTTTTCTGTTGAAGAACCCAACCCGTTGCTAGATTTTATTTCGGTTGTACTTGAGGCTTGTGGGCAATCAATGGCAGCTTCAGCCTCATTGGCAGACATGGCCTCCAAAGCACGATGGAGGCGCTTTGATGGAGGCAGTGCCGACTCAACATCTATCTTTAGATGATATTTAATCAGATTGCATGATGACGCTAGATCACTGCTAATATCATTATGCGCAGAGACGTTTGTTGAAGACCTAGCAAATTCTTTGGCAACAGGTGAGGTTTTTTTAGGAGATCCATTTTGTAAAAAACCATTTTTTACAGGACTGGAGAATGTGGCGCTCCCATAATGTCCATTTGAAGTAACAAGTCTGCCAAATTTCACTTCAGATAACATAGATTCATTTAAATTTTCCTCAACAGAAGGTTTGCCCATTCTGACCCTCGCCCTTTTCACCAGAGGAAGATGTTCGTCTCCATTTGCATTATTAAATTTGTCAGCTGTACCATTTCGAGAATTCAATGAGTCAGAAAGGCTTCCACACTCAATCTGCACATCAATTTCTTTATCCATTTCATCACATGCTCTAGCACTGGCAACATGTTTTCTATCAGATTCTCTCCCCGCCGTACTATCCAGAGTGCTCAAAGGAGTCTCAAATTTACTACTTAGCTTAGCATCTACTTCTAAAAATGTTTTTGAGTCCGCATCTTTATCAGAGCATTCAATTTTTCCACTAACTTCCCGTACATTTTCGTCATCTAAATTTGTCCAATCAGTTTGACCTGCCAAAATATCTTCAAGGGGCACTCTGGTACAGATGGGTGAAGCCTCGGCACTGCATTTGGTAAGACTTTCTCCTCCACTAACCACCACTAGTTCTTCTTGTGGAGGTTCTTCTGGCGCTACAATGTAAGCCGAGCCGACAACATCAAGTTTAGTATCAGCATACATAGCCGAAGACTTCTGGGTTTCGCATGGGTTGTTCCCTAATGAACATCTAGATCTCCTACGCGATGAAGCACTTTTGGTGATGGAGCTTGGAAAAAGTGTATCCCTTACCCTTTTTCTAGTTGTAGGCATACTAGACAATGGAATTTGTCGGAGCTGATCGAGAATAGATATTTTTTTAGCAGAATCATCAACTCCTACACTTTTATCGTGATTTCCATGTTCTTGTAAAACTTCGGGATTATCATCCACATTTGCCTTATCACCACATTCTATTACAGACTGATGGTTATGAGAAGGACTAGAATTAGGCTCTGCAGTCTTTCCAAAACAATCTATTCTCGAATCTTCCAAATGCTCTTTGTTCAATGCATTGCATTCATTGTCTCCTCCATTAGAAATAGTCCTAGAAAGATTTTGCTTATTTAAAGATTCATAGACATCAATTATCTCCTCAACAGCACGAACAAAATCAGCACCTTTGCCCTGACGTTTAACTAATAAGGATTTCTTCTTCTCTTCAGTGAAAGCCTCAATGTCAGCATGGTTGCAGAAGGCACTGCAAAAACATCAAAATCCTATGTAAGTGTATCTAATCTATGTATAACTACAACCGAACTCTTAATCAGTGGTCGGGGATGATACCATAAAAGAGAAATAATTAATCAGTTTCCAATTCAGATGTTTGCAAAGAAATTATTACTAGAACATAAGAGAAAAAAAATTAAGCATATAGTAATTATGATTACAAAATAAGAAGTTTTAACATAAAGCTTCCTACATGACGATCAGAATGATTAGCATAAAACTTCCTACAAGACGAGCAGAATGATAAGCATCATTGAGAGCATATGTTCGTGCAGGCAAGGGGTCAGCCATGTTATGGATATACTCGAGTTCGGAAACTACAGCTTTTTTTCAAATATGTTATGGGAATATCTGCAAAAAAATAATAATAAAATAAAATAAAAAATGATGTGCATTATTATGTTTGACTTGAAAATCAACATATTGGACCTTCAAGTCTCTAAAGCACTGAAAGTTCTTTTTTTGGCTCTTCGGAACATAACCATTAGCGGTAGATTGATGTAGAGGAATAGAAAATAAACCTTAAAGGTTAACAAATACTCATTTCTTTCAAAGAAAATCGTAAATATGAAAGAAATAAATTTAGCTAAAAATTTAATAACATGTTTGGGAGTCGTATGAGGAAATAATTTATTCATGTTAGAAGTTATAAGCATTAGAATTTAATTCCTAATATAACTTTATTCCCTTTCATATTTTAGAATTATTTTTTTGGATTGGATTTATTTTCATTCCTAATTTAGGTTTTCTTATTTTATGATATTTCTTTTATCTCCAAATAATTAATATGAATTGATTAATTGGAGATATTAGGTATTATATCTTTCATTTCTTGTTATTTATTTTTTATTTTCTTTCCTATTCTAAGATTCGTGTAAGGATTATTTATGCCCATTTTATATCAATAAAAATATTCCACACTGAATTTCAACATGGTATAAGAGACAAATTCTCTACCATAGCCATTGGTTCTCCCTCTAGAGTTGTAACTCTCTTCCCACCATACGCTTTCTCTCCTTGATCCTGGTTGTTGTCCTTCTGGATTGCTTTCTTCTTTAATCGCGTGCTAGGATTAGAGCTTGGTGCCGGCATTTTCGGGCAGTAGCGTCGACGTTAATGAATCTGGACTACTTAAGCACAAGTATATCCCTATTCCCATGCTGAAATCCCACCTCAAAGATGCCAAAAGGCTGCTTCTTTGATTTTAAATGAGAGAAGCAACTCTGGCCAAGCTACAAACAAAACCGAGGAAACATCGGCAATTTGAGTTGTCATGAAATATATCGAGGAGCGCAAAATCAAAGTTGATTTTCCCCATGAGAACCTCCAAAAGAGGCTCAAAATTCTTGAAAAGGCAAAGGGCGAAAAGCAAAAAACATCATGTGGTTTTGCGAATAAGCGCACACGAGCCAACAATGGTGGTCCAATGCCCCTTGCGAAAGCGCGTCGTCTCACAAATAATGCCTATGTTTTATTCTTTCCTACAGCAGACCCTCCAATTTTTTTCCTGCAGTAGGCCATCCTCCGGAGTTTTTCCTGCAACAGACCCTCCTCCGGAGCTTTTCCTGCAGCAAGCTCTCCTCCAAAGTATTTTCCTACAGCAAAGACTACCCTCAGAGCTTCTCCATTTTTTTTTTCTACAGACCATACACTGCAGCTTTTCCTGTTGGTTGTCTACTTCCCTGCAAACTCCATTGTCACATTACCTGTATGAGTCTTCTGCCTACCTACAGTAGGCAAAGACAACTAAAGTCAACAAGAAGTCAGTTTTTTCAGCAGGTTCTCTACTTTCCTGCAAACTCCCCTGCAGCATTACCTGTAAGAGTCTTCTGCCTACCTACAGACATTGCAGGAACTGCAATCAAAGACAACTGCGGTCAACTAAAAATCAGATTTTCCTGCAGGTTGTCTACTTCCTTGCAAACTACCATGTAGCATTACCTGTAAGAGCTTTTTGCCTACCTACAGACACAGCATACACTAGAATCAATGACAACTTCAGTATAGGATAAAGACTTCAAGTTCACCTTCCCAGGATCTTCCTCGCACAATGATTGATATTTTCAAATCCAAGTTTAATATGGCTTTCAACAATGATTCAACTTGAGAGGGAGTGTTAGAAGTTATATTAGTAAATAATTTATTCATGATAGAAGTTATGAGGATTGGATTTATTTCCTAACATAACTTCATTTTATTTTCCAGGTTAGATTTATTTTCTTGGATTGGATTTATTTCATTTCCTATTTTATGATGTTTCTTTTATCTCCAAATAATTAATATGGACTGATTAATTGAAGATATTTATTAAGTGTTATATCTTTCCTTTTCTGTTATTTATTTTTTATTGTTTTTTCTATTCTAAGATTCATGTAATGATTATTTATACCCCCTTTCATATCAATAAAAATATTCAACATTATTCTGAATTTCAACATAACCTACTAGAAATAAAGAATAGAAAATCAAAACCAAGAAGCCACATATAGAATTGAAATACATGTATCAAACTTGAGTAACCACTCACAATCAAGCCAATAAAAAACTTGTAAGAAATAAATACTGAAAGAAAAATTAACAAAATTAGAACCAAGTATCACACTTGCATAACAAGATAATCTCCCTCAAAATCTTAGGTTAGCTTCCTAATTAAGAATTGAACTCCCGGAAGTAAAAGCAATAGCACGTTTAACAAATATTTTATGCAAAACAATATTTGAGTTTTATACATGTCTCATATTCTTATCTTTAGTAACATAAAATTAAAAAATCCTTTTAGAAATGCATGCTCACCAAGTAAAATAATTTATCAAATCACATAAGCCACTAACCGAAAATCTTGATAACATAAATATTGATGGAACCAACCACATATTTCACAAATCAGGGAACCAAAGAATTTAGGCCATCAACATAAGCTAAATGTTATAACAAAATAACATCATCTACATGAGATACAAAATTTCACTCAAATTAAAATTTCTAATACATAAAATAGCTAAAAAAAATGAAACTAATCAAGGAATTTATCTTACATTCGCAATTTGTGTTTTGATCACTTCGGGGCTTTAAAAATTTGTAATAAATTTTATCCATAATGAAAATTTTCAGCTCAAACAAATTACTTAATTTTATTTTTGTCAAACAAAATTAGGTATCAATTACCGTGCACCTTATAGAGAAATTCATGAGATCCATGAGTCATCACATGCAAGTTTATTCAACCAATGCACAAAATGACTTTAAAATTCACCATAAAAAAGGCTACAATTTCATCATTTATTATAGCTTGCAATATTAAATTAGAGTTGTTGCATGAAAATTTATAGAGATGACTTCTTTGATGTGAATCCAAAAGAAGGATGAAAAAAAAGTCATTTGAAGACAATTTTGATCATTCATGACATAATATTAACTCACATACAAAAGAAATTGGAAGATGCCAAACTTCTCTAGCATTTAAAACTTTTAAGCACTTGTGCCAATTCATTGCAAGACTCTATATCATCTTATTTTCTAATAGCAGATTTCTTAAGAGTTTCAATAAGAAACCATTCATGGTTTAGATGAACAATTAATTCACATAGTTCGAATTCCAAATATATTATATTTGAATCTGCTGTCGATTTATAATTGTCATAGCTATCTTGTGAAAATTCTCAACTAAATCAAGCATACGGTGTCATTGATTGTGCAAATTAACTAGCTCTAAACTTAAAAAAGATGCTTAATTATAAGCTTATGCTACTTTAAATAGACTAATGAATGTAGACTTAGTAATGGATGGATGCAGGAAATTTTAAGACTGTGTAAAGAGAGAAGTGATTTGAATTATGTGTGATTCTATTGAGGATCTTTGTACTCTTATTCATACAAAATAATTCTAAATTATGGTAGGTAATTTCTACCAATGTAAATTACAAATTACAAAGTGAAGACATGATGATATTCTTGAATATAAAACTATTCAACCATGCTTTCATAGAAGCATGTATGAAATATAAGTGGATATTCTACAACTTGAAAGCATTTACTTCACCCAGGGACGCTTCCACCCAAGGCCCACATTCTCAAGTTGTAGAGTTGAAAATTTCCAAACCTAGCTTGGAGGTCATATTCTATAGCACATAGAGCTTGGTGTCATTTTGGTTAAAATGGTGACAGACTGCTTGTAAGTTTCATCATATAAGATAGGTATCACTCCACTCTCTAGTATTTCAATGAAATGTCAAATCAATTTAAATTGCTTAGCTCGATCATGTTGGACTGGTTGTGATGTTTTATTGTTGATTTGTTATCACCGCATAACTTCATAGCACCATCCCATTTTATAATGTTGTTCAACATAATTTTGATACACAATAGTTTGACAATTATTTTCGGCATTTGAATAACATGTCAATCAATTTCACGTGTTTAGCTCAATCATGTTGAACTAGTTGTGTCATTACTGGTTAATTAGTTATCTCAGCATAAATTCATAGCACAACCGCATTTTATTATGTTGTTCAAGATGTTTTTGATCCGCAAAGCTTCACAATTTTTTGGGGCCATCATTCAAAATTTAATCTCAACAGTCGATCTAGAAAAAAATTGCTAATAATTGATTCTCCAATGATTAGATTTTCACCCAAAGAGAAACACAAAACAATAATACATTCTAAAAGGAATCCCACCCAACCAACATTTGTGGATATGCTTCTGGAATAAATTTTTTCTTTCACTTGAGGGGTTGTTTGTTTGCTGATAATGTGATCTAGTGTAAAATGAATGAAATGCAAAAAATAATGTATTGTCTATGAAATACTTTAAAGCAGTTTGATTCTCCGTAAAATAAATAATCTTTTTTTTTTTGAAATAAAATGGAAAAAAATAAATTTTGAAGTAATGCATTCGGCAGTAGTTTCGGGCTTGGCGGTGGTCGGTGGCAAAGGAGATAAGCGGTGATCGGTGGCAAAGGAGATAAGCAGTGGTGGCCAGCAGTGGCAGCAAAGTGTGGCAGCGACGACAGGCAGGCTGAGGCCGACATTAGCGGGAGGTGGCAACGGGTTGCGATAGCCAGTGGCATGTAGAGGTGGGGGCCGGTAGCGGCGACTGGCGGCGAACGAGGGGGCTGGTGGCGGCGGTCAGCAGCAGAGGAGGTGACCGACTGAGGTGATGGTGGTCGAAAGTGGAAGCGGAAGCCAGCTGCCTGTAGGGCGGCCAATAGCATTTTACACTGAGCTATGTTCTTTAAATTTGACCACTCAGACAAATTTTGAATTCAGAGAAAATAAACTAACGGCTAAATTTCAAACACAATGTTATTTTCCATTGAATTTCAATTTCTTTCAAACAAACAGTTGAATTTCCAAAATCCCTACATTAGGAATGCAATGGACTCCTAATGTTGTAGACCGAACAACCCCAAAATAAAATTCAGAACTTTATGGGAGTAAAGAGTTTCATATGTCGCCTATAGATGTGCCTATTTAGGATGATCATACATGAAGTGACTTAGAAATTTAAACCATAAACATTGTTCAGCCTTGTGTAAGATAGATAAACAACTTGATCACTCAAAATACATCCCTTTGTCAGCTTCTACGGTTGTTGCTTGCCTCTACAATGTTATGGCAATAACCAATTGAAACTTCTGCGCATTAGCATCCCATCATACATATTTCAATAAGTAGATCTAGATTGCACATTTATTGGAAGCTAAATATCTCAACCCATAAGTGGGCCACCTTAATTTCAACAATACATTTGAGACATTTTAAATCTTTTTATTTTGAATTATTTATATATATATATATATTTTTTTTTTTTCATTTCCCTTATTTAATTGATATCATCTAAAATGATTATATCATCCACATATACTATAAGAACCGTGACCTCGCCCTTTTTGAATTTATTTATGATAAAGTTGTGATTCAAGAAACATTAGTTGAAATTCATCCAACAAATGGATTTGCTAAACCCCTAAATGATGCTATGAGGGATTGTTAAAGCCTGTATAAAGCTTTATTGAACAAGCATACATGACTAGTGCTAAAATCTTAATTGAAAACAAATTAAATAAGCTTCTTCTTTAGGTTGCAATGTAGGAATGCATCTTTTACATCTAAAGTTTGCCAATGATAAAAGTATCTTATCGGTTCTTAGCTTGCAACGGGTACAAAAGTTTTTCATAATAAACTAAATATGTTGCATTTTGCAAAAAATGCATAGATTTGTGCCTCTCAAGTGTCCTGTTTGCATTGTATTTACATCCAATTATTTTTCTTTTTCATTCGACAATTAAATGTATAGATTGGGACCTCTCAAGCGTCCTTTTTTGTCCCCATTTTTTAAGGAAAAAGTCCCATTTTTTAAGAATAAAGGGGATGCACAAGAGTGTGCAAATTATAGACGAATTAAATTGATGTGTCAAACTTTAAAATTATGGGAGAGGGTAATTGAACATAGGTTAAGACGTATTACCAAGATTTCTCATAATCAATTTGGATTTATGTCGGGCAATTCTACCATGGAAGCTATATGTTTATTGAGAGGCTTGATGGAAAAGTACAGAGATAAAAAAAAAAAATCTACATTTGATTTATATTGATTTAGAAAAACTTTACGATAAGGTTCCATGAGATATCCTTTAGAGAGTCATTGAGAAGAAGGGTTGATATGACTTATATTCAAGTCATTAAAGATATGTATACTAGAGTTGTTACTTGTGTTCAAACAGAATAAGGATTCACCAAATATTTTCCTATTTATATTGGTTTGCATCAGGGATCGGCTTTAAGCCCGTATCTTTTTGCTTTAGTTATGGATGGTCTTACTGGACATTCACAAGAGGATGTGCCTTGGTGTATATTTTTTGTTGTTGATATCCTTCTCGTGGATAAGACGAGAGAAAAAGCCCATGAAAAACTTGAATTATGGAGGTTTACTTTGGAGTCTAAAGGCCTTCGTTTGAGTAGTACTAAAATTGAATACATGGAATGTAACTTTAGTAATAGGAGCTCTAGTTGTAACTTTGGGTGATCAAATTATTAAAAAACGTGTGAGCCTCTTCTTTATTTTTCGTTTTAGTTGATATAATTTTTATATAATTTATTTTTTAAAATAAATCAATTTGTATTTATAAATAATCAAAATATATAAAAGATTTTGAGTGTTTTTAAAAACAACCACATCATCAAAAATATTTTAATTTAAATCAAAACATTAAAAAATAAATAAAATAAAATAAAACATAAAAAAACAAAATAAAGTATTATCAAAAGGCCGATAAGATGTTCATAAATAATTATTTAGTTTATGACAAACAAAAAGTAAGCACATATAATGTTATTTACATCAATATTTTAAGTCCTATTAATCAACTATTCATTAGATGAAATGAAAGGATTAATAACTTCTTTGCCACCCAAATATTTCATTTCACATATAATATACAAATATTTTTAAGTTTAAGAAATGAAATACACATTTTTATACACAAACACACACACACACATGCACTAGATATGTAAATACATAAAAAATGAGTGAGATGTAAGTAAATCTTTATTCAATTCACATAAAAATATATATTTATCTTAAAATTTCACTCTCAAAAATACTTTTTTAGAAAATTAGGACACCTATCTAATACCCGTCTTTATTTTTTTGAAATTATTATTTAAATCAGACAAATTTGTCGTATCTGATACGTATCAAAGCCATGTAGAAGTCGTGTTCATGTCTGCTGCATGTCCGAGATTGCACAGCTTTTTAATTCGAAGTGTTTTTGTATCATAGACTAGAATTGAGAAAGTTAGAGCAATAATATTTTGATTTAATAATAATATTTGGTAATTGAAACAACTACCTTACTAATATGAATTTTGTCCTAAGTTCATAAACTAAAATGACATTTAGAGAGTTAAACAAGTCAAAACAACAAGCTTAGAGCCTCTTCGTTTTCAGCTTGCTTGAATATTTTTTTGGAGATGAGCTCGTGTTCAAAATAACTCATAAATAGTCAAGTTTATGTTTAGCACAGTTCAGAGTCAACTTTGTTTGAATTAGCCGGTATTCAGCTTGATTTTGAGCTACACTCAAGTTTTATATTATAATCATTCCAAGTCATTCGATTCAAAAAAAATATATATTTAAAAATATTGTTTCATCCCCAATTCATAGTGGAGTGCAAATGAAAATTGAGTTTTTTCTTTTTATTTTTACATTTAAACAAAATTCATAATAAGAATTCATCCTCATGTGGAGAATTTGGGACTAAAAGTTTGCATGGCAGGACATGCGGAATCCATGCGTGGAAATCCCGTAACAGATGAGATTTAAGGTATTAGGATTTAGTAAATCCCGTAAATTTGAATTTATGAAGTCTTGAATAGATTAAATCCATAAATCTGTCTAGCATCGGATTTACTGAATCATGTAAATCCAATAGAACTGTTTGGCAATTTTCGCAAGGATTTAAGTAATCGTTATGGCCATTGGAAACAGTCAAGAGTCAGCAAAGTTAAATTCCAAGCCCCGCAAAGTTAAATTCACTGGTTCTGTGAACTTAGGATTTACAACTGAAATCCGCAAAATCCCAATTTATGGCATCCGAGGATTTACTTTGTCCAAAATGACCGTCTAGCAGGATTCCACTTAAATCTTGGGTTAAATTGGTTGTCAGACATCTCCTTAGGCCATTTAAATGCATACCACATGTCTTTATCTATTTACATATGTAATTAGACAGCCAAGATGGCGGCGGCAGACAATTTTTTTGGGAAAAAGGCATTTACATACATTAGGCCAAATATGTACTTACATGCATAACAGCCAAATCCTATTTATTTACCTAATCATTAAACTTATGTATTTTATAATTACCCCACCCAAATAATTTTTATAAGAAATAAATTTTAGCATTTTTTTTTAAACATAAAATTTAATATAAAAAGATATAAATAAATATTATTATTTAATTATTTCGAGCCAAAACGAGTCAAAAACGAACATTTGTTCGTGTTCAGCTTGTTTATAAAACGAGATAAAAAAATTGTTTGGGTTCAGCTTGCTTGCTTAACGACCAAATCAAACATGAGTTACTTAACAAGTCGACACAAGCTATTTGTGAACAACTTTTTTTTTTCTTTACAGTCCCGACGAGAGCATAAAACTTGAAATATGTTGGCTTCACTGCATCCCTTTTTGTTGTGGTCAAAAAATGTAGATTCCACCGACTTCCAATTCCATTGAATTCCATAGTAATTGCATAATTAAGAAATCTTACAAATCCTGTGGAAATGATCTTTGCTTCAGCATTGAGCAAAAAGATGGCCCAAATTCTCCTTTAGATTATCTTTTACTCAGCATAGGGCCAAAAAGGTTGCCCAAATTCTCTTTTAGATCATCTTTGCTCAGCACAAGACCAAAAAGGTGGCCCAAATTCTCTTTTAAATCAACTTTTACAATACATAGAGCCAAAAAAGGTGGCCCAATTTCTCTTTTTTCATTGAGGAAGATTTTCATAATCTGGGACTAAAAAACTTTATTTGTTTCACTCAAAATTTGGTGCTCACCCCATAAGATTTGATCAAAACCATTTGATTAATTAACTTCTACTATGAAAACATCTTTGAGAAAAAAATCACCCTTGTTGTTTCATGTTTGAAGAAAGTTGTTGGCGTTGTAGGCTTCTTTTAATGGAGACAATAGGTGCAAGTTCGAGACACTTTTGGACAATAATAAAACCGACATCAAATGCGAATAATAATAATAAAATTTTATTCTTGATCAATCTCTAATATCATGACGAGAGGAAATGATTTTGACCATATGATTTTCATTGTTGATCATATAACATAAGTTATACAAAAAAAAAAAATTATGTAAGGTAATTCTACCTGTGGAAAGTACTAGTTACATAGTGATTATATTACAATATTAAAAACACATAATATGTAACTATTTAACCATTTTTATATCTACATATATTGAAATAAAAGAAAATTTTATGAAACATACAAGCATTAAGGGCCTGTTTGGGACTGATTAAAACTGCGACGGCGTTTTCGAAAACGCCGCCCTAATGTTTGGATTGCACATTTTATTTGCTTATTACCCTTCGTACCTCATTCGATCTCGCTGCCCTCGATCCTCTTCCTTCTTCGTTCTCTCTCGCTACCCTCAAGCTTCTCGGTCGCTCTCGTTGCCATAGGTCTCGCTCGCATCTCCCGTAACCTAAACTGCGCTGATTCCAATCTCTCGCTGCCATGGCAAACAGGCATGAAGGAGGAGCTAGAAAGGCTGCAAGAAAACCACCCTAAGATCCAAGCTGTTGTATCTGCTTCCACCCAAGCACAGATGATCGAAACGCAGTACTCAACAGCTGGATATGGCAGCTACAATATGCCATCGATGAGGTCAGTACTTTCCTTCATCTCATCGTAAACGCATAGCAGAAGCAGTAGGCGCTGAAGCTTCACGTTGTGCAAAGATCATAAAACAAGATGCTTGCCTAAAAATGATCTCATCGGTCAAGGCAAAGAGAAGGATTTTGTTATGTTGTGGTTGAGGAAGCCAACAAATGAAGATCCAGCTCATATTGCAAGCCCAAATCTGTACAAAAACATTTCTCTTCTATCCATAGTGGGTCATGGTGGCATGGACAAGACAACTCTCTTACAACACATCTATGAAGATCTGAATGAAGAATTAGAAGTTGTCATGCAATCAAAAAAGTTCTTGATTGTTCTGGATGACATTTGGGAGGAAGATATGAGCAAATGGGAGAATGTGCTCTGCCCTCCAGTTTGCAGAGGTTTAGGAGGTAAAATTTTGTTGACTAACCGAATTGGTTCAATTTATTCAGAACATGGGCAGAATGGTCATTTATCCAGAATCAGCTGATTTCCAAACGCACAAACCAAACAGGCAAACAACTTATTCGGATCGATCGGCCGATCGGCGAACTTATCGGGATAAACGAACATGCGGATAAGCAACTTATCTGGATAAGTTGGATAAGCTGCAGTTGTCCCAAACAGACCCTAAATTCACCCTGAAACTTTAAGAGAGATTTTCTCACAAGGCCAGTGCATTTACACCTAGAAACACCAACTTGCAATCCCACAATTGGGTTGAACTAGCCATAGAGAAGGGACCGCAAACAAGCAAAGCGACCATAATTATGCAATGTATGTAAATCATAGAAGGGAACTCGCATATCCCATAAATGCAAAATTATATAAGCCAAAAATTTGCTTTCTTTAAAAGCAAATAGCAAATATGATTGAGAGCCCAAATAATAATATATTAATAAATAAATAAATAATAGCAAAAAAATTGAACTACTTAATGAGCATTTGTAATTAATAGCCGCAAATAGATTTTTTATTGCAACAAAATCAAAAGCACTTGCAAGATAATAAAAAATTATGTAGCAAAAATAACATCAAAGAAAAAAAATAGCAAATAAAGAAAAAATAAGTATCAACCCAATAAAAAGAGATAATTACAACTAAAATTAGAAAGTGGTACATATGAAACACATAAATGAATCACACGTCAAATTTTCACAGACAAAATTGAGAAGTGGAAGAAAAGAAAAGTTACTCATGACTCAAACATTAATTTATAGATTTCTCACCTCTAAATTAGTAGATATAATTGACACAAAATTGATTGAGTTCGAATTCAAATTACTCCCAATATTTAAAGTCCTAGTTTCTGCTGATATTTAAAATCCCGTGAGGCCTCATACATATGGCAATTATAGATGCAATCAAACCGGAATTAACTCCGGTATGACAACTTCTATTGCCTCCTAATATAGCAAATAGAGAAAATAGCCAAAGCAAAGAATTCAAAATATAAGGAATGAATATCAAACAACCTGGGAAAAATTCAATTTAATATATATCATAGCAATAAACCATGGGAAATCATAAAAACACCAGCCAATATAAGAAACAATAACAGGAGACCAAATGATAAATACAATCCTAGAAAGCTACAGTCCATTGTCAATTTGTCCTTGGAAAATTTTGACACAACCGAATTAAGCTTTTGATATTCATCAACCAAATAAGGACAAATTCTACTACATGCAATATAAATTATTAGTCATCACAAACAAATCTAACCCATCAGTAAATAAGATCTCTAGATCCACCACAATCCAGAATAGCCTCAGAAGATGAAAGGGTTCGACGTAAATCAAATGTGCTTTTGAAGATAGAAAAAATTAGATCATCTTGAGATCTATAGTGAATATATTAAAACTATAAATATTGCAAAAAGTGCAGCTAGTAAAGCAAAAGTTATAGAACATGATAATTTAAATAAAAATGCTTTATACTAAAGCTAAATAAAATGAATATATAAAATTAAGGAAGACAATAAAACATACAGTGAGATTAAAATGAAGTTAGGTGCATTAGATGTGAAAAAAATAAGATAATGGTTAATAATAAAAACATCAAGAAAAGATATAAGTTATTAAATAAGAGTTGAGAAAAAAATATTTTAAAAAGATTAAAAAAAAGAAAAGTGGTGCAAACTCTTGAAGAAGATATGACCATTAAGTCCAATAAATAAATTATGGAGATTCAAAAAGCTATAAGAGATATTATGATGAATTGATGATATAGTTAATAATTTCTTTAATAGAATTTTAAATACTAAAATGATGCCAGATGATTGAAAAATAAATATTTTGTAATCAACATTTAAGAAAAAATCAGACATTAAAGATTTACCAACTATAAAGAAATCAAATTCACAAGTCATATAATGAAGTTATGCAAATTTAAGATCAACGTTATGCAAATTTTAAGAAATCAATTTGATTTTATACCGGAAAAATCTCCTAAGAAGGTAGTTGTTGTGTTAAGAATAATCAATGAAAATATATAAATAGCAAAAAAAGGTATCTTCAAATGATTTTTATTGATTTTGAGAAGATATATAATTGATTTGGCCAGCTCTAAAGCATAGAGTATTGTTGATGTGATTTTCTATCATGTTGATATGATTGTTCATATAGTATTACCTACCTAATTAAGAACACTTGAATTAGGTAGGTAATAATATATGAATGTGTTGGCCAATATAAAATTGGTTGATACCTAAGTTCAGTATGATAGAAATGGAAAAAATTAAGATTGATGTATGGCAAAACTTAAAATAAGTTAAATTGGAAAATGATCAGATTAAAAAAGTGATTAGAGTGGCGTCAGCTAAATATGTACTTAAAAACATATTAAAATAATTTGCAAGCATAAGAAAATAGTATGTAATATATTTATTGAATGAGTTGATAAAATGAGTTAAAAGTTTGAGATAAAAAGTGGTAGGCCTAAGATAGCATTAATACAAGCCATCCAAAAATGATATGAGAATATAAACTTAATCTCATAAGCAGCGCTCACCAAGAATTAAATAAAAATAAGAATTCATAAAGTTGATCCTTAAAAATAAAGATTGGGCTAATAATGATGATGCATTCATCATGAGCTAAAAGCCATATTAGTAAATTGATTTACCAACCCATCATATATGTTTTGTTCAATTTTAAAAATATGAATAGATTTAGAATACAATTAAGGCCTGGTTTTAGCATGAATTCAAATTTAGGCTTGGTTTTGCATGCTATATATATATATATATATATATATATATAGAGAGAGAGAGAGAGAGAGAGAGAGAGAGCAATTTTAAATTTAACAATATTAGATTTAAGATGATTCTGTAACAGTAAATCTTTTCTATATCTACTTTCTCATTTAAAGAAATTTCATAAACTAAAGCTTTTTTAGTACGATCCCAGCATTGGTATTTTGTTTAAAAAGGCTTTGAAATGTCAAAGAATTTTTTTAAAAAAAACCAAGCAGATATGTAATAGTCTTTACAAAAAAAATTATAATAATCTCAAATAAACCTCATCTTTATCTGAGTATTATTGCCTATTTCCTTTCCTACCACACACAATACAATAGATTCTAACAAAATAATTTTTTAGGCAAATAAAATTTAGCCATTAGAACAAAAAAAAAAATTCAGACGCGCTATAATCACTTAAAATTTGTTAATCTACAGAATAAAAAAGTGGGAAATTGTGTCATGTTTATAATTCATGTCAGTACAAGTACTTTTATTTTTGTAGCAATAATTTATCTTGAATGGATCCCAATAGTCTTATTTTAGCAAATTCTATTATTTAGAAATTAAATATATAATTACATCTCTCATCACACGAATGGTACTTTACTAGATATAAATTACGCTGAAATTGTTTAGAATAATGACTGAACTAATTTTGCTTATATTGCAACTTGTTGTCCTATTTATTGGCAATGATATGAATTAAAGCATCTAGAAAACAAAGCAATACAACATCAATTCTAAAATAATCTCATTATGTTGGGTGAAAAATAACACAACCAAGATTCAATTCATAAGATACGAACTATTAATCATTTAATGAACACTAATAAATAAAAGAAATCAGTTCAGAAATAAAATATATGAACCTCTAAAATAAAATAAAAATTTTAAGGGTCACAAAATCCACTCACATGACTTAAGTTTCATTGCAATCAGTAGAAATAGGTCGTAGCAAATCCAAAAAAAATATAATCTCAATTTCAACTAAAAAAAAATGTGGAAGAATAACAGAAGTAATGAAAAGAAGACAAAAAGAGCATATATCATGCTAATATTCTTCAACTCTCTCAAATAAGGAATAGAATCTCAAGAGAAAGATTGCAAATCAAAATAATGTTTTTCTCATCATTAAATGATTTAAGCAAATGCCTCAAAACCTTATTTACAATAGCAAAGTAACTCAGAAATAAGCACCCACCGACTAAACTCAAGGCAAGGTAGATATTACAAATGCCTAATATCATAATAGCCCACAGCATCTTTCATTAAATAAAAACAAAGCCGCAATCTCATAAAAAACGTGGTTAAATGTCTCATTGCAGTTTAGCAATGCAAAAAACAAAGTTCAATCAGCTATAATTTTGCAAAGTATTCATCGATATTAAAAAAAGAAATGCCTATTCCCAGTAAGAAGCCATTAGAGGTTGATGGACCCAACAAGACATAAGAAGCACAGAATCCATGGCAATCTTTGCTTATCATTCTAATAGAGGATAAAAAGAACGATAAAATGAGAAGCTCCAATCCATCATGTTGTAATTTCATGTTAAAGAGATAGAGTGTGTGAGATAGGCCATCCAGCTATACCTTCTCATTCACCACCCCAATCTACGTTTGATATCTAATTAGACAGAGAGAAAGGTTCCTTCCACTCAACCAAGGCACAGGTGAGGAAGGGTCAATATATGGAAAGAGAAAATAAGAAAAAAAACAAGAGGATGAAATAAATTTGGAAAAATTGTCTTGCGCGATCAGAAAAAATTGGGCATATTTCTAAAGACAAAATAAAATTTCAGGCCAAATCAATAAGCTATAAATAAGGAATATGAGGGTCCATCTCCATACCAATCATAGATAACAACGATGGTTGACTTGTACTTCCAAGGCACAAGAAGACAGACCTACTTAACCAATAAGCACAAATAATACCTTGTCAGACCCCTAAAATTCAACCAAACAAAGTAAGAAACACAACTTTTTCGTAATTTTTATATTAATTTTTTTGCAGGCAGTGCTTAATAGTTTCCGGGAACAAGCCCCTGCTTGTGTGATGCTTGGTGCACGTTAGAACCTAAATACAGATGAAGATCTCAAAAAGTTGCTTTCATAAATATACCCTTCATGTTAATTTCTAATTCACATTGACTTTATCTATAAAAACATATTAATTATATGCCTTATCATGACCATCGAGTCATATGAAGAATGGCAGATTTATTTCAATGCACACTTTAGAATTAAATGGAAACAGATCAAACCTTTAATCTTGTTCTCCTAAGCATTTATATGCCTTATAATGATCGAGTCAGTATGTGTATGTGATTTAAAAAAAAAAAAGTCAAACTTTTACTTTCCAATAAAATTTGCATCACAATCCAATGAAATTGCACTTCCATTCAAACCAGAAGCCAAGGAGAGGGTTTGTCATCAAACTGAAAATTAAGACAAAAATTTTTTGTTACTATTTAAGGTGGATAAAGCAAGCCACCTTACAAAAGTTACCAACTCTCTCAAATAAATTTCTCTTGATGTGCCTTTTCGAGTCAAGAGTGGATAGGCTTATTATTTCATCTGTAGGTCATACCAAGTAATAACATTTTAAAAAATTTTAGAAACAGGAAGTTGGTGGAGTAAAAATACAAAAATATGTTCAGACAGTCAATTGACTCTGAATTTATAAATTTATCTGCATAAATATGATTTGCAGATTTAAAAAAAAGGAGTGATTTCATGTTCCAAAAACATTTATGAGCATGATAAATCATCCTTGATTAGTAAAAAAAATCATTACATAGCTTATAGACAAAAGCAACTTTCCCTCCTTAAGTCAAACTTGGTGCCCATTGTGCATAAAAAGAAAAAAGCCAACACATTCGCACATTTATTATGGTATCATAAACTATAGTGTCCATGGGAGATATATGGAATTCACCAAATTACATAGGCAAAAACTTAGGCAAGCAAAGAAAGGCAAATGGTCAAAAAGGCATTTTAATATTTTAGCGTCTTTGATGCCAGAGTTAAACCAAAACCACGACAAAATAATACTTTTATTGTTGAAATTAAAAGGGGTTATAGACAAGACAGTTGAAAACAGGAACACAATGACACGTGCATAAACTAGGGCCTAGGTCAGGGTGGTAGTGTGGTGGTTTTGAGGGGAAGTAGAGGCTAGGAAAGGTTATATGATGGAAAGACATCAGATTGGTGATAGGTTGGATGGTTTTAGTGGGTGGATTTGGGGAAGATTGGATGTTGGATAGTAGCGGGGGAAGGTTGGATGTTGGATAGTAGCGGGGAAAGGGGAAGGGGGCACGACCGTATGCAGAGATGCAGATTGGACCTTGTTGCAGTAAGCAGGTAGGAGGATGAGGTTAAAGATAGTTTGCAGCAGGTTGGTTAAGCCTAGCGATAATAAGCAGGGAGGGGGATGGGTTTAACAGCAGCAAACCTTGAAGGGAAGAGAAGAAGCAGTTGTTGTGGCTAAAGGGGGTGGGGGTGGATGGCAGCGAGCAAGCCAAGGAAAAGGGGGAAGATACACACCACCTCAGAATGAGTTACAGCCATAGCAACTTCTAGTTACAGCCCTAGAACAGAAGAAGGGGACGCCGGAGGCTGTCCGCATAGAAATATCTGCCAAAACAAAACCCTACACAGAAAACTGTAAATTTATAATAAAGGATAACTAGGAGGGGGAAACCACTCCCCTTGGGTGGCAAGCCCCAAAACTAAGCAGGGTTGGGTCCAGTTTAACCTCCATGTTGAACCTATTTGGCCGGTTCAGGCCACCAGTCCCGGCGTCAATCCTCCAGTCAGAAGTTATGGACAAATTCCAACGTTCAAAGAAGTATCAAACATAAATTGGTGCTTCCATAGTATGGCACAGTACTAGTTAAAAAATTAATCTCCATACACAACAAGAAAAAGGAAGGAGATCTGGACTACTCTGTTATGTAAGAAAAATGATAAACTTTCAACGCAATAAGAATAAAGTAAACTAAAAAAGGCATCAATTTGCAATGACTAAACAGCAGAAACAGCTACAATCTCACAAACAAGACAAAAATTAAGCAGCTAAACTCCAGAAAAAGAGCCCGAACTTTTCTCAGAAAGATTCATTCAAGACCAACTGTCAAAAGGCTGAAAAAAAGGCGCAGTGATATACTACTCACATTTGTTTGGTCCCATAGAAGTAAACAAGTAGCTTCTTACGATCGGATGAGAATCCCCACTTCTCAGGTTCACTTATCTGACAAAGTATAAAGAAGAAACACTTGAGAAATAAAATAACGTTAACTTTAACCCACTTCAAGCATGCAAAGGGCAGATACCATCCAAACAAACAAACAAACAAACAGAAAAAATAACAACAAAGGAGATGAACAACAAGAAACTTCATCAAACAACAACCCCCCAGCATCTTTTCTACCATCCAACCACTTAATCGACCTTAAAAAACAAAAGCCTAGACCAAATCAAACACCAGAAAAAGTAACCAAAAAAAAAAAAAAAAAAAAACCCTAGCAAATCAAGCCGGTCTAACCCAGAAACAAAAAAGTCTTTTACTCAAAGGGACAGGCGGGCGTACCATAGCCGGCCACGCCGGGAATCCCTTCATCTTCGCGAGAACAAGATCTCCGATCTTCCACTGCTGCAGGGCAGCCGCCGCCGCCGCCGCTGACGTTCTTCCAGATCCTTTCCGACGGTTTGGTGCCATCGGTGCAGCGAGGCCGAACCCCGCAGACCCAAAGTGGAACAAAACCGATCGCTAGATCTGGATATACAGAACGCAGCTGTACTAAAAGATCCCCTCACTTCCCTACCGAAAAGAGAATATCAGAAGATCTTCTGCTAGATTCAGCGCTTGGCAACTGGCCCAAGCAGATACCAACAGTTGCCCAGACATGAAAACCTAGAATTCAGAGAGGGGAAGCGCGTGGCAGTGAAAGATGGAGTAGGTTTCCACTGCGGCTGCCGAAAAAACCCCGATTTCTTTGGGTTTGAGTGGAAATATGGTGTGGGTTTGGAGGTGAGGAAGGAAGAGCATGGTGTTGGTGGTGTTATGTGGCAGAAGCGCCTTCACGACTTCCTATTCCAACTATATATTATTGTGTTATTTATGCTATGGTTACATTTAGAATTAAGTATTTTATGTAGTAGCTTGCTAGATAGTCTTAAAGTAAATGTAGTGAGTGCCAAATGTAGATTGGGGGTTTTCTCTCCCTCTATTAAATGGGAAATGTTTTGATTGTCCTTTTGAATGGTCTAAGTGGTGCAATGCACTATTGACTAGGGTTTTTTTTTTTTTTTTAACATTAAACTTATTGAATTGATTTACTTTGAAAGAATGATCTGTGTTTAAATATTGATAGTAAATATCTAATAAGTGTTTTTGACTGAGTGGGATGCTTTAATTAGCTATGTTTGTTCATTTGAAGATTCTATTTACTGATGATCGCGTGAAATCGTTGAATACTTGTCAATATTGATAGTCAAGACTTTCGTGAACAGCTGAGACGAGAATAATTTTATCTAAGACATATTTGTTATGATGACAGTTCATGATGGTATATTTAACATAGCATAAATATGATTGTCTTTAATCAAAGTAACCTAAAAAAATATATTTAACAAAATAAACTTATGATGGTTGCACATCAAGAATGTGCCAGCACGGATCCGAGGAGATCCTACAGTCCATAAGAAATGAAGTACAATAAAAAATGGCCTACTGACAGAAGACAAATAGACTCACTTATCTAATTAAATGAGTCATCTAAGTCAAGGGAGAAGGTTGACCAAGCCAAGAGACTCACTTATGGTGCAATGCACTATTGACTAGGTTTTTTTTATTATTTTTATTTTTTTTTTTTTTTTTACATTAAACTTATTGAATTGATTTACCTTGGAAGAATGGTGTGTGTTACAATTTTGATAGTAAATATCTAATAAGTGTTTTTCACTGAGTGGGATGCTTTAATTAGCTATGTTTGTTCATTTGACGATTTCATTTATTTATTATCACGTAAAATCATTTAATACTTGTCAAAATTGATTGTTGAGACTTTTTTGAAGAGCTAAGACGAGTGTAATTTTATCCAAGGCATATTTGTTATGATGACACTTCATGATGGTATATTTTACATAGCATCAATATGATTTTCTTTAATCAAAGTAACCTAAATAAATATATTTAACAAAATAAACTTATGATGGTTGCACATCAATAATGTGCCAGCACGGATCCGAGGAGATCCTACAATCCATAAGAAATGAAGTACAATAAAAAATGGCCCACTGACAGAAGACCAATGATTCACTTATCTAATTAAATGAGTCATCTAAGTCAAGGGAGATGGTTGACCAAGCCAATAGAAGGATAAAAAAATGATCCAAATCCAAAGCCATCGTACTAGAGCAAGATAGATAAGCATATGAGCTAAACACCGCTAAAAAGCTGGTTTAAGACATCATTCTACTTCTCAGTATATCTCACGTATGGAAAGAATATGGCTCCTCACCATCTTTTGTTGTCTAATGGATGCCCCTAAGGTTCTGCATAGGGGATAATGAATTAAAAATACAACGGAGCTATACAATCATCTTGATGGACCCCTCATAAAGGAATTAGTTAACTATCAGGTTACAGTTTCTCATTTTTTGCTTAATAGCTTGGTCTCTTTTTATTGATAGAATCCTCACATTCATGGATTAAGGTTCAATAATTGGACTATATCAACTAATTGAATAATTCTAACATATCGATTCAGCCATGCTAACTCAGAGATAACCAAGTCAAGTCGATCGATTGACCAACTTAGCCAGCAAACTGAGCCGACCTTACAGAGCAAAAGTTATGCTAGCCCAGCCAACTGAGTTATATGGCAGTCGAGCAATAGCTCATAAATATAAGATATCAAATAAACCCTCATTAAAGCGATGTAGAAACTTAATATCACATATTATACCATCTCTCCCATAAACATGATATAATTTTATGATAAAAGCTAATAGACGGGACATTTTATTATCCATTATTGTTCACTTCTCTCTTTATTTATCTCTCACATTTATTATGCTCTGACCCTTAGGGTGAGATTCATGGAAAAATTAGGATTCAATTTTCTAAAATGTGTAGTGAGCATGGATCATGTCATAGATAAAAAAAGGAGCAGCTTGCAAGGATGTTGATAATATAGAGTGCATCAGAGAGTTTGTGAATTAGCATATCTGGATCTAAAGGATCAGATGATGGATGTAATATGAGATGGATTAACTAGAGGAGGGGAACAACATCCCTCAGAGGAAGAATCGACATCCAACCATAAAAGAGTCCCTTTAACTTTAGATGGAGAAAGATACTCACGGTGCTTCGACGGTGATGGGTTGGCACCAATCGATATGCATTAGTTAAAGCATACTGAAGCGCTCGGTCAACTAAATAATGTGTTCTAATGTGTCCCAAAAGGGCATAACCGATCCAATCTGCTGCATAGCCTCTTTCTAGTTGATTATGTCTATTGAGGATCACTGACACACTGTAGTGACATATTTTCCTCATTGGGTGGAGGAAGTAGCTCTCATATGGTTTAACACATTGTAACTGGGTGTCATTACAACATTTATTGACTTCAATTTAATGTTTATAGTGTAGTTTGCTAACAACCAAAAGCCTCAAAAAGAAATCGCAGACCCTCTTACAGATTAGGGAATAGTAGAATGAGAGCTTTTCACTCAGTCATCACCCACTTTCAAAAGAACATGTTGGAAGTGTGAGATATGGAGCCCATAATAGCTCACGTTGATTTAGTTTAAGGGTTGAAAGAATGATCTTTTTAGTGCACTTTGAGTCTACAGTGAACGAAGACAATTATCAAGTTGTTGGATATGTCCAACAACCATATATCGTTTAAGGAGTTCAACTCTACCCTCACCTCTTCAATAAGAGAACCTCCACCTGTCGCCCATAAAAGAGAGCTCCCTGACCCGGCCCACAATTACGCACATAATTATATTATAACATATGACCAAAATATTGACCCAATTTATATTTAGCAACTGGTGCGAACAAATGAAATGTTTTAGAATATATATCAATAATCTACCTAAAAATTACCTATTTTAGTGTATATTTTATGAGCATTTATGTACATTTTTTATGATATTGCACTTTAAATGAATGTATTTTACATTTTTTTGTTTCAAGTACATGAAATGAACATTTAGATAAAATGTGGGCAAACTAAAGTAAATTTGAAGTGTTTTACGTGACGCTATCATGCCACCCTTGGCGCCATAGCGCTATCTGACAGACAAAATAGGCACTATAGTGCCCCATTCTGGTGCTATAGCATCGGTAACTACCCTTATAGAAGATACATTGAATTTGACCGAATTTTAAAATGGCGCTTGAAGCAACCCTTGATTATCTTCTGAGATCTATTAAATAGGCACGAAAAATAGACTTTTAAGGGGTCGTTTGAAGAGAATTTAGAGAGACTTGGTAGATTTTTAGTGTTCTTTTTAGTGTGAGCAAGTGTGTGTGAGAAAGTGTTGTGTAACAGTTCGGAGACTGTTGAAAGGAGACTCCAAATTTGTTTGGTGAGAAATTGTATTTGTGTTTATGTTTTTATTGTGAGATTTGTATTTCAATACAAATCATGTGTTTTTATTTTATTTGAATGAATTTTGAGTAATTCTCTTTCTTTCTCATTGCATATGGGAATTAATACTGTGGGATGGGAATGTTTTGGAGACTTATTTTTATTATAAAAATTGTGATGATATTTTCACCAAATCTTCATTGACTTTGCAAATTGGTCATTTATGTGGTTAAAATTCATTGAGAAACAAAATTACCTGGGAGGGCAATAATTTCACCCAACTTGTGAATATCGCACTTTACTTTGGAAAGAGTCATCACAATCACCTGAGGGGGAGTGCAAATAGATAAAGAGATAAGTTATGATGGGCGCAAAATTATGTTTTTAGGGTGACGTACTATATTATTTTATCAATTTGATTTAAAGTTTGGATCGTAAGGGTTCATAGTAGGTCTTATAGAGAGGACACAATGGGTAATTTAGAGGTGAGATGCCATAATCTACTCGGCACTACTACATACGCTGGAGACAAACTTTGGATTAGTCAATATTCTTTGCTAGCATTGAGAGGTGATAAATAATAAGAATGATCATATTTATCACAATACATCATTTTGCGCTTCTAGTCATTTAAATCCTACATTGATTAATATACATTTGCAAGGGGAATGTTCTTTTCATAAAATCCAATCTCACTTTTTAACTTTAGTAGTAATTTGCATGTTATCAAACTTTTTTATTTAATTGTTACTTCTTGCTTAAATTTAGTTTTAACCATTGCAAAAATATAAATATTGCTCTCCTATTATATTTATCTGCAATTTAAATAGAGTTTTTGCAAGTTAAATATTAAATGTTGCACTTTCACTGTGGGTTCGATACTCGAGTGTTTAAAGAGAATCATTTATTACTTGAAACGATGTGTATACTCGCGTAGCACCCTTAGTGTGAAACAATATAATATGTTTTTTAAATCATTTCATTTATTCACACTAGCCGCTAAACATAATTTAGGACAAATTTTTGACAATTTTAAGAAAGATAAATATTAACGTAATTGAGGGTCAGGTCAATTAATAACTTTTACACTAGGGTTATTGTGCAAGTATATATATCATTTCAAGTAATATAGAGTTTCTATAAAAATCCCATTATCGAACCCACAGAGAACTTGTAACTCTTTATGATGACTTAGTAAAGATTTTACTCAAATTGAAAAAAATAATTTAGTAAAATAAGATATCAAATTCAGATGTAAAATAAAGTTACTAAATTCCTACAAGTTCAATACTAAAGCTAAAGGTAAATGCAAATTTTTTAAACTATTTAAATGTAGGAAGTTCGAATTATGTAAAGAGTGAAGAGGAGACAGAGAAGTCGCATACCAAATCAAGCTTCATCTATTACCAATTCGAACATTTGGATATGTTCAAGCTTCAGTTCAATCAGTTATATTTTTTTCAGGAGGCTCGGTAAGGATGCATCATGATAACAATTGGATTGGAGAGAAAGCTGCTGGAAAATTTCCTTACACTCATTTTCGCAACTTGTTCGTGCACCAAACTCTGATGAAGAAAAAAGTAATATGACAATAGTGAGCATGACTAGCAATATTCGGGAGTTTCAATGAAAAGAATGTGATGTTCAGGTGTTGTGTCGACTTTTATCTACGATTGTATTTCGTTCTGCATGTTTGATGTTGATGTTATGTCTATTGTTTCAAATTTGCTTTATGGATTTTATGTTTGTGGTATTGAAACTTTGATATTGTAAATGTATTTTTTTTTAAGTTTGTGAAGTTAATTTTTTATGTTGGTGTGCTTGGACCATTTGAATTGTTTGTTTTTTAGAGGTTAATACTCGTGCAAATGAAAGTCGGGAGATGATTGAAAGACAATTAATTGCTAAAATGACGTTAAATCGAATAAATAAAATTTTAGAGGGCTTAAGTTTGTTGGGCTCACACTTTAAAAAAAAGACAAAAATTGCAAAAATTCGGGTTTGGCGCTTAGGCGCCAGTTAACTCGTTAATAGTGCGCCAAAGCGCCAAACTCATGCCTAGGTGCTGGACTGACTGAATCGACGAGCAACCCTCTAAACTGTTATTTAGACCATACCAACACCATTTTTACGCCTGAACCTTCATTTTCTTCGCCCCATTCGCTTGATAGACCTCCTAGGGTTTCTCTTGCATGTGAAATTTGGACATTTTGAGTCTATAACCTTTGTATTTCTTCTTCTCTATTGTATGATCTACACTTTGGCTTAGAAATTTTGTTGTTCCAACATGGATTTCTTCTACATTTGGAAAATATCGAAAATATGAAAAAATATGAGGAAAATAGAAAAAATCCACAGTAGAATAATTTATTTGCTTGAAAATTGCTTGTAGGAGCATTTAGGACTTATATTTGAAATTTGTTTTGATTTTAACTAGACTTTGTAATGGTTCCTAAAACTAAGAGAGGAAAGTGGACAGAGACCTCTGATACAAGAAAATTGTTAATCTTAAAACACAAGATCGTTACAACAATTTTCTACTATCAAAGAAGTTTATTGCTGAGCATAATTTCTCAAATCCTAGTGGTGTTGTGGAGATTTTTATTGTTGTCCGACACTGGGAAGGCTTTTGCTACTTTACTGCAGTAGCAGTCATTTATGTAGTGCGATAGTTTTATCCAAATATGTTGGAAGCACCTGAAGTCGAAGTATTTGTGCGAGAAAAAGGAGTCGAGTTCACTATTGAGAGGATCAATGCATTATATCAGTTGCCTTATGTTCAAGACTGTTACTATTCAGAATTTGGGCCTACTAAATCAGAGCAGGATTAGATCATTGCATTCCTCACAGACAGGTGTGGAGCATGGAATAATAAGAATTGACATGAGGTATATGTTTCCTCTTATATGCTTGATGCCTCATCAAAAGCATGACATTACTTTATTTTGGCTCGTCTACTTCCAACGAATTATTTAGGTGAAGTGACTCAGGAGAGCGCAATTCAAAACTATTGTATTCAGAAGGTGAAGCCTATAAATGTTGGCTCTCTCATCTACAAGGTTATTTTCATGTCTATCAGAGCTAACACTTATGTAGGTTTGGGTTGCCCATCCCTTTTCTTTACTATTTGCAAGCAGTTAGGAGTTAAGTATGAGTATTTGGAGGAACACTATAGCCACTAAAGCTTATTAGTAAGGCTAATGTGGATCTATATGGATGACTTTGGGGTAGAACTACTGATATTCCATCTACTTCAACCTCGAGACTTTCCACATTTAGTGCTTCTACTCATACTTCTTTTAGCTTGGATATTGTACTGGAGCAGTTACAGATACAACAAGGTGTTATACTATCTATACAGTGTCAGATGCAAGAGAATGAAACACACTCGGATTGCTTAGAACATTATCTGAAAAGGAAGAGTAATTATGAAGTTAGCTTTAAATACTTCCTTAGTGATATTTTGAAGAGTTGATCGTTGAGTTTTTTTATTATTCTCATTACCTTTCCATTTAGCGTCAAAAGGCTATGGATCAGGATGACTGTGATGATGTTGATGAGGAGTTTTCTGAGTCTGCATGTATTTGCTTCCCCTTGTAGTTGTTGACTTTTAGTGTTTATGTTGTATTGAGCAGTGTGTTGTTTATGCTTACTGTTAATGTGAATTTCAAACGTTTTTTCAGTTCTCACTGCGCTACTGTTTTCCTTTTGACCAGTTTATATAATATTGCTTATGTGCAATAGTAGTTGTTTACTTTGTACTTTTCATGCTAAAACCGTTTTTTTGATTTACTTATTGGTACACACACCTATTTTTACTTTTAGTTCCTATATTATTTTCATGTTAGAACACTGTGATAGATAAATCTGTTAAAATTTTCTCTCTACATGCTTATTTTATACTATAATGTTTTAAGCTATTTAAAAATTTGAGTTTGGGGGGAGGGGACTTAAAAAAACCTTTATTTGTCCTCAATAAACTATATTTAAAAATTCTTTTACTATAATCTGTGGTACGTGGTGTTATCTTTAAAGAATTGTATATATATATTTATGAATGCTACAGTAAACTTAAGTTAAAAATTTTTAGTAATAAAAGCTAGTTCTAGAGTTAAGATGTTTTGGTATAAAAATATATGAATATGATTTTACTATTTTAGTAGAAAAAATTGTATTTTTGAAACACTATGAATCTTAGATCTACACTTTAAAAATAACTAAAGACTCAATGAAAAAAAAAGTTTCGTACTAATACACATTATCAAGTAAAGAAATGTGAAAAGTTTTTAACTTGAGGAGGAGGATAGTGATGTTCAAAATCATTAAAGACTATCCAGATAAGTAATCCTCAAATTAAAAAAAATATGAAATGAAAATATTTAAAAAGATCCTGAAAGAAAAAGAAAAGCAAAATCAATATAGAAACAAAAGTAAAAAGAAAAAAAAATGTTGGGAGAAGCTTGAGGAGATGTTTAATTGAATTTACTTCACTTGAACCATCTTGAAGGAAGAAAATTATTTACACTTATGAGCTTATTTTTAATTTCAAATGTATTAGTTAAATGCATACTAGCAGAGTTCTCATATGATTCTATTTTTTTAATTATTCTAAGATTCCCAAGTGTGACAAATCACAATTATTTTTGAAATGAATAGAAAATAAGAATTCATAACTTAAGTACTAAATATTCTTATGCCTCAGTTCTATCGAGAGTTATTGAAAATTTTGTCCAAAGTTTCACTATCACATTTATGAAGTAAAAATATAAGTAATCTTCAATAAAACTCACTACCACAAGTTAAAGCATTTATTTTATAAATGAGTTACTTGAGGATAAACAACATTTAAGTTTGAGAAGATTAATACACTTTAAATGTGTTACTTATATATATATATTTTTTATGCTCATTTTTAAGAATATTTGTGCTTTAAAATATATTTTGTGTGTTTTTGATTACATGTACAAACGGTGGAGTTTAAAGAACAAGAGAAGCAAGACCGGAGCAAAATGATATCAAATGGAGAAAAGGAGCAAAGATTAACCAGGTACCTGGGCGCCAGGATCTAGCGCTCAGGTGCCAGGTAGTTACCTTGGGCTTCTTGAAGGTTGGCGCCTAGGCGCCATAAATGGTTTGGACCTTTTGACACTGAATTTTGAAGAGGTGCTTGAAGTAACTCTTGGTGATTTTGAGAGCTCCATGTAATAGAGCCATTGGATGGTTTAAAAGGAGAGCTTATGGAGTCTAGTCTTGGCGCGAGTCTTTAAAGAGAGCCTTGTGTGTGGGTGCGTGAGTGAGAGTCTTTTTAGTGTATGTTTTTGTATGTTTATTGGAGGAAGAAGTCAATAATGGAACTCCAAATGATTTGCATGGGAGAAGTTTAAGGTAAGTGCCTTGTTTTTTTAATAAAGTTTTGTTTTATTGTGCAAACTTAACTTTTAATGTATATCATGTTTTGTTGTGTTATACCCATTAATTACGAGTAAATTTCTTTATATTTCTTATTGCAATAAGAAGTAATCATATGTAGAATTAGAATTGTTTATGATTTCTCTTATTCGATACTTGTGATAATTCATTACTTCATTCTTAATTTTCATCTTCAATACGACCAGTTGGAATGTTAAAATCTGTTTGAATCCATAATGACCCGGGAGGGCTATGTATTCCTCAACTAATAAAAATCACATTAATTTAATGGGTGAGAAGGTAATCTATGAGATAGTGCAAATATATAGGGAGATAAGTTTTGATGGGAGTAAAATTAGTGATTCTAAGGTGACATGCTAGAATCTTAACCAAATTGGTTTTGAGTCTAAAACCTAAGGCCTGATTAGTCCTATAGAGAGGGCACAACAAGTAAATATGGAAGTGAGAGGTTAAAACCTACCCAACATAACCATATCAATTAGAAACTTAACCTTAGATTAGTTAATATTTTTTATACACTCGAAGAGGGTAAATAATAAAAATGCTCCTATTTGTCATAAAACTACGACTAAACCTTTAAAAATTTGATTCCTTCAATGATTATAATCTATTTGCAAGAGGAATAAAATTTCACATGATTTGAACTTCTCTCCATAAAACTAGTTTAGAAACAATGAATTTACTTTTTATATTTAAAACAACATTGGTTGATATTAGTTTTTAACCTTTTACAAACTCTTCGACATTATTTTCCTAAATATTTTGTTTGCAATTTAAGTAGAGTTTTTATAAGTTGGTAAAAATAGTTTATTTCCCGTGGGATCGATGCTGGAGTTTTTAAAGAAAACTCTATATTACTCTAAACGATACATATAACTGCGAAGTACCCCTAGTGTGTATCTATTAATAAAAATTCTAAATTTTATAACATATTTATTTTGTACACTAGCCAACAAATATAAAACTTATCAAGCTTTTTGCCATTATTTAGAAACTAAATTATTGTGTTAATGCGGGTCGGCTTAGGGGTTCAGCAGGATTGATTTGATTGGTTAAGTCCTGTCGATCGGTTGACACGGTCAGCCATAGGCCCCTGATCCCTGATGAGTGATTCCTGTCAACCGAGTGAATCTTGACAATTGGGCAGAGGGTGAAATACCATAACCCGATATGTAGCTTGGCCTTAGACGAAGAGATGTGAGGGATGACTAAAACTCGTCTCATTAGCTCTTAACGTTACTTGGGGATAGTGCCACGTGTCTCTGATGTAGCTTTAAGACCTCCTCGGGTTGGTTTTATTATATTGATATGCTCGGATTATTCTTCACCTTTTGTCTAGATGAGCCGCTTAGACTCATGCCTTCCGATCACCTTTATAACATGGTTGACTTTTGTCTTGAAACGTCTGATCGGTCTGACTTGATACATTTGGTATGCCAACTGGGACTCTATGTCTTCTGCTCGCGGGCCCTCATCAAATATGCTTATCCCATACGAATCATCAAATCTTATCAAAATTCATACTGACACTTTTTATGCATACAATATCACATCAAATAGTATCAGTATCAAAATTTCAAAGTAAAACACAACTTTTCACGAACATGTTTATAGAAACAAAATGCTATATATGTAAACACGAGTTTAGATGTCAAACATGTAAATAAAGAAAAATTATGGGTTAGATATATAAATTTCCCAACATTTTAAATTTAGATATCTAATACCTAAACTCTTATATTTTACATAACTCACATTTCCAATTGATTTTACATTATATTTTTGTTATGCAAAAATCATATCATTATCATTTTGTGGGCATATGTTAGCTCTTCCCTCCGCCAACTCTGGAACTTATGGTCAACATGCGAAGCGGCCTCGCTCCCAATTTACGATACTGCCATCCATCCGCGGCCCCGACCCTCCTATTTATGCACTGTCACTTCCGACGATCCAAAAACCGTTCTCTGCCCTTCCCTCCACCTCCTCCTCCTCATCGCCGGCTGCGATTCTCTCGGTTTCCCTTTCCATTTGCTGTAGCTTCGTCTTCCTCGATCATGGCGGATACAATCGGATCTGCTGAAGCTTCGAAGCCACCCTTCTCCGTGCTATTCGTCTGCCTCGGTATTACAAGCACTCCTCATTGCTTTACTTACTTCGCTCGACTTAGATCCGTGATTTTGATTGCTAGGTAATATTTGTCGGAGCCCGGCTGCGGAGGCGGTGTTTACTGATATCGTAAGGAAAAGGGGATTGGAGTCTAAATTCAGGATCGACTCTGCGGGCACCATTGGTTACCATGAGGTTTTATGCTATGCTGATTTTCTGTTGTATTCCTTGTGGTTTTGTTTTTTTTCTTTTTTTTTTTGTTGGTAACATTGGTGAGCTGATCTAGGGAAAGCCGGCGGACTCGCGTATGAGGGCGGCGGCTAAGAAGCGCGGAATCGAGGTTACTTCAATCTCCCGGCCGGTACGGCCATCTGATTTCAGAGATTTTGATCTCATTCTTGCAATGGACATGGAGAATAGAGGTAGGAAAGTAGTGAGGTTTTGATTTTATTTCATGTTTGCATACAAACCCCCAATACCTATGTATTTACATATCTGTATACAAAAATACGGGTATAAGAAAATTTTCGCTAAATTTCTCTCACTGAATCGAGCTGACCCGCTAAAGTGGCTGAATCAAACCTACTTGCGGAAGTGGCTGAATTGAGCTTACGTGCTAATTCCATCGTCCTCATCTTCTTCAAAAAGATAACCTAACCCACCTATACAAGAATAACTATAAAAAATAAACCATCATGACTAATAAAGACGCGTCAATCCCTTTTTAAAGACGCTGCACGATATTTATGATATATTCCTTTCACAAAGGTATCAGAGATAGTCACCGTACTGGTAATACCTTACATCAACTGACAATACCTGATGTTCACATCACATCTTATATCAAGACACTGGAGAAAAACTACATATAATATAAGATATGCTACTTCAATTATTTTATTAATTTTCTCCCCTATGTATAAAAAGGGAGAAAAAATGATAGGGGTTTCTTTTCATTTCTCTCTATATCCTCTTTTTGTTTCTCTCCCTTCTCCGGAGATCACTTTTTGTCTTCATTATCTCTCTAATTTTGTAACCCAAAAAATCTTTAAGTAGTTACCTCTCTTCGACTTCTCTATAATATAATATCTTTTATCGAGTTGTATGTACTCACGAATGATACGAGACCCAACGTCTCAAAAGGATTCAACATTATAAAAGGTGCGATGAATGTGAAATTCACATGCAGAATCTACAAAAAGACTCATTCTCATCTTGAGAACGTTCTCAAAGAATGATGAATTGTTCCAAGGAGTTCGTGATGTAACAAATCAACAAGTTGAGAGAATCAATGTGGAATGAAATGCATTACATGAGGGAAACATCCCAGGTACATTTTCAAACCAGAACGTATACCGGACCGTTGAAGTGACTTGCTATCATGATCTATTGAGGATAGAAGCTATGCTAGAAATAGAAGCCACACCGTAGTAAGAATTGCGACAACAGATGCATCGAGACATGAGTAGTCAGCAAGAGTCGTATGCTTAAGATTTGCCAAGAGCAGAGTAAGAAGAGTTCTCGACCAAATTTTTTGTACGAGAAAGATTACACATGGGCAATTTCGACCGTTCAAAAGAGGAATTACTAGTTGTAGACTCGATTTGAGAAGAAAAAAATGAGACAAAGATTTCCTCTTATCTACTACGGAGAAGAAATGAAGAGAGTGAGAAGAAGATAAAGACTGACCGAATACCCCGTCTCGAGAGATTTCAAAGGTCGAGGCACCAACAAAGTTTAAGATTTTGTCTCTGAAATCTTACAAAGTGAAATATGACCCCACCAACTTGCTGGCTTCCTTCATTTCAGCCATCTATTTGTTCTGAATAAACCAAGATTTAAATTGTCATTTATTTTTCATGATATTGAAAGAATTAACTTTGCGCTAGTTCAACCACCTAACTGTATAAGTCATACTCCTACAACACATGGGCAATTTCGACCGTTCAAAAGAGGAATTACTAGTTGTAGACTTGATTCGAGAAGAAAAAAAGAGACAGATTTCCTCTTAACTACTACGGAGAAGAAATGAAGCGAGTGAGAAGAAGATAAAGACTAACCGAAAATCCCGTCTCGAGAGATTTCAAAAGTCGAAGCACCAACAAAGTTTAAGATTCTGTCTCTGAAATCTTACAAAATGAAATTTGACCCCACCGACTTGCTGGCTTCCTTCATTTAAACCATCTATTTGTTCTGAATAAACCAAGATTTAAATTGTCATTTATTTTTCATGATATTGAAAGAATTAACTTTGCGCTAGTTCATCCACCTAACTGTATAAGTTATACTCCTACAACACATTCAAGCAAATGTTCGTAGAGCCCAATTCGCCAGCGTGCAAAACTCTTTGAAAAACTCACAAGCACTCTTGAAAATACATCAAGAGCCCACCCAAAGATTGTGGAGCTTTCTTACTCGTTTTCAACGGGAGATGCTGGACGTCCAAGACATGAGTCTGTAGTCAATCACATTTCCCTGACCTAAGGCCTGTGCAAAGGACGGTTTTGATATGTGCTTGGCTTAGAGAATTTGAAGACATTAGCAAAGTTCTTTGAGTTCTCAAAGAACCACATATCTACAATAGAGTATAATACTCGTCTTAGACCCTCATAATTACAAGAGTCTAGGGAATATATCAAAACAAAGCTCACGACGAACGCCGAGACCAGTAGAGTCGTTTCAAGAAGAGGAAGCTCTGGAACACCCATGACAAAGACATCTGTCTAGATCAAATAAGTAAAAGGAGAGACTGATCAGAAGTAAACTAGAAAAGACTTGGAAATTGCTCGGGCTTCCCCCTTCTCTTGTCGAAATCACAGCGTTAAGGGTTTCGATGGCCAAAGTTATAGATGTCATCCAGATCGAAGACTATTCCAAGAATTCCTTTCAAATGAAGGAAGACATGCATGCACGCGATCCTAATCGATATTATGCATATCATTGAACATGGTCATGATATAGAAGAATGTTGGCACCTTCACAACTTGATTGAAGAACCGATCAAATCAGAAAAATTGAACGAGTTTGTGGCCGCCGAAGCTCACACTCAATGACAGGGCAAGGCGACTGTCGAAGGCAACACTAATGAGCTTGCTTCGGTGAGGCTAGTCCACTTTTTTGGAGTCGTACCAACAATCCTCGAAGGGAATGGACCTAAAACTGTGCAGAGGTCCAACTTGAAAAGGGTGGAGACAGAAGAAATTTGTACAACAACCCTAACCTAACGTACTACACCAATTCATCCTTCTATCACTTTTTTGGATGCTGATTTGCCACCGGGGAAACCTCTTTAATGAGACTGTCGTAGTCACTGCAATTATCGAAGACGACGAGATCAATGACATTTTGATAGATAACTCTGTAAATATCATGTTCAAAGGGGTTTTTGAAAAATAAGAATCACCGTTAATCAATTGTCCCCCACTTTTGAGCCATTATGCGGATTTTCTGGAGTATTAAAAGAGACGTGTATGCATTGCCCTCTCGGTTACGTGGGGAGAAGAAGAACGTCAGTTCACTAATATAGCCGATTTCATCATTGCAGAAGCACCAAATGCATATAATGTCATATTCGGTAGACCTGTGCTGAACATCTTTGAAGTGGCTACATCCACCTATCATGTCGCTATCAAGTTTTCTGCCGACGAACAAGTTATTGATATTCAAGGGTATTTAATTCAGCCTCAAACCTGTTATTTACGAGCTGTGGAGAATATTTAGAAGAACCTCCTCCTACTTGATCATAACAAAGGCAGCGGTCTTGAAGCCACAGAGACTCCTAAAGCCATACTCGCATTCACATATGAAACAGAGAGAAAATTCTTGGTTAGTACAAACTTAAGTAGGAAACATTGGGATCGTCTCATCGATGTCCTTTAGATTCACCGAGACATGTTTGCATGAAGTCCCACCGAGATGCTTGGAGTTGACATTGACGTCACCTACCATCGCTTGAATGACAACCCATGATCTAAGCCACTGAAACAGAAAAATGTGAGCCACGACCAACAATTTAGTTGAGCCTATTTGACAAGAAGTATTGAAGTTGATCAATGCATGGTTCATACGAGAAGCACAATACCTTGGATGGCTAGTCAACATAGTGATGGTGAAAAAAACAAATGACAAGCTGAGAATTTGCATAGATTTCACTAATTTGAATGCAGCTTGCCCTAATGATTGTCATCCGTTATCACTAATCGCTGCGTTGGTCGATTTAGCAATAGGGTACCTGGTCATTAGCTTCCTGGATGCTTTCTCCGGCTACCATCAAATTATGATGCATCCAACCGGTGCCAAAAAGGATGCCTTCAACACAAAGAAATGAGTTTTTTGCTATTGCTATGACTTTTGCTTGAAGAACTTTGGAGCAATCTATCAAAGATTGATGAATATAATCTCTATCAATAAAAAAGAAATAAATATTAAAACATATATTGATGATCTCTTGGTAAAAAATAAATCACCACACCAACACATATTGGATCTAGAGGAAAATTTAGTCACATTAAGAATGCTTAAGCTCAGGCTTAATCATCTGAAATGCATCTTAGATGTACCTTCGAAAAATTTCTGGGATTTCTGCTTCCGAAAGAATAAAACCAAATTATGAGAAGGTACATGGCACACTAAACATGACACCACAAAGGAACCTTAAAGGGACGCAAGTTTTAATTGAGCGAATAGCAGGTCTCAACAGATTCATTTCGAAATCCAGAGAAAGCAGCTCTCTGTTCTTCAAAACCATTAAAACTGTCAATCAGTTCGCCTCGACAGAAGAATGCGAGCAAGCATTCATTGCTTAAGAATCTATTATCATTGTTGACTTTGTTGTACAATCCCATTCTGGGTGAAGAATTATACATTTATTTGAAAGTTAGCGGAGAAACAATCAGTTTAGTGCTCATTAGAGAGGACAACAAAAGGTAATTTCCGATTTACTTTGTTAGCAAAATACTTCAAGGGGCTGAACATAGATACATGATAATGAAGAAACTTGCGTTAGCACTCATCGTTACGACCATTCTAAGCTCACACGATCCATGCAATAACTTACCATCCATTGAAATTGTTATTGTCCAAATCGAACCACTCAGGGAGCTTACTAAAATGGGCATTGAAGTTAGCTAATTTGATATTTTTTACATGGCAAAGACAACTATTGAATCCTAAGCCATCATTGATTTTCTATTTGGCTTCTTCGTAGGAATAACGAAGGAAGAAGTCAGCTCTGGAATGGACAGACTTCAGATACTTTACGTAGTCGGTGCTATGGAAATCCTGCGAAAAGATATATGCATGATCCTACAGAGTCCCTCCGACCATATTCTGAGTTAGTCAATTTAATCGGACTTTGACGCCACTAACAACCAAGATGAATATGAGGCTCTGATCACTCACCTCAGATTTCACTAGAGTTCGGAGTCACGCACCTGCTAGTTGGCCATCTAGCGGTTAATCAAATCAATAGAACATTCAACACATGAGATCTGATCCAAGTATTTGACTAGTGCCAAAGCAAAAAATAAATAAACTCGAGCATTTCCAAATCAAACACATCTCGAGAGATGAAAAAAATTCACCAATTTGATTTCTAAAGGTGAAAACATCCAAAATCAACGATCTATAATCCTACATTAGCCAATTATCGAAGAAGTTGATGTTACAAATTTACAAATTCAACTAGTTGAAAGTTGGATCAATTTGTTCTTATAATATCTGCTGATAGGCATAGTCACAACATTATCAAAGCCGCAGATTACTCGTTAATCAATGAGGAACTATTTTGAATACCTGTTACCTCCACCTACTTAAAATTTGTCAGGGAAGATGAGAAGGATAAAATCTTACAATGGGTTCACTCCGGGGAATGTGACTATCATTTCGGTGGAAGAATCCTGACCAATGGAATCCTCCGACAAGTTTATTTATGGTCTATCCTTTGAAAAGACTGATGGATTTTCTAAAAAGTGCGAACAATGTCAAAAATTTGCCTCAATGTGGATCCAATCTTCACATAAACTCCAACCTATAGACAGTCTTTGGCCCTTTGCCGTATGGGGTGGACCTTCTATAGCCACTTCCCTTAGAAAAGGGGCAACGAAAATACATCTAGTCATAATTGACTATTTCACCAAATAGATTGAATCTAAGCTTTTGGCTAGAATCATGGCTGACATCGTCCGAAATTTTATATGGATCGTTATCATTTGCAAATATGGATTACCCGTCGTTATCATTATCGACAATGATACCCAATTTGAGGACAAGAAAATGAAAGTGTTATTCAATAGCCAAGAGAAACGACTCAAGTTCACCTCTGTTCACCATCCCAAGTGCGACGATCATGTAGAATATGCTAGCAAAGTTTATTCTAAAATTACTCAAGAAAAAACTGGAAGAAACGAAAGAGAAATAACCTGAAGTGCTTTCATCAGTTTTATGAGCACTTTGTACAACACATTCAACTACCACAGGGCAAACACCCTTCGTACTATCTCACGGAGTCGAAGTAGTCCTCCCAGTCGAGTACGACATATTCAGTTAGCGTATCCTTATTGCTTCCAATGTTGAAGAATATGAGCTAAATGATTAAAAAGCAACGAATAACAAAGATTTGCAAGATTTGCTAAACCTTTTAGAGGAACTCCGAGATTAAGCTTTTATACGACAAAAAGTCAAGTAAGAATGTTGAGAATACTATAATTCAAAGGTCAATGAACACCTATTTAGACTGGGGGACCTGGTCTTAAAAAAGGTAGACGACCCAAACCCCACGATCAGACCCTAAGGAAGCTCATCTGGCCCTTACATGATAAAGAAGCAAATCGGGCCAAAACTTATAAGCTGATCACCTATTCTGGCAAATAAGTCCCCAAAATATGGAGCGGGGATGATCTGAAGATCTTCTATCCTTAAGGCAGAATATCTCGAGCAATATTCATTGTCATAAAAGATAAGTGTCATAATAAGGAGTCCATTTACACAAATTTACGCAAAAAATGTTTTTTTTTATAACAAGATAATTTGCAAAATTCCAAATCGTTCATCAAAAACACAAAGATCAGATGATCTTAAAAAGATAAAAACTGTTCTCTTGAGAGGATTGGATCCCCATGTAGTCTTATAATTGTAGCTAAAAGCCTATAAGGATGTAAGATCCGTAAGAGAGTCGAAGATTCCTTTATCAAATTTTGAGAAGATAGACTGAAATGCCTTTTTCCTTAGCTTTCATTGCTATAAACAATAGTAAGTACAATCTATTTTATGTACATAATAAAGTGCGTAATCTAGTTTAGGTAACTTAATAATACATATTCCTAATCTAAATATTCAACTAAAAAAGGAAATAATCCATGCAATTAGAATAAGGAATTTAATGTAGTACTCCAAAGAAGGAAACTCTTAACTCTGCCTGATTTCGTTTACTCCTGATTGATATTCCTTCCTCAAATTGATGCTGGCTGATCAAGAAATATCAATTTGCCAACAAGAAACTGATGTCGCTGTCGAGAAAGAGCCTTAGTAAGTATATCAGCCATTTAAAGATCATAAAAGATATGAGGAAGAGATATAATACCATTCTCATAGAATGCTCGAATGGAATGACAGTCAACTTCCATGTGTTTCGTGCGCTCATGAAAGACGAGATTAATAGTAATCTAGATAGCACTGGTATTATCTACATTAAGAGAAGTAGACTCAAGTTGAGGAAAACCAAGCTCAACCAACACACTCCGAAGTCAAATGATCCCGGAACAAGCAGAGGACACAACACGATATTCAGATTCAGTAGATGACTTTGACACTCGATCTTTTTTCTTGCTCTTCCAAGAATTAAAGAGTTGTCGAGAAACGTGCATCAACCAGTAATAGATCGACGTGTATCAGAACAACCCGCTCAATCGATATCAGTATAGACTATTAAGTTAATAGGAGACTCCGCAGAAAAAACAAACCACGATGAGAAATACATTTTAAATACCGAACAATACGCCGAATAATAACTAAATGAAGATGTGTAGGTGCCTGCATAAATTGACTAACTTGTTGCACAACAAATAAAATATCATGACGCGTAGTAATCAGATAGTTGAGACTCCCAAAAAGTTATCGATACATAGATGAATCAAATATAAAGTCACCATTATTTCGTTAATATTTAACATTTACTTCCAAAGAAGTATCATCAGGGTGACCATCTTGGAGACCAGTTAAAGCAATGAGCCACTTAATATAGTCGTGCTGATGAAGAAAAATACCAGCAGGAGAAGAGTGAACCTCAAGTCCTAAGAAATAAGTTAATGACCCTAAATCCTTCTTATGGAAATAACTCTGAAGATGCTCCTGTAGCTGAGTTATCAATTGATTATCAAATCCTATAATGATAATATCATCAACATAGACTAATAACAAAACAATTCCCTTGTCAGCGTTGCAAAGAAATGATGATGAATCATACTGACTTTGAATGAAAGAGTAGCTAAGAAGAGTATTGCGAAACTTTTCAGACCAGGCCCGTGGAGCCTATCAAACCGTACAAGGATCTTCTAAGCTTACAAACATCATGTGAATGTGTAGAAAACAAGCCTGAAAGAGGAGTCATATAGACATCTTCTTTGAGGTCCCCATGCAAAAAATGCATTCTTAACATCCATCTGTCGTAAGAACCAACCTTTAGATGTTGCTATTGACAACACAAGTCGGGCAGTAGTCATCTTAGCCACAGGTGCAAATGTTTCTTCATAATCAATTCTCTATTCCCGTTGATTGCCAAGGGCTACCAATCCTGCCTTATATCTGTCAAGAGAGCCATTAGATCGACGTTTAAGAGAATAAACCCATTTACAATCAATGAGTTTAACACCTGCATGACATGAAACAATATCCCAAGTGTGATTGTCTTGCAGTGCCTGAAGTTCTTCTTGCATGGCTTTGATCCAGCAAGTCTTTTTAGCCGCTTGAAAATAAGAGGTAGGAACGGTAGTATTAGTTAAGATTGCAGAATACCCATATATATCTAGAGGACGAATGCGTCGAGTTGATCGTCGAAGAATTATTGGAGCGCTTTCTGGAGCAGGGTCAGGAGGATTGGCGGTGAGGGGGCAGGCGTCGTGTGCAGACAATGACATGCTTGAATCGTTTATCAGAAGAAGAATTATCAAATTGTGAAAGTATAACGATATCCGGTGTCGAAAGATGATGCTGAAAGTAGTATTCATGTCAAAGAAAATCACATCCCGAGAAATATGTCATTGATTATTAATCGAATCATAACACACAAAATCTTTGTGATTATGACTGTAACCCATAAAGGCACATCGTACTGACTGAGCTCTCAACTTATGACGTTCATGAGTTGTTAAATGAACAAAACAAATACATCTGAAAGTATGCAGAATATGATAATTAGGATGTTTACCAAAAAATCGATAATAAGGAGAATCATACTTCAATTTTTGAGATGGTAAATGATTAATGAGATAAACTGCAGTAGATAAAACTTCAGTTCAAAACTTAGCTCGAACATAAGATTTTAACAACAATGTGCGTACTGTATCCAACATATATCGATTTTTCCATTCAATAACTACATTATGCTGAGTGGTATAAGGACATAAAAGTTATGAAATAATACATTTTTTATGGAGAAATGCTTGAAACTTATGGGACATGTATTCACCAACATTATCAGACTGTAAGTTTTTCAATACAAATGGAGAACTGAGTTTTAATATATGCTACAAAAGTTTGAAACACAGTAAATACTTCTGCTTTGGAACATAAAAAATAAATCCAAGTAAATCGACTGTAATCATCAATAAATCACAAATATTTATATTGAGCATGTGAAATAACTGGTGTAATTCCCCAAACGTCAGTATGAATAATGTCAAAACATTTATTGACACGACTGTCCAAATTAGAAAAAAGTAATGACTTACTTTTTCCAAGTTTATAAAAAGAACAATAAACTAATAAACTCTTTTATCCGTAAAAACCAAAATCGCCACTTTCTAGTAAATACTTCAATACCATATTATTTGGATGACCTAGTCGTTTATGCCACACGCCTGTTTTATTTTCAACAACTGAAGAAGCCAATGACATAGTCTGAGGAACAGTAAATTGTAATGAAAAAATCTGTCCACTTTAGGCCCATTCGCTATCACCTTCCTCAACATTTGATCCTGTATAATACAACCATCACGAGAAAAATGTACGTCACAGTTATTATCCACAATTTGACCTACAGAGAGTAAGTTAGTAGATAATTTAGGAGGAACCAAGATATGTCCGAAGGAGAGTTAATATCATAAACTATTGTAATTGGAATATTATTTCTCTCAACAACCTGAATATGTTGAGTACCAGTATATGTTCGTTGGTTATGTAATAAATTAGCCGTGTCAGTTATATGATTTGTGACGTCTGAATCAACAGACCAAGGAGAAGGAACAAAAGTAATAGCCTTACCTTTCTGTTGAAGGCCGAGAGTAGAAAAAACAGAGAGAATCATCTTTTGGACTATATCTGGTGTGAGAACAAATTGATTATTGCCAGCAACTATGGATGCCGAGCCAGGATTGTGAGTGTCGGATATCGTAGCATGAAGTGCTTGTGGTTTGCGGTTCTGGGGTCATTTAGTACACTCATTAATATGATGTCTCTTTTTCTTACAATAATTACAAAACTTATTACCACAATTGAGTGCAATATGACCAAATTCTTTGCAGCTGTAGCACTGCACTGGTCTCTTCCCTTTGGTCTGAGCAACACATGCAATATTGACTATTTCTAGTGATCCACCTGCTGCACTAATAACAACTTGTGTTGCCAATCTTGTTCTTCAAACATTAATTCACCAAAACAGACATCCAAACAAGGAACCAGATTTCTGTTCAGCAACCCAACCCGAACAGTTTCAAATTCAGGTCCGAGCTTCATTAAAAACTGATCACGACGACTCTCTTCATGAATGACCTGAAGACTAGCTAAATTCTCCTCTGACACATTAGCACAGATAATGCCAGTATATTCGCCCCATAAATTTAGGAAGCTAGAATAATATTGTTCAATTGAGAGATTACCTCGACTATAATTACTCATATCAAGTTCCAATTGAAAGTTTTTTGCAGTATTATCTTAATTGTAGGCGCGCTTCAAGTATCATAAATTATTCACCATATGAGCCTCAATAGATCCCAAAATCCAGGAAACAATCCGAGCATTCTTTGCTTCCCATTGACCAAGATTTTTTGGCTCAGTAGAAGCTGGAGAAGACCCATCAATATCGCCCAAAAGCTCCTCCCCTTTTAAGAATATCTTGAGTTGAAATTCCCATGCGACATATTTTTTCCCGCAAATCAAATAGTTAAGATTTCAGAAGACATTTTAAATAGAATTGTCGTTTCACAAATTGATTAGGAAAGTTGTTGATCGAGATCAATCAAAAGCCAAAGAAAATCAAGAGATAAAAAAAAAATCAAAATCATTGATCAAAATTAACTTAATAGATTCAAAAAAATTGTGCACTGCCTTGAATTCAGATGAGTCCGAAGCTGAAGCCTACGATCCTTGAGTGCGACGATCTAGGAAGTCTATCAGCGCTGAAATACACTGACTATACCGAAGTCGAAGATAAAGCCGAAGCCTACGATCATTGAGTGCGACGATCTAGAAAGTATATTGGCGCTGAAATACGCCAACTATACGAAAGCCGAAGATACAACCGAAGCTGCCATAGCAGAAGCAGACGACACGGATGAAGTGGACGAAGTGAGCAAGATCATAAATTGCAACTGGAACCCGACGTGAGAGACGAAACCAGTTGAAGATGAAGTAGAGGGAGCGGGCGCAGTAGATGAAACAAACGCGTTCGGGGCAGGCGATATAGCCGTAGCAGTTTACAGAGCATGATGGCCCTGCCACGGAACGTAATCGAGAAGGATAAGAAGCAGTTCAGGTGGATCCGCCGAAGCAGTCGAGCGGAGCAGACAAAGCCGCCTACGAGGCAGACGAGCGGAGCAGTCGACCGGAGCAGACGAGCAGTCCAGACGAGGCAGACGAGGGTTTAGGAGAACCAGGGCAAATCGAGCGAAGAAAGAAGCGATCTAAAAAATTGACACTGTGCTTATAAGCGGAGAAGGAAGCAGAGCTCGGGCAAATCGACCCAGTTCGAAGCAACGATGACGATGAATGCGTGGGGACGACAGAGAGACTAGAAAGAGGATGAACCAGACGAGCTGTCCCGACGAGACTCAGAGATTTGCTATCGAAGAAGCTGAACAATTCTAACCTTCAATACTCCAAAGATTCAGACCCTATATATTCGACGTGACTCTGATACCATGTCAAAATTTGAGAATTGCTATAAGTAATAGTCTGTACAATCTATTCTAGGTACATAATAAAGTACATAATCTAATTTAGGTAACTTAATAATACATATCTAAATATTCAACTAAAGAAGGAAATAATCCGTGCTATTAAAATAAGGGATTTAATTTAGCACTACAAAGAAGGAAACTCTTAATTTTGCCTGATTTCATTTACTCCTGATTGATATGATGGACATTTAGTCTTGCTGAAAACATCATCTCGAATAAGAGATATTTGATGAGTCATGAGTAAACAAATATATTATCCTTCTAACCGCCCTCTTACACTGCATTATTGCGACAAAAATTTCACATACATTCTTGTTCTGATGACTTTGTTCTTATCTAAGATAAACTGAGCATGGAACGATACAAGCATCCTTAAGCACAAACAAGTAATGCATGGAGAGATTACAAAACAAAACATAAGTATAAAGTTGAAAATGATCTGAAAGCACATGCGTTATATTCAAAAATCATAACAAGGTATATCATCAGCTCTCACATAGATACAAAAAAAGAAGAGGTACATCTCTCTAACTTCTCTTAGATATCAGTAAGATGAAAGGTTCATGCTCTCCAAGGCTGCCGATACTGGTACGCAAACCAACCATTAGCATCATGGAAGCCATGGAGATGCTGAAGATGGTCCTCACCGTTGTCTCACATGCTTTAAAAAGGAGAGGTAATTGAAGTGAACCTGCATCAAGCCTGTGGCTCGAAAGCTTGCATGACTAATCAGTTTGGCAAGGACCCATAGCGTGTTATAAGAGTTCCGTTAATACTCAAAGAGTCTCCCTCCAACACGCCACGAGGAAATTTCTTGCTTGTCCAGAGTCAACGAGCAAGAAGTGTCCTATTCTAATGTTCAACGAACAAGAAGAACAGGTTTAAGACAATCAAATCGGATGATCTGCTACTTTCATCCCTTTAACCTTCTCCATTTTCGATGATAGCCTCCACCATAATCCCTTCATGCTTCGATAACTTCACTAATAAATCTGATTGAGAGTGAGTTTTTGTAAGAAGGCGATTACCTATTTATAGTCACAAGCGGCTAATAACCATTGTGAAGGCATAAAGGCTTTATTATCCCGAAGAGGCATGTCCGAAAAAAATCAGGGGATAAATGAATCCCACCCCTTTGCATTTCTTTGAATAGTTGACTTTCAACGCATTGTCTGATTGTTCCATTTCCCGCTGCCCGACATGACTCTGCTTGTTCGATTAATGAGATCGATCAAATACAACTTCCTAAAAGAGGAAAATATCAGACGATATTCTGAATATACAACTTCCTAGAAAAAGGAAAAGATTAGACAATATTCTGTCAAGTCTAGAAAACATGATCAACACATTAACAAAGGCAATTGAAGTAAGCTAATCGCGAAAAATAGAAAACTTCAACACAATCCAACCTAAAGCTGAATTACAACTCAAGTGTTTCTTGAACAACACTACCATATGTCAAACAAATTTTCAATCGAAGGTAGGATATGCCAAAACTTGACATTTATTCCGAAACATAAATTACAACGAACTATATTTATGTTCTCAAGTCGATATACAGAGACAAATGTACACTCTCTACTTTACTCTGACTATTTGGAGATAATCCCCACTTTGGCCTTGAACTGTGAAGGCGACCAGCACCAACACCGAGCTTGTCAAACACAATCCAAAGCTGAAGTTCTCTTCCCCCCTCCATTCCTTCATCACTAAAATGATTGAATGAGAGGAAAAGTACATGGATAGTCCCGTCAAGAGCTAAAAAAATCTCACGACCTCCTAGTTTACTCATAGCAAATAATTGAGCCACGAGATCAGGAGATGAAAGCCAAATATATAACCAGTCAGTACTCATATATTTGAGACACATCTGGCGGGACCGAGTGCCACGGGAACTTACTCCTGGGAAGAAGTGGTTAGAACAACCTCTATATAGAGAAGCAAGTTCTCTTGACATGTATAAGGAGGCTCCTCCATGTATAAAACCTAAAAAGGAAGTGTTCAGATTTCAACGAATAAGAAGGATGATATCAATATAAAGACACCAAAGAATCCATTGCTCCACTCATTTGAAACTATCTCCTTCATTATCATTAAGATAGGACTCGTAAAACTCCTCAATTTTAAGATGAAATATTTACCAATTTTTTTTTGAAGATAAGTGATTTCACAAAGGTGTCACACCTATTTCTAGTAAAAAAATATGCTAGAGGATTGAAAAGGTCCAATCTTTCTTGAAATACTTCTTGAGGCCCTTCCATGATGCAACAACTTTTGTCCTTATTTTTCAAGAAAAAGAAAAGATGGGAAAATGACTTATATAATCCAAAAATAGTATTTGAAACTTGACCGCGAGCAAATAACTGAATGCAAAATAAATTGGTTAAGAATCTTCGGGCTAAATACCAAAAGTCCGCCTAAACGAGCATTTGAAGTCCGCTAAGTATAAGAAGGGATGCATTCAACCAATCAACAATCTTATAAGCCTTGGTCGAATTCTCATAACAAAACTAAGCCTAATATATTCAAGATAAAACACCAAAGAGTCACGCTCGGGGAACTCGGGTTTTTATCAACTCTAGAGACAACTGATGAATCTATTTCAATAATTAAAAAAAAAAATAGTTGAGATATCAGACATATGAATCAAATTTTTATTTCCTATTCTCGCACAATTATCAGAAACGAACTAAAGTTCCTTAACAAAATATTAAATTATAAATGTATGGCCTTCACGACACGTTTTTTATGTCATTTCTAATTTTTTAATCCTAAAATTTTGAAAACCATTTTCACATGTCAGCACGTGCCGAGGGAACCAACTCGCGGATCAACACCCATGGTGCACTATTTAGACATAATTCTTGGTTGGATTCTTCCTCATCTTCTTTCGTTCGTCCTTCGTCATTTGAGGGAATGAACGAGAGGAAAAGTGGCAGAGGAGATCCTGCTGGAGGCCAAGTAAATGAGCAGTCTATAGTCATTTATTTGAGCTACATCCGACAGGAATAAGGCGTTGAAAAAACTTACCCCCGAAAAGAAGAGATTCCAAATATTCTTCATAGAGGAAGTAAGTTCTCTCAACATCTAAGAGAAGGCTCTTCTTCGGATAGAATTTGAATAGATCGGATTCAACGAACAAGAAGCCCTATTTTTCGGATATTAATGAGGGAGAAGCTCAGAGTCGTTGTGCAGAAAGATTACTCCGCTCGGCGACACCAATCACAGATTTCCCTTCCATGACCACACCGGTGGCTCTCTCCACTTTGAGAAAAATTTGCGGTCTATTGTTTAGAATTTTTGCAGAAAATAATGACAGTCAGATTCTTCTTATAGTCTTAAAATAACGAGATTCGCAGACAAAATGACTAAAAATTCTAACCTTTCCACATAAAAATGAAAAAACATTCAAATTCTTACTCTAATGAATCATTCTCCTGCATCAGGATACAAGACCTAATGGACAAGTAATTTTTGAAATGACCACTCACACCCAATGCTCTATATTGACGTTAAGATCAGTTCACCGCTAACAAATTTTATTCCTGCTCTTTTGTTTAAATATAAATGCTTGCTAGGAGCCTTTTCAGGACCTACATCATGATAAGATGGCTACCTCAACGCTTGAGCTGTAAAAAATCTTGAGGTGCAAAAGCAAGTTCCTTAGACATAGATCCAAGCCCTAGTGAATAGGCTTCCCCCTCTGCATCAAATAACAGTGAATAGCGTGAGAGTCATCCATACAACAAATCTAAGTGGGTCCCCACGATGTTAGCGACAAGATGTAATTAATGAGTCTTGTGCGTGGCCTCTCGCCCTAGGCGATGACTTGTGTTGAGAACAAAATTGCTAAACCGATAAATATTGTAAGACTCGAGCCAAAGGATTAAAATGTCACATCATTTATCACTTCAAGGCATATATGATTATGTCATTTCATACTTCAAGTAAATAAAAAGGAGTAAACAATAATTATATTTCAACATTCATATAAAGACTATTTACAAGATTCATATACTACATACAAATGCACATTTGTTGTCAGAAAATGCCAAAAGCTAGAAGGTAATTTTGAATTTCTAGAAATTCCACCATCATTCTTCTCAAAAGACCGGGGTTAAATTTCATAAGTTTATAATAGTTATCTATCAATGGATTTAAGTATCATTTCTCTATCAAATTCTGAAGACAAGAACTCACATTTTTCCTTAAGAATATCAGCTAACATGTTCAAATAATTGGGCATATCAATAAGTTTGCTCATGAATTCTACAACAGTCTTCTTCTCGTCTGAAGACTTCTCCAAATAAATTATTCGACGTTCCAATTGCTGAATCAAGGTGTTTTCCGCTTGAGCCTTCTCTGTAACCACTAAAGATTGCGCCTCTTAGGCCTGAGATAAATATGCAATCTTTGCCCGATAACCCTCACTCTAAGCCTTCTGGGCCTGCGATTCAAAAGCATATTTTAAATTTTGTCAAGCTAAACACATTTTCTGATTCTAGTTGTGCAAATCTCAACTTGAGTTTGGTATTCTCAGCTCTCAAAGTTATTTTCTCCAATTTAGATGATGTTGATTTTCGACCTCATACGCATGAACCACGGTCAATGCCTCGAGGTCAAGCTGGAACTAGCAGTGTGATTAGCACTATGAATATGGCTACTGACATGTACTCTCCACACTTTCGATCATCGACACATGGAGCTGCCTTTGTTGAGCCCTTGCTAGGGTCGAAGACCTAATCAATGACCTCATTGAATAGGGTCTATCTGAAAAAGGCTCACTGGACATCCAATCATTGGACATGTTTACAATCGCATGTTTCTTTGCCTTATTTATTTGGAATAACTATCCTTGTAAATCAAAAGCGTCCCAATATGACACCCCGACGAAGACGCTGAATGAGTAGATGGGGATGACTTTCCCACCGGTTCTGTCCTATGTCTCTTTGATTGAGGTTTTCCAATCGACGGGTCGTTTCATTCACAACCCTCTTGCCTTTGTTTTTTAACTAAGGCCTTTTCCGGATTTGGAGTTGGGGAACCAGTGCGTTGATGGCTACATCTGTAACAGCGGCCTCTCTCTTTACAGCTTGGCATTGATGGGAGTAATCAAAGGGGCCTCAACATCACGCCAATGGAACAGAAGGTCTGATCGAGTGCCACGACTCCTCCACGAAGGTTCTCCAGTCGAGAATTGAAATCTCACGTCCTTAGTCCTTTCCATTGGAAGCTTCACGCGCTTTCCTAAAGTAAGTCGAATCGTTCCTTTATGGATCTTCAGTTACAAATGCAAACAAACAAGAGAAAAATTAACAAAATGGAATAAGAGGCTTACCACGAAGAGCATTCTTTAGAAATCCAAATGAAATAAAGTTCTTCACATTTAATTTCTTATCATTTATGCTCCGATAGCTGAATTCTTCTAGGTCAGAGAACCTAGACTCTTGTATAGTTGTGTAGGTGCATTTGACGGAGAAGATCCAGGGATAATGGACACCTTCCACTCTCCACGAAGCAAAATCTCTTTTCCCACAAACGAACCTTATGCTTGAGGCCATCAGAAGACATCAGGGAAGAAGTGAAGATAATTGTTCTATTTCGTCCTCATCACAATTTGAAACAGGTCCATCGACCAATATAAATTTATGCTTCGAAGAAAAAAATATAAACACCATCAGCATTGATGTGGAGTTAGGATGAACTCGCGTCATCACCAACACATAAAATCGGAGTTTCTTCTATCTCCTCACATAACGTGAAACGAAGCCTAGCCGGAATTGGTCATAGTAATAGCAACGTTCATTTTCTACATAAGTATTAGGGCCTTCAGCTTCTTCCGTTGCTCAAATAGTGATCATCTGATCAAAGATATATTTGTTTGGCAAACTCCTAAGGACGACAAATTTCAATTTGAAACAAGCTTCAAATTTGTAAGATAGAAATAATCTCTTGCTTTCCTTCATTGGAATGGTACGATCAAACTCAATAGAAGAAGTTCGCTTAAATCCTATAACCACTAAAGGAGAAGAGAAAGAATACTATACAGGGAGTAGAACGGGGAAGAACAAAATTAATGCTTCAAGAAGAAGACATCACGGGCATTTCAATACTAAGTTTCTCTCTTTAAAATGACGTTTGAAATTTAAAATTTTGAAAAAGAGTACGGATTCTATCACAATAAAGCAATAAAATTCTTTTCAGACAAGGCACATACTCTATCGTGACCATGAAAAAACAAAAAATTCTTAAAAGACAAATATCAAGATTCATGCATTATCAAAATGAGCTTAATCCATTCAATAAAATTTTCATACAAAAAAGAAAGCGATCACTGGGGAACAAAAAGGTACCAACCTATCTAGACGGTCCTGGGTGACCCGGAGATTCATTTCCGATCTTTCTCGCGAAACTTTAGCGAGAACTCGAGGAAGTATTTAATATATTTCCATTATGGAGGTAGAGCTCCTTTTCACACAAGGATGTCGATAATGGATACTATCGCTTTGGTTGACGTTGTCTGCAACAATCTTTTCAAATGCCACAGGGGTGGTACATCAGGACACAATTTCTTCTTCGTTCGCATATTAGTCATCTTTCTCTCTTGAATTAGCTACTTGACATGAAGCTGCTCCACCTGTTTCCAAAAATTCTTTGACCACTTTTTCTTGTTTAAGCTCCAGTTGCATCACCACAAGATCATCTCTTACTTTCAAGTCAACCCTATGAATTTTCTTGACGGCCTCTCTAAAAAGGGCATCATTAGTTCTAGTAGTAAATAGTTCTCTTTTGAGCATGGCTTTGTCCAAATTCAACATTTGAATTTCTTGCTCATAAGTGATTTTTTCATTGGTGTGCTCGGTTAGGGAGCATTAAAGACCAAAATTTTCTTCCTCAAGCTCCTTCAACTTCGATCGAAGTTTTGCCGATAGCTCCACCTCAAGAACGATCTTCCTCTCCAACTCCACTCAAATATTTCTAAACTCTTTTCTATACCTTGTGAGAGCCTTGTGAGATGCACCACTAATATACGCTCATTGCTAGGAGTACGCCGAGCTCTCCATCAGCGGGATTGTGATGATCCTCTGATCAATTTCTCGCTTCACCTCTCTCAAATGCTTCGAGCTTATGACAATAACGACGAAAAATCTTCCTCAAGAGACCAGTTTTTAGTCATGTCTACTAACGTCCAACTCCCGACTTTATTTGTCCTCATAAATTGATCCTCAATAGTTGGAGTGATCCACGGGCCTCCTTCGAGAGACTCTCTCTCCAACCCTTATGGGTCTTCTTAGCTTCATCAGATCCACGCGATAAAAGGGGCAATTAGGGCCGTCTTTTTTTAACCACAATATTCTTTCCTTTCCTCTCTGGTACTAAAGGTGCTTCTTGAATCACCGGAGAACCGCTCAGAGACCTTCTATCATCAATGTTTTAAAAGGTGCGCCGCGCGTCGCTATTCCTTGAGAAAGCATGAGGAATGCAATCCTCATCTTTTTCCTCCCAGACTCTGCATTCCACTAAGGACAATGATCCCACAAACTGCCAGACATGGGTAAGCCTTGGATCGTAGCAATACTATCGGACGGAAACGGACCAGACCTCTACTTCTCGCCTACAATAAAGTTACTGGATTCACATAAGATATCAACAATTATTATACTTGAAACCTTGACACAAAATGTTCTTATCTTTCAACATACTCTTAAGGAAGTCAAAATTAATATAACGAACGATGACAATCTCTATCTTCCTCAGAGCATCACAGCTCTCTCTTTCCTCCTCAATTAACACCAAAGCTTCATTCATCTCTCTTCTTGAATGCAACATCTCAGTAAGGAAATTCCAATCGTTTTGATTGTGGGCAAACCATAAGTGTTTCTTTCATTCATTTGACATTATATTGACCACACCAACCGTCTTCAACAATGAGGAAACTGTGACTAACCCGTTACTCTGCGTCTTCACTTGAAACACATGCCAATATAGGTTTGTCGACCAGTAAAGACCCTCAACACGAGCATTCATGATTATCGTTACCATGTTTGCTATCGAGTTAGGGCTTATGCGAGCCAAAAGAAGGCAAAAAAAGTTTAAAATGTCAACCAATTCCGCACACAATGGAAAACGCAAACTAGAGCAAAAATATTCATAGATAACACAGATTTCATGTTAATATACCGTGTTAGGAGTTTCGTCCCTTATCGCCGCTCTCAGAGTTATGATATTGTTAGAAACATACTCTGATTGGACTTGCTCTGCCTAATCCTCCTTCGCCCAGGAGGTGTTTTTGAAACTTTACTGGCAGGAGGGACCCTCATTTCTTTATAACTGGATGACATTGAAACATCCCAAAGGAAAATGTGCATAAGGAGGTTTCAAGGGATCAAAATCAGAGTAATAAGACAAAGAAGACAACGAGAAGTCTAACATATATGTATTCAAAAAAGAATTATTAATTATGAAATGTAAAGAAAAAAAGAAGCAAAATGACAAAAAAGTGAAATATCAACCAGAAAGGCATAAAACATTGCTTGTTAAAAAAACAGTTGATTGCATAATCAGTTTAGGAAAACAGACCTGCAGAATCGTACGGCTGAATACAAAATCAAGCATAAAAAAGAAATAGACCATTCTTGATATCCGTGATACTAATGATCTCCAAGTGAAGGCGTCAAAGTATCATCTGACCCCCAACCACAAAATTATCAGGATTTTCTAGTTCTAGGCGTTATTTGATAAAAGTTGCTTTAGCCTTAGTGGCTTCCATATCTGCCTCACAGCGTCAATGTGAAGCAGATTCAACCTCTAGCTCCTGATGAATCAAAACAATCTCTCTTTTAAAATCCGTCCTCTATTCTTGAAACTTCAGGTTAATTAACAACTCCTTGGTCTCCAGTTCAACAATAAGACTTCGGGCCTCCACTAATTCACTCTTTAGCTCGGTGAAACGATCATCTGACATACTTTGGTTTACCAAAGAAGAAAGAAGATTGATCGTGTGACCATCCCTCGATCGGGTTACATGCCCATTTCATAATCAGAGGAATTTCTCCATCATCTCGGATACCATTGACAACAAATCTCTTATTTCAGATGAAACCCCGGACTCCATCTTATTTATCCCGAGCTTTCTCGCATCATGTCCCATTGATTCTTCGGAAAGCAACAAATTATTCTAGTCACCAAGGGGAGAGGCTTTGTATTGATGATACCGCGTTATGTGAGCTTTGAAGAACAGAACATCATCGTTTTAATCTAAAGTCGTGTCGCCGACAGTTTGATCCACAGGGGATATACCCCCCATTCACATCAAATACGTAAGAATCTCATGTGGATGAGAAGTTTGATCCTTAAATTTACCTATAAAATTGACATCTAATCAATAGAAACAATTCGTAAAAAGCCGCCCATAAAAAAACTCTTCACCAGAAATGTTCGGGTCAACAACAGTCACAACAAGTTATTGTTCTAGCCCTTTTGACATGACACGAAGATGAGTCTCCACCAGATCATTCAGGTAAGCAAACCTTTTGTTCAGCAAGAGGAGTCCCCTTCCGCCAAGTTTTCTCTGTGAAAGGCTGCCTTGAAGCGATATAAGAAACTACATCCTGCCTCAATGAGCCTATAGAGGAACCCTTCTCATGGACTCCTTTCTCCTCCGACATTTTAGTTTTCTTCCGAGGTTTTTCTTTCGATTTCAACTGACTCCTTTTCCGCTTGAGAATAAGTCTCCTGCCCTCTACTACGAAGAATCTCTACACGGGAAAGCAAAACCATCATAAGCTCATCTCTTCCAAAAGAACTTTGCTCTCTCTTAATGGCAAAAGAAGCATGATGGAACATACAAGGATCCACCTTCGTTCCAACATGACCCTATAAATACCCCAAGCGAGTATAATTATTTAAGTTTGCATAATACCACAATTAGTACCCTTTGCGACATCTAACTTAAAGCCTGTACTTGTTTCTTAAAACAATTCAAATGACATTACAAGTAAAATATTCCGGTACGATATGCATCTGAATTCGCTTTTTCAGGCTAAACTCACTTTCTCAATGAAGTCACTTAAACAAATAGAAATAAGATCCTCAACAAACCACGACAGTCCGGAGAGGTAAAATTAAAATGAATCCTTTCCCCGGGAGAGTCGTCACCCGAGGAAAGAGCAGATTCCAATTGATGATTCAAATCCAGAGAAGCATAAAATACCCCAGGTGAAGGACAATCCTAAAATGTTATTATTGATAATAGATGAATCCAATTCCTCGTAGTATAAGCCGATAAGCCCCCAAAGATAAAAGGATTCGTTCCCAAGACAAACCTCATCCTCACCTTGAAGGTCTTGAAGGAGTAAAACAATTTTCACTCCCCATTCTTCTCGTGTACATCCTATCGAAGAGATTAGAGAATCGAGGGACTAAATGTATACACAAATATGAGTATACTGAAATTTTTGCTAAATTTCTCTCGCTGAATAGAACCCGCCTACCGAAGTGGCCGAATCGAGCCCACCTGCCGAAGTGGCTGAATTGAACTCACCCGTTGAAGTGATTGAATCGAGCTTGCATGCCAATTCGATTGTTCTCATTTTCTTCGAAAGGACAACCTAGCCCACCTATGTAAGGGCAGCTATCAGAAGAAACCATTGGTCACAAAGAAGTTATTATGACTAATATAGACATCCATCGTCAATCCCTTATTAATGATGTTGTCCGACACTTGAGACACATTCGTTTCACCCAAATATCAGGGATTGTCATCGTACTAGTAATACCTGACATCCACATCACGGTCTCCATTAAGGCACTGAAGAAAGGTGACATAAAGTACAAGATGCACTAATTCAATTTTTTTATCTTAATTTTCTCCCTTATATATAAAAGGTGGGGGGAAAGGAGAGAGAGGGGTTTCTTCCCGTTTCTCTCTAGATCATACTTCTCTTTCTCTCCCTTCTCGGAGATCGCTCTCAATCTTCATTATTTCTCTAATCTTGTACCCCATAGAACTTTTGAGGAGCCGCCTCTCTCCGATTTACCGGAGATCAAAATTTAATATATTTCTTAAGGTTCTTGGGAAAAACTCTCATTCATCTCTCTCTATCACTATCTTTATCATGCAGGTCTTTAATCGGGTTGTATGTACTCACGAACAATACGAGATCCTACATCTCAAAAGGATTCAACAATATTTAACACCTAAACTTTGTTTTTTACATTTACACCCCCCGAATCTTTCATATCACATCAAAAATATCATCATTTCAACTTTTAAAAAGGGAAATACACATTTTCATGTATGGCAGCATAGGTTAGGCAGTATGTCTGAAAAAGTTGCGGTTCAGCTGCTAGTATGTAAATGCAGAGGAACTGAGTGATATGTATCTTTTCTTTTATTATTATTTTTTTAATTTTAATGCAGCGTGTTGCTACAGATTTATCGTTTTTTTTCTTCTCCCAAGTCCGTATTGATGAACTGTTGTTCTTATATATATATTTTTTCAGATGATCTATTTAGTGCGTTTGAGCGATGGAGTCATAAAGAGAAGCTCCCAAAAGACGCCTATAAAAAGGTCAGCAAGTATATTTTCTTCTGGTGGAAGTCAAACCACTATAACTTAGAGGGAAATTTACATATATACCATAGAATATATTTACATATCTAACACCTAAAGTTTGATATTTGCATTTGTAACCCTTCAGCATCGGAAACCTATGGAAGAAAAGGTGTATTTAACTTTTAAATAGATAATGATAGTGTTATTTTTTGATGTGATGTTAAAGATTTCAGTGTTATGCATGTAAATATGAATGTTTAGGTCTTAGTTATGTAAATTCATAAGAATTGTGTGGTATGTATGTAAATGCCCCTTTAAATTGCTATTTTTCTGTTAGTTTGGCCAAATTCTTGACTTTATAATCTTTTCTATGCAGTCATGTGAATGATGATTTGGTTGATAAGCTTTATTCTTCAGCTCTTGCTTCATTGTCTCATAAACATTTTTATATTGTGACTGTATTTTTAACTTCTAAAATTGAATTTCTTAATGCGAAACTATAAAAATTTGTTCCAAGATTTAGAGATGATGAATGTTGAAATGAGGAAAGTGGGAGCTAAGAGGCTGTCCTAAAAGCTATTTGATCTGCATACAGTGACCATGTTCTTCTTTTTGCTTGAACATAATAAACCTCACATATGCAGCTGCAATAAACTCATACGACAGATGTGTAGAAGAATCCTCCAGGCCTTCATAATAAACATCATTTTATTGAAATTACATATCTAGATTAAAATATTTCTCAAATTCGATAAAATTGATACTTCAGAATACCTAGTTAGTGTTCTTTACATATCTAGGTAGAACCTTCATATATGAGTCTACTTATGGAGTGAGTCCCCAAAAGCCCAACGTACCCAACAAATCTTATGTGGAAATCAAGCAAAAGATTTTAACCGATTAGCCAGGAAAGGAGAAAAATTGAACTGGAAAAAATAAAACAAAAATGAGATGTTATTCACCTGCCTTCCTCCATGGGAATGAGCAAAGCTGCCCACTTCAATTTGGTGAAATGGATAAATCCCATATGTAAAAATTAGATGAAATGATTGAATGCTATTTTTCAAAGGAAGAAAAAGAGATGGCGACCTCAAAAGATATTTTTTACGGGCATTTATATACATACGACACAATTCTTATGTTTTTACATATTTAACACCGAAATATTCATATATACGTGCATGCGATTCAAATATTTAACATCACATTAAAAGTATCACGATTACTATCTTTTTTAAAGTGAAATATACATTTTCATGTATAATTATATGGCATTACGGTATTATAAGTGCAATATCAAATTTTGGGTATTAGATAGTATTTCCTTTTAAAGGAACAATTAGCGCTATGCATACCTCCAAATCCTTGGAAGGAAACATATTTTTGTTGCTTCCACATTTATCTCTGATGTTGTGGATTCTACACAAACAAATCATTTGGAATGGCCTATCTAATTTAATTTTCTCCACCTCCCACTAAATCTCTCTCTCTCTCTCTCTAACTCGCTGTTCTCTCTTGCTCTAGTTCAACTTACGTCTGATGTTAAGCATTGTTAAGTTAAATGATCTGTAGAAATATATTTTATGAGCAATCAGAATCTAACACTTGAGATTTGATTTTGAGAAGAAAAATTTTGAAGTCTATCTATCTCACATTCAGGGTTGTAGATCTATTAATAAGACGGGTGGATAGAATTACATAAGAATGATTAGTTATTAAAAATATCATATCAATTGTAAGATGAGTTTAACTTCTTGTGTAGCATTCAACGAGGACAAATTCTATATTAGGATTGGGATAAAGCTAATGATGATGATGATAATAATATCTCACATAAAAAGGTTTATAATTTATGTGGGAAATATCCATCATGGAATGCTTGTCGTAATTACTCATGCATGTCAATTCATAAAATAGCAAAGTAATGGTATTTAGCGTTTTCATTTGTTAGTGGAAATTAATGGAAGTAATGCGCCATCATCATATAATAGGAGCATTTCCTTTAATACTAATTTGTGCATACTTATTACAATACATGGAATCGCATATTTGATCTTCACTTGTGCCCTTTTTCTGGTTACTTCAAAAGATTTTAGGAAGGGATATGCATATAATTTAGTTTGTAGCAGTTGTTTTTTTATTTGGTCATTTACAATATAGGGGCAGAGCCAGAAAATTTTATTAGTAGAGGCGCTGATTACTAACCTTAAAAATATTTTCGTTATTTTTTATCAAATTTAGATAAAGTAATCTCAATGGAAAAATTTTGCATAAATAGAAAATAGATTTTGATTTATTATTTTATTATACAATCTCCAGAAAATTATTAAATTAGATGATTATGTATTTTTAATTTATGTTATTTAAAACTAGTCATATGTAGAAAAAATTGTAGATTAAAATATCCTAACTAATTCTTATATTGGAATAGCTCTAAAGAATATTGACATATCCTATAGAACATGATATGAAAATTTTAAAATAACATACCATTTTTTTTCATAATAGTTTATTATTTTATAATTAGTTTTTTGTTAAATATATTCATTAATTTATATTTTCATCTTTAGGTTTATTATATATATGGAGTTAATGTTTGTTTAATCTTCTATGATGATTTTTATACTATAAATTCTTTAACGCCATCTTCAATATTTATGCATTATCTGTAAATTAAAACGCTTTTATGTAATTTTTAAATATAATAGAACTATATGTTTTAATGCATATTAATTTGTTATATATAATATTACTAATGAAAATTTAATATTGATAGTAAAAATTTATACTTCAAATAATAAAGATGAAACAAAACTTTTATAGTCTAAATATGATTTTCTTAAACATTCAAACTAATATGTGATTTTTTTGTCCATAATTTTCTCATTTTTGCATTTATAAAGTTAAAATTGTCGTTTAACTCAATTTTTTTTTCTTGATTTTATAAATTTTGATTTAATATCAGAGGATTCATGAAAATCTTTGGAAGGGTTGTTTGGCTACAAATAAGATATAACTTGAGTCGGATTTGCATAAATATTGACCAATTCTTATGTATTTTCATATCTAATACCTAAATTTTGTTTATTAAATTTATACCACCAAAATCTTCATATCATATCAAAAATATTATTGTTTTAATTTTTAAAAGGTGAAATACATTTTTTTCATGCATAGATAAGTTACCATGTATTTAAGTGAAATGAGGTGCCTTTGTGGCTTTGCATGGGTGTAAATTTCCGCCCCAAGTTTGGGACATAAAATACATTTGACTAATGCACGGTTTTGTGATTAGGGCATGCATAATCATCAGAAAAATTACGCATTTCATGTTGGCCATACCATCATAAGTACTAAAAATCAAACACATTATATTGTACCAATACTAGTTAGATTGTAAAGAGTCACAAAACTTATACTGTGGGTTGGGATCTTTTTGCACGTCTTATTTTTGCTAACCCATGGGTGCGCTTTGGACTTCTTAAACCTTATTTTTATTTAGTCATTTGCTTACTTACATACCACCCAATTCTTATATATTTACATACCTAACACCTTTATATTACTTTTTTTATATTTTTATAACCTAAAATTTTCATATCACATAAATGTATCACTAATTTGACTTTTAAAAAGTAAGTTTACCTTTTCATTTATAGGTAAGATGACATATATGTAAAAATTAAAGTTAGGTGTTAGATATCTAAATACATAAAAATTAAGTGGCACATTTGTAAATCTTCCTTATATTATTTCCTTAATACAGACATCTCGGACAATTAAAACATTTCGGACTGCAGTTTAATTCTTGTAGTGTGGCAAACTTTGATGTGTAGGTCAAAGATTAGGTGAACAAATCTCCTCTCTATGATTAGTAAATGGTTTTAAAGGAGTTTTCTTACATTATTTGGTATCTTTGAGCTCCTTGTTAATATCAAAATCTATATGTATTCGCTGATCTAATTGCAATTGACTCGTTAAATGATATACTCAATATCTCAAATCCATGTAAGTAGACTGTTATAAGACAATCAGCTTCTAAGCTTTAATCAAAACTTTGATGTAAGACTGCAGCTCCCAGAGATATGGTTGGATCAGGTTTACTTTGCAATTTTAAATTAGTTTCATCCAAAAATAGATGGAGTAAAATAACATTATATATGAAAAAAAGGAAAATATTTTTGGCCCACTTAGTTTGTGACAATTGTTAGGAAGATAATATCATCACATTTAACTCTCAGAAAATCTCTCATTTTGTGTCAATAAATGCAGGTGGACTGAAATCTAGAGAAAAAAACTGTTATCGTCTCCAAAATTTTAATTTATGGAATCCTGTTGACATTATGCGTAATTGTAGGTTTCCTCTTTCAAGTTTATTTTTTATTTCTGACCTCTCTCGGTTAATTGTTGAATGTTTTCTTGTAGGTTAAACTCATGTGCTCGTATTGTAAAAAACATTCTGAAACTGAAGTCCCGGATCCTTACTATGGAGGCCCACAAGGATTTGAAAAGGTATAATAGGAAAAATGAATTGATAGCAATTTTCAGATTCATAAATAATAAAAGCAGAATTTTTAGAATATACCTTACTTAGCATAGCAATCATTTTCGTGGTGCCTTCTCCCCTTACAATAAGACATGAATAAATTTAAATGGGTGTTAACAACTCTTAAAATGTGCTCTCATGTTTTATTATTATTTTTTTAATTGTGAATTTACATATGTACCACAAAACTCTTTTGCATTTACATATCTAACTCGTAGAATTTGATTTTTTATATTTATAGCACTCAAATCTTTCATATCACATCAAAAATATCACTATTGCTAAATTTTAAAAAGTGAAATACACATTTTTATATATAGATAAAATGACCCATAGGGAGTATAAGAGAGCAATCTGTGATGTTCAAAATTCTGCTTTTAGTGATCTTTATAATATATTAGATAATAAAGAGTGTGAAAAGCATGTGTATAAACTAGCCAAACAAAGAGAAAAGAAAAATAAAGATTAAATCAAGAAGTGTGTTAAAGATGAAAATTAAAAAGTTTTTTTCTTTTCGTAGAAAAAAGATATTCAACGTAGGTGGATGAGTTCTTTTGAAACTTTTTAATGAAGTTTTTGAAAATACGATCGATCTAAATGATCTTAATATTGTTAATAATAATACGATGTTTCATTTTTACCGTCACATTAGTAAAAAAAAGAAGTTGAAGAGATTTAAAAAAAAACAAATGGTGGAAAGTCTGTGGGACCTGATGATATATCAATTGAAGTGTGAAAATATTTAGGAGATTTGAGAGTTTCTTGGCTTACTAAACTCTTTAATATTATTTTAAAAACTGAAATGATGTCTAAAGAGAATAAAGAGGATGCACAATAGTGTGCAAATCATAGAAGAATGAAGTTGATGTGTCATACTTTAGAATTATGGGAGAGGGTAATTGAATATAGGTTAAGACGTAATACAAAGACGTCTCATAATCAGTTTGGATTTATGTCGGACGGGTCTACTATGAAAGCTATACATTTATTGAGAGGTTTGATAAAGAAGTACAGAGAGAATAAGAAAGATCTACATATGATTTTTATTCATTTGGAAAAAGCTTACGGTATGGTTCCAAGAGATATCCTTTGGAGAGTTATAGAGAAGAAGCCATTGTTAGGTCATTAAAGATATGTACACTGGAGCTGTTACTTGTGTTCGAACGTAAGGAAGGTTGACCAAATATTTTTCTATTTCTGTCGGATTACATCAGGGATTGGCTTTAAGCCCATATTATTTGTTCTAGTTACGGACGCTCTTACTAGACACTTTTCGCTGATGATGCTCTTCTTGTGGATAAGACTGAAGAAAGAGGTCAGGAAAAACTTAAATTATGGAGGTCTACATTGGAGTCTAAATGTTTTTTTTAGTAGAACTAAACTGAATACATGGAATGTAATTTTAGAAGTAATAGAGTTGTAATTAGGGCTGTCAAAAAAGCTCGTTGTTCTTGAACAGCTCGTGTTCTACTCATTCGTTAGGTAAATGAGCCGAATATAAACAAATTTTTTAAACTCAAATTATAAACGAGACGAACATGAACAACTCTTTGTTCGCTCACGTTCGGCTCATTTTAGCTCGAAATAAAAAATTGTATAATTATTTATATAATAATTTATTATATATATTTATATCTAATTTTAAATCATAAAAACTCGTATGGTAATGTGGTTCAGAGTCTTCTTTTCAATATATTTGGTCTAGGTTCGAATTCAACACTCTACATCTATTCTTTCAAATTAATTTTAACAAGTCAATTTCGAGCTGAACACGAACATGAAAATTTAAATTGAGTCGAACACGAACACACTGTTCACGAGCCAATTTCGAACACAAGCCGATTTCGAACACAAGCCGATTTCGAACGAACCGAACACGAGCCAAGTCTAAGCTCGCTCAAGCTCGGCTCGTTTACAACCCTAGTTGTAACTATGGGTGATCATATCATTAAAAGGTGTGAATGCTTTAGATATCTCGAGTCTATTGTTCAAAGTGATGGTGATATAGATGAGGATGTTATTAGTAGAATTCAAGTTGGTCGGTTGAAGGGATGAATGCATTAGGTCTATTGTGATAAAAAAGTACTGCTTAGATTGAAAGGAAAATTTTATAAGATGGTGGTTAGACCTGTAATGCTCTATGGCGCAGAATATTGGCCTTTAAAAGAGAAACTAAAAACGAAGTTAAGTGTTGCTGAGATGAGAATGCTTAGGTGGATGAGTGGCTTTACACTTAGAGAGACAATTTTGTGAAATGAATATATCCGTGATAGGGTTGGTGTAGCTCCAATGGCATACAAAATTAGAGCGAGTCGTCTTAAGATGGTACGGTCATGTTAAATGCTGATCATCTGATGATCTGGTTAGGAGAGTAGATGATTTAAATTTGACGTAGGTTAAGAAAGGCAAAGGTAAACTTAGAAAGACTTGGCATATTGTATAAAAATGATCTTAATTTATTTGAACTAAATGAAAATATGACACTCATGATGAGGAGATTTTTGTTCGCCAAAATCATAGTGCCTTTTGGAAGACATTTTATCTAGATAATCAAGCACGACATTCCGAAGAATAATGTCCTCTAGAAGGAAGAGAATATTATTTTAGAAATGGGTTTAAACAACCTGGATAATGAAAGCCTTCTTTCAGTCTACAGAACTAGGAGTTTTCCCTTACTTAACGGGTGTAAGATAATGATTATTTTAATTTTGTGGTTTTGCTTCCTACAAGGGCAAACCCTCCTAGTTAATTGCATCTTTAAAGCCATGAAATCTAAAGAAAACTTTCGATTAATATAATGAGTCGAAGTATGAAGGATTTTAAAGTAGAAAAATTTGATTATTGGACAAAGAAAGCTTGATATTCAAGGAGTGATATTTTAAAGGGTTTGAAAGGATTAAACTGATATTATTTGAACTGACTGAATAGGGTTTAAAAGATGAATCAAAGATATTTGGAGTTTGAAAAGATTGGATTATGTTTTAGCGGGTTAGATAGGGTTTACAATGATGAATCTATGACATTTAAAATGATAGAAATAATTGATAGAACCCCTATACTATAGAGTAAGGTAGGAATGATTTCTAGATGAAAGGTCGAACCTAAACTCTATAAAGAAGTCTAATAGGTGGACTAACCCTAAAGACTGAGGAGGATTTAGCCGGTTAAGATGCCCATGGCTTTCCGTCGTTCTAGGAAAATCGGTATCCGTCAACAATAACCAGTCTCATAACTAGCAATCCCCCTTAAATGTCGTAACTCAAGAGATTTGTAGTCTCGATGAGGTTTCAAATACCTTCGTCAGTAACCATGGGTTACATCCCTCTAAGGTGTTCTCTTTAGTCTCAGGGGGTAGGTTTAGGTGTTTTGTATGTCTTAGTTCTTAATTCTAGCTAGGTACCTAAACTGACCTAGACTTCTATACTCAAACTAACCTAGGGTAAGTGTATGATCTTGAGTTATGGTGGCTACATTATCTAACCTAGGGTTCACATCGGATTTGCCTAGGTTCTGTTTCAACTCTTTATCTTGGTATATTTTAATTGTAATTTGAAATTTAATATTCAATTAATCATTTGTTTCAATTCCTAGATCTTATCAATCATGTTGGATAATCAAGGTTCTTTAAGTTTTGAAGTTTGTTATTTTATATTTTTGTTTGAGCAGGAAGCCGCCTGGAGAGTGGCTTTCATCTTTTATTTGTCTTTTTTTTTCATTTTGATATATATATATATATATATGTATTATGTTATTTTTGTTTGTTTTTAAACATGAAATACGTAATGAAGCATGCATAATAAGCAAAATATTATAAAACGTACATAATACATGGAAACATGTATAAAATGACCTAATTATAACCCTGGATTAGACTTGGGCTGATTTAGGGTAGTTCAGTTTTAAACTGGGTCGACTTGGGTTGACCTAAGTTAGCTGTGAGGAGTTTAGGATTAACTTGGGTCAAGCTGGATTGACCCGGGTAAGCTTGGGTTTCGTTTGGGTTGACCTGGGTAAATTAAGGTTTGATTTGGGTTGACCCGGGTTGACTCGAGTTGACTCGGGCAGGTTAGGGTTTGGTTTGGGTTGACCTGGATTGACTTGAGCTGACTCAAGTAAATTAGGGTTTGATTTGGGTTGACCTGGATAGGTTAGGGTTTGATTTTGGTTTATCTGGGTTGGTTTAGGTTTGGTTTGAGTTAAACTGGATTGGCTTAGATTTGGTTCGGTTTAGGGTTTGGGTTAGATTGGGTCAAGTCTGAGTTGGGTCAGACCTAGGTTAGGTTTAGTGTTTTAGTTACGCCAGGTTTGGGTCTGGTCAAACCTGGGTTAGGTTTAAGGTTTAGGTTATGTTGGGTTAGACCTGGGCTGAGTCGGCTCTAGGTTGGGTCAGGTTTTAGGATTTGGATTAAATCATTTCAGGGATTAGGATTTGATCGGGTTTAGGTCGACCTGAATCGAACTCAAACCCAAGCTTAATCGAAAGCTATTGAGTTATAACCTAAACTAGATAATTAAATCGCTGAAATTAATTGCTTAACTTTAACACTTCAAAAGGAAAAGGAAAGGGAGGAAATACTTATAAAGCGGCGGCTGACCGGAGAACTCAACTTGATTGCTTCACCATTAGATTTATTCACTTCCTCCGAGCAAGCACTAGTGTACCTTGCACACAGAGCACCTCTACAGAGACGAACAACTGCCTTTTATAGGGTGCAGCAGCTATCCTGGGCTGTAGATCAGACGAGAGATTGGCGGTCCAGATTACTCTGATGGTTTTCGCAACCGTTCACGGTTAACAGATGCTTTCAGTTGTCCAATAAAATGGACGGTCGGGATGAAGATCTGTGGACAAAGGTCACAGATCATTGGCAGGATGTGGCATAGCCACGCCTATGCATGGTCATGCGTAAAATAGGCATCACGCCCCAGGCTTAGCGTGACCACACCAAGTCAGAAAGGGGCAAGTATTAGGGTTTAGAGGCACTGGGACCTTTCCGTATGACTATGGACACCACATGTGACCCAAGAAATGAGGTCAACAATTGGATCCTCCAATATGTGTGGTGAACTACTTAAATTACAATGCACATATTGGCGTTGACCAAAATAATCAACAAGAAGATTTGCGTTTAGATTATTTCAGGATTTCAGTTTTGGGGTCCATTGGGGATTTTGGAATTTACTTGAACACATTAGGACGAAAAACCTTGTGAATTCATATTCAACCTAAAAGGTGAACAACATAACTAGATCATGAAGTACAGTGTTGAAGCATATCATTTAGCCTGAAAAATAATCATAAGGAATATAGAATGATACTTATCTTAGAGGAAATGGCAGTGACTCGCATCTAAACGATGACAAAATGATTTAAGATTTAAAATGTCATTGCTCGACAAGAAAGCATAAGGATTTATATTCCACTTAAGATGGAAAGATTTAAGATTTGAGAACGTCTATGCTCGGCAGGAGAACATAAGAAATCTGAGATGGAAAGATTTAAGATTTTGAAAATGTTTATGCTCGGTGGGAAAACATAAGGACTTACATCCCACATAAGACGGAAAGATTTAAGATTTGAAAATGTCTTTGCTCGACAAGAAAGCATAAGGACTTAGATCCCACCTAAGTTGGAAAGATTTAATATTTGAAAAAGTCTATGTTCGACAGGAAAGCATAAGGACTTACATCAAATATTTAATATTTGAAAGACATACATCGACACTTCGATAAAAAGAAAGTATAGAAAACTATTTTCGATCTGAGTAGTGTGTAGGGTGACTTGGCCAGAATAGATGATAGGGTCTACACCAACAAGTCGGGGGCTATGATTAAAGTAGATAGTTCAAGGACTACCCCCTAAGAGCTAATACATAACTTAGAAGTACTCCTTTGGGCAATGGCTTCTAAGTGTTCTTCACGGTGTGCAATGACTATACTGGAGAGCTGCACCCACACTACTGGGTTTACAGAGTCAAAACAACTTATCAAATTCTTTACGGGGACTGAGGTCAATGTCCGAAAAGGGGTTGTTAAGTTTGTTTTGTTTGTTGTTTGTTTTAATTCGTTTTAGTTTGCTTTTAGGTTTTGATGACTAAGACTAAGAAAGGTGTTTGCATCAAACTTAGTTCAATTAGCCAACGTATTGCTTCGTCGTGCCCAAAAAATATATACGAAAAACAACAACAACAACAACAACAACAACAACAACAACAACAAAGCCTTAATCCCACTAAGTGGGGTCGGCTACATGAATCTTTTTCTCCATTGCGTCCTATTTAGTGTCAAATTTTCATTTAATTCTAATAAATTAAGATCATTTTTTATACAATAAGCCCAAGTTTTCCTAGGTCTACCTCTGCCTTTCTTAACATAAGATATAACGAAAAACATGAACAAAAAATCCCGAATAGTGAACACCAATTCATTTCCCCTAGTCCACACTAGATGGGTTTAGCAATCATTCCTAGGTGCAATGGCCATACTAGATTTAATCCTAGATTGACAGAGCCAAGGTGCCAGTTATTTTTGAGGTTGGTTTATTCAACAAAATGGACGAACCTATGGAAGGAAAGGGAACACTTCAATATTCCATTGAACCATACTGAGCTAAGAACTTTATCCTAACTCAATTTTACTCGACTCAACACTAATGAACCTATCTATCATGTTGGGGCCACGAGGGCTACCCCAACTTCTGATAGATATGTCAGCCAGACATGTGGAATGGAATGGTCAAGGCCAAACCAGCTCTAACTAGCTTATCTCCAGGGATTCCAACGACTGTACTAAAACTATATTAGCTATTTTCTAGAGTTACTCAACCACCGTATGAACTGCATAACCAACCTCTTGTCGATTAATTGTCCACAAGCCAGGGGAAAGGAAAAACAATAGGAAGACATTCAAGAAACGACACAATTTGGACATGTGCCCGATGACTTGCCCCAGATTTGCAAGTCCACAATGTAGCATCGATTGGACCCAAAAATCCATCAACATCTCCTAGCCCCGCTGCCTTAAGTGAAATAGTCCACTCTACCTCTAACTGCAACCTTTTGACTCAGAGGCAGATAATGACTGATACATAGACATAACCCTTATTCTAGTGTCAGCTCGTTGGGGCCGATTTACCAATTCACGAAAACCGACTTTGAAGGAAGGAACAAAAAATATCTCTATTGGTATGCAATAAGCTGAACTGAGAAAAAGCTTGTCTAAAATGGACGAACCTAAGGAAGGACACGAAAACCGACTTTGAGGTTGGTTTATTCAACAAATGGACGAACCTAAGGAAGGACAGGGAACACTTCAATATTCCATTGAACCATACTGAGCTAAGAACTTTATCCTAACTCAATTTTACTCGACTCAACACTAATGAACCTATCTATCATGTTGGGGCCACGAGGGCTACCCCAACTTCCGATAGATATGTCAGCCAGACATGTGGAATGGAATGGTCAAGGCCAAACCAGCTCTAACTAGCTTATCTCCAGGGATTCCAACGACTGTACTAAAACTATATTAGCTATTTTCTAGAGTTACTCAGCCTTCGTATGAACTGCATAACCAACCTCTTGTCGATTAATTGTCCACAAGCCAGGGGAAAGGAAAAACAATAGGAAGACATTCAAGAAACAACACAATTTGGACATGTGCCCGATGACTTGCCCCAGATTTGCAAGTCCACAGTGTAGCATCGATTGGACCCAAAAATCCATCAACATCTCCTAGCCCCGCTGCCTTAAGTGAAATAGTCCACTCTACCTCTAACTGCAACCTTTTGACTCAGAGGCAGATAATGACTGATACATAGACATAACCCTTATTCTAGTGTCAGCTCGTTGGGGCCGATTTACCAATTCACGAAAACCGACTTTGAAGGAAGGAACAAAAGATATCTCTATTGGTATGCAATAAGCTGAACTGAGAAAAAGCTTGTCTAAAAGATTCACTTCAACTCAGAGTTATCAACTTAAAGGACTAATTCGCAGAACCAACATTTATTAGTCTAAAATTAATCAACCTAGACACATCGTGATAGTGCTGCAAGAGGCGTACTCCAACTTTCAATGGACCAAAATTGAACTTGTCGGAGAGTTTGAATTAGATCAAACTAAGTTGGTGGAACATTTTGCGGTGTGCGATGAGTATACTTGATGAGAGTAAGATATACCCGGTCTAAATTTACTCAACGCACTGACAATAATAGGAGCGTCAATCAACCTTATTACATTGTGATTGTGCCACATGGGGTGTGCTCCAACTTTCAATGGGCTTGAAGAAAGTTCAGAGCGACAGTACGATGGGTTACACTGAAAGAGGGTTGAACGTTATTTCAGATTTACTACTAACCAAAATGGTTGATAAACAAATCAACCATGACTAATTTGAAGTCAATCAACCACATCGTAATGGAGCCACAAAGGGGCATACTCCAACTTTCAATGGATCAAGAGCGAACAACTATCTGTATGCGATAGACTAAGTGGAAAAGACACTTATCCTAAAATATCAACCTCCCAAACCTTCCCCAACTTGCCGGAGATCAGTCAATCTTGTCCATTATGTCGGTGGCACAACGCACCTTAAGAAGCACAAAAAGTTGTGCAGTTAATTATATTAAAAGATTCATCTTGATTTGTTTCATTTTTTTGTTTCAATTTTATATGATTCGTTTCATTGATTTCAATTTGATTTTTTTGATTTGACAAATTGTCTCATTTAAAGACAATTGATTTGAATTTTGTTTGATTTTAATTTGATTTGATTTGTAGGACAGATTGTCCGTTGTTCAAGGACAATCGATTTAATTTAAACAGATTGCCTCATCCAAGGATGATCGATTTGATTTTGTACAGATTGTCCCATTCAAGGGCAATCGATTTGATTCTAGTACCCTATAGGATACCACAGAGAAAATTACACCTTATTCAAGTAGCAGATAAATTAGTTTGAGGACAAAATCCTTAAGACCGAGAACGATTACATATTTGTTTTTGAAGATTTCATTCTTGTTTGGATTTGCTTTTGAAGAGGTTGTTGACTTTGTTTGCTTTAGGGTTGTCGATTTTATTTTTGAAATGTTTGATTTATTTTGAGAGTTTTCATAGATTTTGATTTCATTTGTTTGATTTTGAGAGATTCAAGTTTTAACACGTTTGAAGATTCTTTTTAGTTTTTAAAGTTGTAATGGGTATAGGACACCTCATGGGAATTTTACCTCACCCTGTGAGAAGTTTTTTTTTTTTTTTTTAAAATTTTAAATTTTATCTTTATTTTAAGCTTTGGACTCTGTCCATTTCAAGAGTTCTGCTTAACTGATGTTTGAGATTTAGTTTGATTTCGTTTAAGTTTAACCTTAAAATTTAAAATAAACAGAGTTCAAGTTTTTCTTCAGAGATTCCATGATTAATGGATTTATGCTAAGTCTTGAAAATAGGTTTTGTCAAATGGCATGCCATTCTGTCGAGGAAAAAAAAAAAAAAACTAAAATTTTGAGATTTTGCTTTATGGACAGACCCAGTGTTAAAAATACACAACCAATTAATAATATATTTGTTTTTACTTTGATAAGACTGCACAGTCAAGCATTGTTGTTTTTCAAATTTCATGGTTTAGTCTACTTATACTTCATGTTTTCATCATTCCAAAACATTTTTAGACAAGCAACTCAAGGATTATTGTCGTGACCTGCTGATATTTGGAAAATCAACATTTAAAAGGTTAAAAGAGTATAAATTCCATTAAGGGATCAACCTGAAATATACTTCTCATTCTCCAGTATCGATGACGCATCCTTGAATAAGCGTTAGGTGTTATAAACATTATGGAGCTTGCTTCGTATCATGATGTATTTTGAGTTTAGGGAATGTCAATCCAAATATATAGTCAGAACTGTTATAATAAGTTTCCTCATCATTTAAAGATAACTCTGACAAGTTTATTGGCTTAATTTTTACTTCAAGAGGAATTTTCAAAATTATATTCCCTCTTTACATGATTGATTTTAGCTCACTTTAACGTTGACATATTTTTTCGAGAAATTTCATGGTTCTGGAATAACTCAAATTTGATTTTGAGATTAAATAAAAAATTACATTGGAATTGAGCACGGGAAGTTATTTTTCTTTTTGAAAATTCGCTCAAAATATTGTATGGGGATAAGGTAATTTTAATTTTCAACTTTTGCAAAAAGGTTTGAAGATGGAAAAGTTGGAATATGTCAAATAATGGACGCCCTCAATAACTTGTTTTTATTGATATCTATTTTTAGAGATATATGTACTATTTTTTGGCTGATGGATAGATCAAGTCAACTACTCTTCTTCTTACTTTTTTTTTTATTTTTTTTCCTTCTTTCTCACCCCTTCGTTTTCTTCTTTCTCTTTTTTTTTTTCCTTTTCTTCAATATGATTCTTACTTTTAGACCAACCCTCAGTGCAAAACTTGCTATCCATGTTGGAAACATTGTAAATTCTCCATTCTTCGCGTTTGGTGATATAGTTTTCATAGTTCGTGTTTCGTCATACTTTACAATTTTTCTTTATTCCTTCATCTACTCATAGGTTTATAAAAGTGTGGAATTGGCAAATAGTGTCTGAAGGTTATTGTTCATTTTTGTTCATTCATCCATATATATCTCTGAAGATTGTTATCTTAATTTCAAGGTCCAGTCAAGTGGGTTTAAAAGTTATTTCTAAATTAAGGTTTATTTCACTTTAGTTCAAGAATAATATGATATGTGGATGGAGAGTTTTAATATTGAACGATTTCAAGATATCTTGATTGAACTACATTTACAAAAAATATAAAGTGGGCAAATGGATCAAACTTCACAAGGAAGTAATTTTTTAATACCAAAGGAATAGAATTCCCAAAATTTTCCTTAAAAAAATGTTCTTGCAGTTTTATGAGCTAAATCATTATGTTTGACCTTAATCATTTACGTAAAGAAACTTTTCGTAAAGGTTTAGGCTCTTTATATTTATATTTCTAAGTCTCTCTTAAGTGAGAAGATGTTTATCATAATTAATTCTGAAATTTGTAGTTTTCTATGAAGAGAGAATTAATAACAGATTTTTTAAACATAGTGGAATACGAAGCTTCTCGTTTTTCAGGTGTTGGAGTTATGAGAGTTATTTCCAACGAGAGATGAGTTCGATATAACTTGTAAGACATGTTCTTATGTTTGCTGTCTAGGAGTTTTGAATGTCATTTCAGGTAAATGGTTACCCTTGAGGAATATTTTTCAGATAATCACAAAGTTTAAGAAAACTAAAGAACATAATTTTATTATATTAATGTTTGGCGGAAATTTTATCTTATAAAAATCAAAAGTACTACCATCAATTAGATTGTAATTAACAAAGTTTCAATATAATAATGATCAAGTCATCAAAATTTGAACTAAAAGTGGGCTCAAAAGAAAGATCAAAGACATCATTTTACTAGCGAATTACAAACACGATGTCGATAACTGTTTAATTTGTATTTTGACTTTATAGGGGTTTTGGAAAGAATGATATTCCGTTCTTCTTCTTTTGCTTAGATGTCAAGCAATTTCATATCTTCACTTGAGACAACACTGACAAAGCTTTGTATTGGCTGTCTCATCTATTCTCTTGGGATTATTATAGTTCCATCCCTGTGTTTCTCTTCCAGCCAGTCTTTGAAAGGGGGAAATTCAATTGTGTGACCGAGCATTCTAGGGAATGGACAATAGTTAGAATCTACACTCTTTTCCACTTCTTGAGGTTTCCGAGGTTTAGGGAGTTTGAAGCGTAGATCTTGTGATAGGTTCTTGAACATCTCTTTGACTTTTTCATTCCTGAAAGAATAATCGTGGTTCTTCCTTTCCTCAAATGTAGGTTCGCATTTCCTCCGTATTTCAGACCTGTCTTTGTTGTAATTGTTGTTGTTTCGGTTGTGGCATAAGTTTCTTTTTAGTCCTAACATCTCAAGTGTATGCAGATACTGATATCAAAACGTGATTTTAATTAACTAAGGTAGGATTCATAATTTCTTCCATCTTTTTCTTCAATTTTGTTATATGTTCATTTTTCTGTCTTAGTTGATTTAGAAGACGTGTGACTACTGATATCGGGACTATATCGTGATTCACTTGGATATCATTGTTAATTTCATCGATCATTTTCTCTAATCTTTATGTTCGTTCATCTCGTTGTCTGAGTTGATCCAAAAGTCGTTGAGCTGTGTGACTACTGAAGTTTTAAAAGTTTCTTCTTCTTCTTTGAGAGTTTTGATGATAGCTTCACACAACATTTCATCAACGGGTTTAACTCTGACATTCTTTGGATCAACTGAGAGTTATTTTGAGGAACGACATTTTCCTTTAATAGAGATAACATGAAGAATTTTGATAAGAAATATTCACTTGAATCTAATGAATTTAATGTTAAAATTATTTAAAAATGAGCTCAATCAATGAATTTAAGGTTGGACTCTGTTCACAAATTGAACAAGGAAATGTTTTATATTATTCAGTTTAAGTTTAAAGTTGCAGTTGAGTTTCAGTTTTAAACGTCTTCCAAGTTTTAGTTTGAACTTTTGAATTTTTTTTCAAATTTACTCTTAGATAATTTTAAATTGAAAGATTCATTTTAAGTGGAAGTTAGTAAAGTATAGAGCCAATGCTTAATGGTGAAATAAGGAGGCTCTAAATTAAACCAAGGTGCAGAACCACGTTCAAAGAGGTTCGAAAAGGAAGATCCAGCTCATTAAATGAGGTTTAAAATAAGAGGGTCAGGACCCAGAGTTAAGGATGTAGGGTGAGAACCATAATCCAGGTGAAATTGGTGGACCAATGAAAAGTCCAAAGATAATAGTTTGAATCTGTAAAGGGTATAGATGCTACTGAGGAATAATAACTCCGACTTATTATGACAGATGGAGAGAAAAACAAATCCCCAGCGGAGTCGTCAGAAAAGAAGTTGGTAGGGAGATTTTTGTTCTTTAACACCATAGTGCATTTCGGAAGACATTCTATCTAGATGATTGGACACGATAATTCTTCGCCAGAAGGAAGAGAATATTTCTTTAGAAATGGGTCTAACCACCTTGATAATGAAAGTCTTCTTTTGGTCTACGAAACCAGGGGTTCTCCCTTACCTTATGGGTGTAAGATATTATTTATTTTAAGTCTGGGGCCTTGCTTCCTACAAGGGCAAACAATCATAGTTAATTACATTCTTAAAGTTATGAACCCTAAATAAAAATCTCGATTAATGTAATGAGTCAAATTATGAAAGGATTTAAAGAATTTGAGCTCAAAAGGGTAGAAAAATTTAATTATCTGACAAAGAAAGCTTGATATTCAAGGAGTGATATTTTAAAGGGTTTGAATGTATTAAATTGGTATTATTTGAACTGACTGAATAGGGTTTAAAGGATGAATCAAATAATTTGGACTTTGAAAAGATTGGAATTATGTTTTAACGGGTTAGATAGGGTTTAAAAAGATGAATAAGTGACATTTAAAATGATGGACATGAATTGATCAAAACCCTTATAGTATAGAATAAGGTAGGAATGATTTCTAGATGCAAAGTCGAACCTAAACTCTATGAAGAAGCCTATTAGGTGGACTAACCTAGACACTAGAAAGGATTTACTCGGTCAAGATGCTCACGGCTTTCTGTTGTCCTAGGAAAATCGGTATCCATAAACTATAACCAGTCCGATAACCAGGAATCTTATTTAAATGCCGTAGCTCAAGGGATTCGTAGTCTCGAGGAGTTTTGAAATACCTTTGTCAGTAACCATCAGACATCCCTTTAGTCTCAGGGGATAGGTTTAGGTGTTTTGTATGTCGTAGTCCTTAATTCTAGTTAGGTACCTAAACTGACCTAGGCTTCTATACTTATACTAACCTAGGGTAAGTGTATGACCGAGTTATGGTGGCTACGTTAGCTAATCAGTGTTCATATTGGATCTGCCTAGGTTCTGTTTCAGTTCTTTATCTTGGTATATTTTAATGGTAATTTGAAGTTTAATATTCCATTAATCATTTGTGTCAATTCCTAGATCTTGTCAGTCATGTTGGATAATCAAGGTTCTCTAAGTTTTGATGTTTGTTATTTTTATATTTATTTTTGAGAAGAAAAACACCTAAAGAGGGGCTTTCATCTTTTGTTTTTGTTTTTATTTTTATTTTATTTCTATTATATCTATATATATATTGTTATTTTTGTTTGTTTTTAAACATGAAAGACGTAAAGAAACATGCATAGCAAGGCAAAATATTATAAAACGTACATAAAACATGGAAGCATGTATAAAATGACTTAATTATAGCCTTGGGATTAGACTTGGGGGTTTTATACAGGGTCAACTTGGGTTGACCTAAGTTAGCTGTGAGTTTAGGATTAACCTGGGTCAAGCTGGATTGACCCGGGTAGGTTTGAATTGACCTAGGTTGACTTGGGTCGACTCGGGTATATTAGGGTTGACCCAGATAGGTTAGAGTTTGATTTTGGTTGACCCGTGTGACTTGGGTTGACTCAGATAGGTTAGAGTTTGATTTGGGTTGAGCCGGTTTGACTTAGGTTGACCCGGGTAGGAAGTCAACCCGGGTAGGTTAGGGTTATTTGGGTTGACCCAGCTGACTTGAGTTGAGCCTGATAGGTTAGGGTTTGGTATGGGTTTACCTGAGTTGACTTGAGTTGACCCGGTTGGTTAGGGTTTGATTTGGGTTTAGCCGGGTTAGCCTGGGTTGGCTTAGTTTTGGTTCAAGTTAAACTGGGTTGGTGTAGATTTTGTTTGGTTTGGGTTAGGTTGGGTTAGGTTGGGTCAGGTCTGAGTTGGGTCAAACCCGAGTTAGTTTTAGTGTTCTAGTTAGGTTGGGTCAGACCTGGGTTAGTTTTATGGTTTGGGCTAGGTTAAGTTAGGTCTGGGTTGGGTTAGATTTATGTCCTGTTTAGGGTTTGGGCTAAGTTGGTTTATGTTTGGGTTGACCTGGGTTAGGTTTAGGGCTCAGGTTATGTTGGGTCAGACCTGGGTTAGGTTTAGGGTTTAGGTTAGGTTGGTCTAGACATATGCTGGGTCGGGTTAGGTCCGGGTTGGGTCAGACCTGCGTTAAGTTTTAGGGTTTGGATTAAACCATTTTAGGGATTATTATTAGGATTAGATCGAGTTCGGGCCGACCGGAGTCGAACCCAAACCCAAACCTAATCCAAGGCTATTGAGTTAACCTAAATTAGATTTTTAAATCGCTGAAATTAAATGCTTAAATTTAAACACGTAACTTAAAAAGAAATGGAAATGGAAGAAATACTTACAAAGCGGCGGTTGACCAGAGAACTCAACTTGATTGCTTCACCCCTGGATTCATTCACTTCCTCCAAGCAAGCATGGTGTACCGAGCACACAGAGCACCTCGACAGGGACGAACAACTGTTTTTTATAGGAGGCAGCGGCTGTCTTGGGTTGTCGATCATACGGGAGATCAACGGTCCGGATTACTTCGGTGGTTTCTGCAATCGTTGACGGTTGACATATGTTTTTAGCGATTTGATGAATGGTCGAGATGAGGATCCGTGGACAAAGATCACGGATCAATGACATAAGATTGGGGGCGTGGCCACGCCCAGGATGTGGCATGGCCACGCCGAGGATGTGGCATGGCCACGCCGAGGATGTGGCATGGCCACGCCGAGGCATGGTCACGCCCCAGGCCTGGTGTGACCACGCCAGGCAGAAATGGGCAAGTGTGCTGCTATTAGGGTTTAAAGGCACTGAGACTTTTCCGGAAGCTCCGTATGACTATGAAATCTGCATGTGACCCAAAAAATGAGGTCAAACTCAATAGGACACAATGGAGAAAAAGGATTCATGCGGCCACCTCCACTTAATGGAATAAAGGCATGTTGTTATTGTTGTATATATTGATAAAATGCTATAAATCTAAAAGGTTTAGAAGTTTAGAGCTCGTTTGGGATTTTTATAATAAAAATACTCTGGATCATATCATTCGAAGATCTGATAGACCGGAACAGGGCACGTGCTGAAAGATGGATTTTGTAAAGTAATGCAAGGGTACCCGAAACAAGAACAACCGAGAATAACGGTCAACTGGACAGAGATAGACCGAGCGGACGACCGGCCATAAACTGATTGATTAGGAGTCTACCGATCTAGAAAGCGGCTGCTTGGAGACTGACTAACAAGAGGCCGACCAATCTTTAGATCGACTGATCAGAAATCAACCAATTAAAGAGAATCAGAAGTATAAGTGTCATTTCACAATAATTTTTACCCCCTCTAAATAAAAGATTTATTAAATGTAAAACAGTACTTGAAACCGGAGATAGGATGTACTATCCCTTAATTTGTCTTTTTCTCTCTTGTAACGCTCTATTCCTTAAGTGTGATTTACGAATAATTTTGATTCAATAGGACTTTTTTTATTTTTTATTTTTCTATTTTTTTAGTTAATTTTATTATGTTTTGATTTAAATTAAAAATATTTGATTGAGCTAGTTGTTTTTAAAAATACTCGAAACATCTCTTAGTGTTTTTGAAAACAAGTTAATTTATTTTTTTAAAATAAAATATTAAAATATATAAAAATTATATGAACCAAACATATTTTCTAAAACAAAGAAAAAAACAAAAACAAACATATGAAACAAAAGTGGTGTCAAACAAGCCCTTAGCCGATATGTAAATACACAAGAATTGTGTGCTCTGTATGGAAATTTTGCTTTTTTTTCTTTTAATTTTAATGGGCCACATAATCAAAAGCCTTTTTTTATTTATTTAGAATTAAAATAATATTTTAAATATTAACTGATTGTCTTCTTACTTTTCTAACTCTGGATATTAGAAATTCCAAATTGAGCGAGTTTTAGCTTAAAGGTTCATGTTGGGGCAATCAGTGAACTTATCCAACTTTATCCCGATAAGCCTACTTTATCCGCAACTGATCCCGATGTTCTGCATTGCTTTGGTTTGTGCGTTTGAAAAACAGTTGTTTCTGGATAAATAACCATTATGACCCTGGTCTGAATAAACTGTCTAGCTGTTTAGTTTGTACGATTGGAAAACACACAAAGACACAAACCATACCACCACGAACCCACAGGCACCACAAGCGCGCACACACACCCTAAGGCACATACTTGAGCACCTCAAACCGACAACCACCATAAGAACACATACACATAAACCAGAGCACCTCAAACTCACAACCGCTACAAGCACACACGCATCAAACACCACATACCACAGAACCAACATAAGGACACTAATAACATCTAAGGATTGTTTGATATCCTATTTTAAGAAGGATTTATTAAACCCTATAAGTTGAGGTTCAATCTTATTATTTTGATAAATCCTATGTTAGCACTATCATGACTTAAATCAGATATTTATTAAATCCCACCATTTATATGATTATATGAATTAAACATTTCTCCTCTTACAAATCCTGAATCTCGAAACAAAAAGTTTATAAGGATCAATAAAGATTTAATATTTGTGATGTTAAACAATTTCTACGTTCTAATCCTCTCGGGATATACAACATCCAGATTTGCATTATTAACTAAATTCTACAGATATCCAAACAGCTTCTCAAAGACATATATCAGACAGCAGCAATAATATAAACAGTAAGTTCAAATTTCATAACAGCAACAAGTGTATATACAGCTAAAGTTCAAAGCAAGTCAGGAAAACAAAATCAAGATGGTGTAAGGTTATGTTAAAGGCAAATCAGAACCTTGATACACAAATCCATCCATCAACATAAGTACAAAAATAAAACACATACAGGAGATGATCGGGAAACGTTAACAATTGCAAGTCCTCATTCCTTGATCCCTTATTCTTACTCTGATCTACGGCTCAATCCGCCTCTTGAGCTTCTCAATCTGCTGGCTGAAACGGTCGATTTGAACAATGAGCCTGGTAACAGCCAAGAGGAGCTAGTTAAGTAGCAAACCGCATGCAATGAGGAACCACTTAGAGCATCGGCTTCAGTGCGTTCCGGGTTACAGTGACAAGCACCCGAACGTGAGATCAAGACTCAAGGAAGAGGTGAGGGAGAGGTGAGATTGATCGAGTTAGGGCACCTCAAACGGAGAGGGAGGAGACAGGTAAAAGAAGGGAACGGGAGTAAAAATCACTCGAACACGAAGTGAAGACGCGGGATGCGGGGTCGATCCCGTGTCCTCTTCTATTAAGGGCTAAAAAACGGCATTTCGGGATAAGCCCTCCGAACATGCAAATTAAATGGTGCTGCGGCGTTTTCAAAACACCATCCGCGCCAATAAGCTGCCCCAAACAGGTCCTAAGTCTGAAGGTATACGAACATATAAATTCTTATAAATCACCAAACAGCAAATTTATTATTACAAAATAAATGTTCTGAAGTAAGAAAGATTGACATACATACCTGTCAACTCCTATGTATTTTCATAGCCAACTCCTAAACTTCAATTTTTACATATATGCCATCTTAATTCTTACCTATGCATGAAAATGTATATTTCACTTTTTAAAAATTAAATTGATGGTATTTTTTTTGCGATATGAAAGATTTTGACAGTATAAATGTAAAAAAGTAAACTTTAGGTGCTAGATGTGTAAATACCGGGGAAGCTGGTGTTATGTATTAAATGTCCCCCTTTTTAGAATGCAGAATGTCCCAAGTAACAAAAGTTCTTCTCGCTCTCTCGATCCCTCTCTCTCTCTCTCTTCTTTTATTAATATTTTTATTGTATTTATGAAATTGTTTTCTTGGATATTATTGTTTATGAGTTCGAACATCTATCATTTGCAGGTTTTGGATCTATTGGAAGATGGCTGTGAGGTTCTATTAGACAGCATCATTTCTGAGAGCAGCTGAGAAGTCCTTATTAGACAAAGGCACCTTTTGTTGATGAAATTCAAATCACCCAATGGGATTCTAGGTGAGATTTCTTTGGAAGTTTGGAGAGATTTTCCTTATTATTCCCTGTAAAGATCAAAACTTTAAGAACCAAACCTCTTATTATTGAAACTTCTGTGTCATTTTTTTGTAATTCAACTGTAAAAATGTATGCTTTTAACTATTATGAAGTTATGCTTTTTTCTGGTTTTTTGGAAGCAAAAATTTCAGGACAAGATATGATTCATCTTTGATTAGGATAGTTTTAA